>JZKD02S1772053.1:93921-106384 GCA_000966675.3 Picea glauca
TTGAAAAATCAACGAAATAGTTTGATTTTAGGTAGTGGGTATGTTACAGAAAGTGGGAGTTGGTTTATTCCTAAAATTCCATGGGATGAAAGAGTGTGTCACTTTTGTGACACTAAGAAAGTTGAAGATGAAAAACACTTTCTATTCTATTGAAAAGCTTCTCTTAATGTTTTTTGATCACAAAAAACAAAATTCTAAAAAATTACAAGTGAATGTATATCTAAAATATATTATTATTATTATTAATATATGATTGCAAAATATTATTATTAATAAAAAATAATTTAGATATATATATTAATTAAAATATATATAGTGAATATTTATGGTTTAAACTAATATGCTTCATCCATATTAAATTATTTATAAGCATCCTAATCACTATAAAACTAACAACAATATATTAATTATTTAATATAAAATTAACTTTTTCTATTAATGTGTTTTACCCATACTAAATCATTTGTTTGCATATATCCTAACACCCATATTAAATTATGTGTTTGTAGATGTCTTAACAAGAATAATGTGTTTTACCCATATTAAATCATTTGTTTGTAGATGCCCTAACAAGAATAATGAAAATATCAATCCATTAAATCGAGATACACTAACAAGAATAATGAAGATATCAGTCCATTAAATCGATAAAGAAAATTGATTTAAAATTAAATAAAATATATACAAATAACTTTATTAAAATATAAATTATTTTATTATATTTAAAAAAAAAATATTTAATTTAACAATCAAATTTTATTTTTAAGTGTTATGTTTCTAATCAACTCATACTAAATCTTTTAAAAACATCCTCCCAAGAATAATGCTGATATCAATCCATTAAATCAATAAAAAACATTAGATTAAAATTAATTATATTTATTGATTTTAAATCAAATAAAATATATATTAATAATTTCATTAAATTAATATTAATATATAAATTATTTTGTCATATTTGAATATCCAAATATTCAATTTAAAAAGCAAATTATGTCCTTCGTAGGTCTTACGTTTTGTGTTTAGTTGGATAAACATGAACCACACAACAATGATCTCCATTTTTATTAATGGACTGCAGTTTGTTCGTGATGTCATTATGTCATTAAATGCTGCAAAATAGATTGGTCCTCTCATTTAATGTTACATTTTTGTCATTGCAGTTGTCTAAGTTGTTGAGTATTCAAAGCAAAGTATCTTGTACTTGGAAATACTTTATGGTTAATTTTATGTTTTCCAATTCTACATGGCCATAACCAATGCATTATTGGTAAGTTAGTTTCTATAAAATATTTCAGGGAGAAATAGAAAGATGTATTATTGGTAACTTGTCTAATTTGTCGAGTATTCAATGCAATGTACCTTGTACTTGGAAAGACTTTATGGTTAACTTCATGTTTTCCAATTTCACATGGCCATAGCCAATGCATTATTGGTAAGTTGGTTTCCATAAAATATTTCAGGGAAAAATAGAAAGATGTATTATTGGTAAGTTGTCTAATTTGTTGAGTATTCGAAGCAAAGTACCTTGTACTTGGAAAGACTTTATCGTTAACTTCATGTTTTCCAATTCTACATAGCCATAGCCAATGCATTATTGGTAAGTTGGTTTCCATAAAATATTTTGGGGAGAAATAGAAAGATGTATTATTGGTAAGTTGTCTAATTTGTTGAGTATTCAAAGCAAAGTGCCTTGTACTTGGAAAGACTTTATGGTTAACTTCATGTTTTCCAATTCCACATGGCCATAGCCAATGCATTATTGGTAAGTTGGTTTCCATAAAATATTTTGGGGAGAAATAGAAAGATGTATTATTGGTAAGTTGTCTAATTTGTTGAGTATTCAAAGCAAAGTACCTTGTACTTGGAAAGACTTTATGGTTAACTTCATGTTTTCCAATTTCACATTGCCATAGCCAATGCTTTATTGGTAAGTTGGTTTCCATAAAATATTTCAGGGAGAAATAGAAAGATGTATTATTGATAAGTTGTCTAAGTTGTTGAGTATTCAAAGCAAAGTACCTTGTACTTGGAATGACTTTATGGTTAACTTCATGTTTTCCAATTTCACATGACCATAGCCAATGCATTATTGGTAAGTTGGTTTCCATAAAATATGTAAGGAGAAATAGAAATATGAGGAAAAAAAAACAACATAAAATATAAAATATGAATAATTTTCATTAAATTGGTGTTTAATTTTTTCCATTCATATATTATTATTTTCATTATTAAAATAAATAATACTTTTTCCATACTGCTCAATGAAATTGGGGTTTTTAATCTATGATAAAATTTTGAGTAATTTTCTATTGAAATAATGTCTAAGCAATATTTTCCTCTTAATATCACTTTGAAATTGCTATCTTGTAATTGTCTTGATATTAGCGTTTATTATTGGACAAGATTGTCTCAATTTTCATCATAATTATAATATGAATAATAATGTTGATTAGTCTTTAAATAAGATTATATTTTATAACACTTTTTGAATCATATGCTTTTGCATTGTAGTTTGGGAACAACGGGAAATAAAAAAGTATATCCATTACAACTTTCATATAAATAATTTAATCAAATTCAAAGGAAGTAGAGGTGTGAGATGTATTTTCTACACTAACAAATGAGAAAAGAATGTCTATATTAATAAATGAAAAAAAATGTGAAGAAAAATTCAAACAAATTATGGTAGATTTTTTTGGGGAAAAGTTTTATAGGAAAAACTCTACATTCTTTAAAGCATGCTTGATATATTATTTATCAATTGAATGGTTAAATACATTACATAGTCTCCGAGCTCTCAAGAAGTGTATTCAACAACAATATAAGGATTCTTCTTTCTTTCAACCTTAGCACTCAATAAATAAATATAACAAAACCATAAATCATTTATGTCTTTCCAATTCTACATGCTAGAAACCATCAAAAAATAATTGGCCAATTGCTATTGCTTAGTATTCATTGCCTTATAGTGATATGCATTTATTCCTTGCCACTACTCAACATTTATTCCCTGCTATTGCTCAATACTTATTCCTTTCTACTGCTCAATAATGATTACCTACTCCACTACAAGACTACAAGGTGTATGACACACTTGTACCAACATTCTCCCGCTTGTCATATACCTTGCAAGAGTATAAGGGAGAATGCATCAAACTGTGAGCTAATTACTAGGGACCATAGAATCAAAACGCCACTTGAATTTACATGTGCTCACTAGTTTCATCAATGCATCTGCATCATTCTACAAAGTGTCAACTTTCTCTAGTACCACCTTCCCATCCTCTGCCATGTCCATAATGAAATGGTACTAGATACCTATATGCTTTGTATTCATGTGAAAGGTTGGGTTCTTAACCATACAAATGGAACTATTACTATCACATTGAATTGTAACAACTCTCTAACTTAGACCTACTTCTGAACATGATTTCATAAGCCAATGATTTAAGCCAAATGACATCCTTACAGGCACAGGCAACTGCTATATACTCTTCCTCTAAAGTGGACAAAGACACCACAACTTGTTGCTTGTTCATCCAAGTTACTAATCCACCAAACAATTGGAAAGCATATACGCTCATATATCTCCTTCTATCTACATCCCTTGCCTAATTAGAATCCAAAAAACCCTACATATCCACTAAATGTGGGTCCTGTGAAACATCACTATGATAGCAAATGGAATATTCAAAAGTACATCACAAATACCTGAAGATCCTCTTCATTGTAGCCCAATGTTCATGTTTAGGATTAGCCATGAATTGGCTAAAGACTTCCACTACTTGGGAAATGTATAGTCTAGTATAGACCATATCATACATCAAACTACCAACTCCACTAGCACAAGGAATAGAATCCATATCATACATCTTTGTAGGTGCTATAAGACACTTCTCAATTGAAAGATTAGTTCCCACACAAATCAAAACACTCAATGGTCTATAACCCACCATGAAAAAACATTGTAGGACAACGTTTACATACTTACTATGGCTCAACCAAAGATTTATGTTTCCTATAACTCTCCTAATCTCCATTCCTATGATATATTTTGCACTCCCAAAGTCCTTCATATAAAATTGTGCTAAAAGATGAGATTTCAAATCATGAATCAGATCCTTATTGTTACCAAAGAATAACATATCATCTACATATATAGTGATAACAAGGACATGGTCACTATTTGTTTGTAATACATATAGTGATATAATTTGCATCTCAGACATCCCAATCCCAACAAAAAAGAATCAAACTTTTGGTACCACATTCTAGGAGACTATTTGAGACCACATAAAGACTTGTTTAATTTGCAAACCAATGACTCTTTATATTTTTAAATGTAGTACTCTACTTGTGTCATATAGATCTCCTCGTTCAAGTCACCATGTAGGAATGTTCTTTTCACATCGATCTATTCTATCTCTAAATAAAAATTTGTTGCTACAAAGAATAGAAACTTACTAGATGTCAACTTAGCAACTATGGAAAATATCTCACCAAAATATACCCCCCTCAAACTGGGAATATCCTTTTGCTACCAACCTTGCATTGTGCTTTTCAACATTTCCATCTACACTGATCTTCTTCTTGAACACCCATTTACATCCAATGGGTTTTCAACCATCAATCAATGGTACCAAGTCCCATGTATCATTATTTTAAGTGTATCCATTTCCTCATCCATGACCAATATTCAAGACTCCTTATCTTCCACATCCATTGCCTCTTTCACAGTTTTAGGCACATTGGTGTTAACAAATAAAGAAAATATACATATGAAATCAAATAGACTATAATATACTTGTCTAGTTTCATTCTTTTCCAAGTGTACCTACTTAAAGTTTGAGGTGGAGTTTCTTCCTCCTCTTTTGAACTATATGAACCATCCTCCTCATCAACTCCATCATGAACTTCTTGTTCATTTTCTAGTTTGACTTTCTTGGTCTTGGGTGGTCGCTGAACCAGTGACTTCTTCTCATCCTTTTCTAGCTACACCACTATGGGAGAAGGCTTAACCTCTATGAAAATAACATTCCCTCTATACCAAAATTTTCCAGTCACAATATTCCAAAGATTGTACCCTTTCATGCCAACATCATAGACGATGAAGATACATTTTATAGCCTTATTATTTGACTTTGACCACTTCTCTTTAGGCACATGAGCATATGGTTCACAACCAAAAAAATGAAGATGTTGAAGTGAGGGATTCTTGTTCGTCTAGACCTCCATAGGGGTCTTATCCACAAAAGTTGATGTGGGAGACCTATTAATCAAGTAACATGCAGTAACAACTGCTTCTTTCCATAACTTTTTCTCTAAGCCAATTCCACTAAGCATACTCCTATCTCTCTCCATCAATGCTCTGTTCATCCATTCTATAACTCCATTTTACCGAGAGGTATATGGACTTGTCTTGTGTATTTCAATACCATTCTCCTTACAAAACTGATCAAACTCTACAAAACAAAACTCATCACCATTATTAATCGTCAATACCTTAATCTTCCTACTAATCTAATTTTCCAAGAAATTTGTAAACTCCTTAAACATCTAAATATATGCATTTCCTTCTAAAATAATCATAAATAAATAATACAAAATACAATGCCTTAACACAATCTAAACACAACTGCAAATCCAAACAAAATCCAAAATTAAAAAAGCAAGGCCACCACACGGTAACCCTTTTAAACTCTAATTGCATAAATATAAATTGATTTAGAGTATTCAACATATATTTTTAGTATATGACTTAGTGAATGCGACATAAAAGTTGACTTATCATATAACGTTATGATGTATTTACCAAGTTTATGATGTATTTACATGGGTTTATGGGTTTAGTGATAGAGCGTGTTTGACAATTTCTTTTATATTTTGAATTTTGAATAAATTTGCATTTGTGCTTGGATTGTATTAGTGTTATAAAATGAAAGGAGAATATAAGTTATGTTTAATATTATTAAGTTAAAAGACATGCTACATGGAAAGGACCTACTTTGATATGTTTATGTGATAAGAGTTGAGAGTTTCAAGTTAGATTTTAGATTAATCTAATTGAATGTTGATGGATGTACTTTATTATCTTGTCAACTAACTTGGATATGTAAATGTTTGGATGCTTACGTGGCAAGTGAATAGTTTAAATATATAATTATTAGGAGTTTTAAAGTTATAGCTGTTTTAAGATAATAAAGTTATTATGATTTAATAGTTAATTATATAATAATTAAAGGTTTTAATAGTAGGTAATAGGTAAGAGTTACGATGTTTACATATAGTATAATAATTATTTTTATAATTCAATATTATGTGTAATTTAATAATTAGTTATTTATTAATGATGGCAATGATTATGAGTGTTAATGTTTATTAAAATCAATTTTGGTTTATTGGATTTTATAAAAAATTGGTAAAGAATTATTTGGATTGCTTTATAATTTTATTTCTATGTTCAAAAAGAATTGAGAAGAGGTTTTCTAAATCTCTATAGTTTTGATGAGTTAAAAGGTTAGGAATATTAGTGTTGTTATAAATATTTTGAAATTGAGATATGTGGGAGTACACAGAAGAGTCAAAGAGAGTGATCTTTATCCTCCACCTTCTTAGTATCACAAATATGACATATGCTTTCATCCCATAGTGTTTTTAGATTTGTCTAATGTACTGCTTCACTATAATGGATCTCATGAGAGTTCATTCTTATCTTAGCAATGTTGACCAAGTATTCTTTACACTAGATAGAAATATACTTTTGATCTTCTAGATTAAGGTTAATGACCTCTTTATAGTATCTTAATTTTATCTTATCCTCCAATTATTTATCACACCCTAATTTCTCTTAAACTTAGATGTAATAATAATTTTAATGCTATCAATATTCTATAGAGTTAATTTCTCTTATATTCTCAGATTATTTAGTACTAGACATCTTTATGCCAACCTCTCTTGCGACATAGGTTACTTGGACTAAAGTTTAAAAAAATCTAAGGAAGCATATGTTCTTTCAATTTAGTTATATTGTGCTTGTACATTAGATACATAGTCATATCCATACTCTCAATGAGGGAAAGGACCATTTCCAAGAGGAGGATATAATATGGCGTATTGTTTTTAATATAAGATTATAAATTATAAAATGCATTTGGATTTGAAATTGATTTTTCTCCATGATTCTTTGGAGATACTATAACCGCTCCAAACATTACATCCATATAAGATAACTGTAATGATGAGAGTGTGTCAAAGAGGAGTTTCCTTTTCCCCCACAACTAGAAGTCAACTGATTTACAACTATTTTCAAGACCAAATTAGTCTTTTCACCCACCATTGATCCTTTTCTCAATGCTGTAGTTCTGGTTAAGCTTGTGATGAAGGTTGACTCTAAGATATTTGTATGAAGTAACTTCCTGTAGGTTGTTATTTTCATACACAAAATTAACATAAGCGATCTTTTTGTATTTTGTAGTCATAACCTTTGATTTGCATGTATTTATTACGATAACCATGCTAGAACACAGATTCTTGAGATTCCTTTTCTTCTTGTTGAGATCAAAGAGACACATTACTATAATAAGAAAATCATCAACATAAAGAAGAAGGATGATGATTATTCTAGATAATGTAATGCCAACAAAAATTGTTCTTTCAAACATGCCTCTAACTTGTCAATGTAAATGCCAAAAAAGGTTGGAGATAGGGGACATCCTTTCTTAACTCATATATTGCAATTAATTTCTCCCAACCAAGCCTCGGTGTTCCTAAGCTTAGTAATAATATTCTCATACAATTTTTTCATAGTAACTATCTACTCAAACGGAACCTTTAGCTTTTATAATCTATTCTAAATGTTGAATGTAGGCACCATGCCAAACACTTTACTAAAGTCAATGAAGAAACATAGGAAATCAATTTATTATTATGAAATTCCTCTGTGATGATCTCGATCATAACTAGGTCTTCCACAAGGGAATGATAACTTCTAAAATTGTCTTGGCCTTTAGCCCCTTTTTCCTAACTTTCTAACCATATGCTAATCCTCCTTTCCAAACTTTCACAGTATTTGGCTAGAAGAGGGATTATCATAATGGTCATATAATTAGATGAGTAGTTTTTATCCCCATCTTTCAAAATAGGAATAATGAGGCTTTGGATCCAAGGTTTAGGGAAATCCTACTTGACTATTAGATTAAAGAGTTCGTGAATGTGAGGGATGAAAACAAGGCCTCCAATTTTTAGAATTTTAGCTTAATAGCCTTCGATGTCCTTAACTTTCCCTTTTATGAGTTGTTTAATCCAAAACTCTATGTCATCCAAATTAAAACCCATTGCTATGTAATAAGAGTTTCAATGTTATCCATGACATTAGGGAATATGCGTTAGAACTTATCTCTAGAATTTTTTAGGATTAACTTTTGAAAAGTGTAAAAGATTCTCTTGCTTTCTATTTATATAATATCTTTTTTTCGTCTTCTTTTAATTAGAGCTTTGTAACTATCTATGTTTTCATCTTTTGAGGACTTGTTAGGGGCTACCCTCATGGATTTTCTTGCAATTTTACACTCTCTATCATGCAAAGGGTTGGTAATTCTATTTATCATTTTACACAAAACTTCAAGAGTGTACTTGTTTATATAATTCAATATTTTTGTTGTAAAACTTTGATAGTCGAGGTCTTCAATATTGTCATTACTTAAATGGAACTTTAATTCATTTTTAGAATCTAGATTCTTTAGAAAAAAATAGATTTATCTTCATCAAAGACCAAGTGTTTTTTATTATTAGATTTGTCTTCAATGTGGTTATTATGCATGAAAATGTTTAGGGTTAGGATTAAGGATCTATAATCCAAGTCTGGTTCATGGCCATTTAAGATGTCAAAAATAACTATTTGGTTGTATAGGGGGATATCAGATACTGCATAATCTACCACACTACCACCAAGCCCATGGATACAAATCATCCTATTGGAATTTGGCCACTTCATTAGAGCATTGTGAATTATTAGGTCTTGATAACACCAAAGCTTTTAGTTTGGAACCGAACAAATTTTCACCTAGAACTTCACAATTTATTTTGTATCAACAAGCTACAAAAAGGTCCTCATCTATCCTTAGAGGGTTAGGATTAGAGAATCTTCTTAGGATTATAGCTTGTTTAGTTGTTGTTCTGTCATTAAAGTTCCCTAGCAAGAAGATATTACCTTCATTTCTTAGACTAGTCATATCTTGTTCTAAGCCATTGCGTGGACAATTTTTATCTAGATTGCTTTTCTTATAAAATGTGGAATTTATGGGCATAAAATAACATACTACTAAATATGTTTTTTAGTATCAACGTATGAGATCTCTGTTCATATATACTAATTGAAAGGGTCTCTCTTGTAGATTCTAATATAAGGAAAAAGGTTTTACCACAAGCCATGCCTCCAATGCCTCTACGAGAGGATATCTTGTTCCATACTAACCAAAAGACAAACCCTCCTATGCTAGGGACTCTAGATTCTTCATGTTCCTAAGTCTCAACAAGAAATATAATATCAATTTCACTTGGGATACATCTTAAAATTTGATATTTGCTTCATGAGAATGCATAACCATTCCAAGAGAGGATCTCAAATGTGCCAAATTCCTATTCATTACTATATTTTTGGTATTTGTCTCTAATAAATACTTTTATATTTCTAATTATTGCTCATTTTCCTTCCTTCCTAGCTTCTTTTACCTTTTGAAATTCCTTCCTTGTTTCAACTTGGTCTTCACTTACAAATATGTTTTACCCTTTTAGACTTGAAGTTTTACTAAGTACACTTATGGTTGGTAGAACTTACCTTAACGCACATTAACATAGATTATTTATGTTTAGTTATTTTTTCCAACCTATTTGCTTCTATGAGACAAGTTGTTTCAATTTGTAACTTTTTTTGTAGCTCTTTCTTGACTATTGCTAGCATGTCCTCTTCTTTCTCCTTTAAAAAAATAATAATAATGAGGTTTAAGGCTATGTTGTTGCACTCATGATTGAGCTCTATTTTCTTCTTCATTTACTCTTTAATGGGTTTGATACCTAATTTACCTTTGAGACTATTTAGGGCCAAATTATTATCGTGTTTTCTTCTAACTCTCTAATCTTGTTCTTCATTTTAAGATTTCCTAAATTATAAACATGCCCTTCCTAGGTTAGTTGTTTCATTCATTGATTTAGATTTTATGTTTCTCACAATCAAATTTCCATTGTCTACAACTTATTCTCCATCACTATTATTTTATTTTCTATTTTCTTATGGATCTTGTCTTCAAAGGATGCAAATTTGTTATCAAGCATTACCTCTTACTCTATTTGAAGTTTAGCTTCCTTTTCTTCCCTTCATTTCTCTAATAATTATATAAATATATTTGAAATGAGTGTCTAGGGTTACTTTTCTAAGTATCCCATTGAGAGTATTTGGTATAGGTGGTGTACTACTGATATCAAAATAGGTAAATAAAAAGGAAATGAAACTAAAAAGAAGACTGCAAGAAGGAACTTGTGCACTCGATTAAGTCATTCTTTCTAACTTCTTGAAATATTTATGAATGTAGATCCTATTCAAAAAATTCTACAACAAATTTAAACAAGATGATATTAGATCCATTATAGAGCCTTAGACATAATCTTCCTAAATAATGGACTCACAAAAAGTAATAAACCATGGTCATTTTTAAACTGTGGATTCATTAGGGTTCCATATGGATATGAATCCTTGAATAATATGGACTTAGGAAGTGGTCATTCACTTCATGATTTTTGTTACTATAAATAAATCCACTTAGTTGTTTGTTGAGATGATTCCAAATTAAAAGATCAAATCTCTCTCCATGAAATCAACTTTAATATAAAACTTGTGTATTCAATAAATTAGACGTAATTCAAATAAGATCAAATTGGGTCTAGCATCATAAAATTGAAATCCACTTAACTCAAATTACACCCTTGCATAACCTCACACATCCATTCAACTTAGATCTATTCTACTTATTTTAATGCAAACACTTGAAAATTGTGCACATATAAATATTTTCTAAGCTGCTTGAAGTTAGGCTAGAGGAGGGAAGAATTCCTCCTACAAAACCTTTTAGTCTAGATCTACTCATAGTTCCCACAATGGATACCGAGATAATTTAGTCTCATCATAGAACAATGGTGAACATGCAACTAAATCTTTTGAATGACTAAAAACATATTATGCATCATCCTAAATGGAAGTTATAAGTAATATACTAGTGAAGTGTACACTGTTGTTAACAATTAGAAACTTGTAACTAGGTGAGTGCACGAAGTTGGTGGACAAAAAAGTGGCAACGAGGTCAGTAGGAACACACTCTCGCATGAACACATGCACGTTCCTAGGAATGTGCAAGTGTTCTTGATGCTATAGTTTTGGAAAAGAAAAAAACTACACTCAACATGCCACATAGGCTCATTGGCAGGAACAAATGCACATTCATAAGAATGCATGTGCTTTCTTGAGAACACATGCATGTTCCGAAGAACACGTGCACATTTCTCTGTCATGCACCTTTTTTATGGGCCATGGGAATGATAATGTCCATTTTCACACATCCTGCCTCACATTTTTAACTTCATTGAGAAAATAGAGAGGAGGAGAAAAGACAAGATCTTGACACCATGTCCCAGTCAAGCCAGGTATGCTTGATTTCTCTTCTTTTCCTCCCACTCTAGTAATTTTTACTTTTATTCAATTAATTTAATTATTCTAAAAGAATCTAAATTATAGAAATTTGTAATCTTCCATAGAAATCTCATCTAGAAAATTTAGAGAGAGTCACCTCTTACATTTCCTAACATTTCCCTTTTAAAAATAACTATAGTGAATGTACAAGAAATATGATTATTTTATGTTTTTTTTTTTTAATTTATTAAAATATGTATTGATGTTTTTTGTAAGTTTCTATTTTAGTTTAAAAAACCAACCTAATTTATATGCCATGCCTTATTAAATTGCAACAAATATTATAAAATGGAACCTAGAGATAATGTAAATCGCCCACAAGTATACCAAGGCGAGGAAAGCACCAACCCACCATAACCACCTAACATAAACACACAGATTGATGAGGGGTTGGCCATGTTGAGAACACTTGCAAATTAATTAAGGGGAACAAGAGAACCTAGTAGATATCCCTTGGCCACTTCATTGGACATCATTGTGAGGTCTATTGCAAGTGCCCATGGGAGATTACCTTCTATTTCTAAATATAGGGCTATAATGTTCAATTTTTACAACACTGGATTGGATAGAAACCAATTTAGAGACTTCATGGGTGTTTCAAAACAATCTGTGATGTCTCTTTTTATTGATCCTCGAACTAGACAAGGACCACCTGTCAACAAGAAACATATTTTTATGGACTGGTGTATCCACCCACAGTTTAATGATAATTGGATGGATAGA
>JZKD02S1772064.1:29694-43561 GCA_000966675.3 Picea glauca
TGTGTATGTGTATGATTGTTCATTTGTTCATTGCTTATTTACTCTGTAGTTATTGGATAATAATGCTTCATTGATATAACACTTGGATTATATGGTTAAAAGGGATTAAATTGCTATATTACTGATTCACCCCCCCTCTCAGTAATCCAACAATTCCTTCATGATGTTTGTGTTATATTTTCTTAGTGGACTATTCTTGATATGTGATAGATAGATCCATTGATGCTTGGTGCCTGATATATAAACAAATGCTAGATCTGCTTAGATGTTATGTGCTAAATACTTAGACGTGTTTAATCTTGATTACTACAACATTGATATACACCTAGGGTTAATCTGTGATGTGAATAAGAATCAAAACTTAATGCATATTGTTGGCTAAGTGCTCTGTTAAGGTGTTGTAATCACAGATCTATGTCCCAGCTAGGTTGTAGATAATTGAGTCCTGTAACCCCCCCTGCCTCTACGTCAGGTGAGACTTCATCTGCATCGTAGGTGTTGCCGAAAGGGCTAGTATTTAGGGGTTTTTTGGTGCGTTGTTGAAGCGTTGAACCCTGGGTGTGCCCCTCTGCCAACAATGATAAATACTCAAGAGATCAAAATGCCAATCAATGTAAAATGGCTAATATTTTTGTATTTTCAATATAAGAGAATGAAAATGAAAGGACTGAACATTAGCTTGATATAAAGACTCTACTGTGTATAGACAGAGACAACCCAAGTAGGATATCAAGGAGCAAAACACCCAACCCAAGGTGCAAGGACAATCAAAATGAAAAAGATGATGAGAAAGGCAACGCCCAAAAATTCAACCAAAGACAAGTTTCATGTCCTTCCACGGACACTTAATAGTCACCAAAGAGACCCAAGAAGACTCATCAATCATCAAACCCTACCCAACAACCACCAAATCCAGTAATCAAGAAAAAAAGATAGATGTACGCAATTGTTCAAGGTAAAAGTGTGTATTTACACATCTTTCATAATTACAACACGCGTATGTACGCGATTGTCAAGAAAAAACCCATGTATATGTGTTGAAAAACAACTAGGCTAAGGAGAATGCTAAGAAACTGAGAATCGGAGTGAACATAGGATGTCAAGCAATCATATGACAAGAAACTTAATATGAATGAGAGAAATACAAGGAGAAAAACACTTCAAACCACAAAAAAGAATATTGTGTCCCCAGTATGGTCGCCAATTCTGTTACGAGGAAAATCTCTCTATGGTTAGGGGTAAACCACAATAGATGGAAATGAATGCAGAAATCAACTCTAATCTCAAGTATTCTATATAAACAAATATTCTAGCAAGACAAGATAAAATGCATACCTCGTCTAGACGTTCGATGAAGTCCACCGTTGAGCACTTGACCCAAAGAAATATGCCTGCAACTAGTCCTCAACAACCAAGAAACGCAAGCATATGGTGATAATAGATAATGTTAGCACATTCAATAGGATAATCCATCAATATTCATAACAAATACGCCCATGGAATAACAATTCAAATATTCACAAGATATCAATTGGATGAGAAAAGAGTATTTCTATTAAGATATAATCAACATAAGTGAATGAGTTACAAACTTCCGTGTCGGCACGGTTCATAACCGAGAAACTAAGTTCCTTCCAGCTGGGCCTCCACCGCTTCAATCCTCCACCAAAGGAAAGCTCATACAAGATAGACAATGATGTTCTCAATAAATAAGGAAGACCTTGGGTAATGAACAATGTGTTCAGACTTAAAGGACAAAGGGATGTAGAATCAATGTTAAGTGAATTCCAGAGTAACTTTTCTCTCAAAGTTGAATTCTTTCTCCTCTTTTCCATAGCTCGGATTTGGCCCATTTATAGCCTTCAAGTGAGACTGAAGGGCCAAGTCGGAACGTTTCCAGTATATGGAAGGCCAAGGATCATTGATCTCGTGACGTGACATGGAAACCCAACACCATTTTTTAATTTTGGGCACATTTCCGATCTACATGGGCTGTAGTGGTACAACCTACATATACGCATGATGTAATATAGGCAGGTCATGTATATGTGGAAAAATAATGTTTTTATCTTTGGGATTTGCAAAAAGAGACTTCAATTCTACATAGGGAAATGGAAAAAGGCCCTCTCTATCCATCTGTATAATCCCAAGATTGCATAAGCATGCTCATCATAAAATATTAGAAACAAAACTTGGAATAAAAATAGAGTAAAAGTGGGAAAAATTAAAGAATGATAAAATCTATTCACCATGTTAAATATGTCAATGCAATAATTCATAGGAACATTAGATGAATACAATTCCTCCAACCATGCTTCAAATATATCATAAAATATACCATTACTACCATAGAATTGATGGAGGAAGTTCATGGAAAAGTGATATATGAAATGAGAATTGTGCATATAATATGTGTGTTGTATTGTCAGTGAGAGAATCTTCATGCTAATATAGTTGTTTATCCCTGAAGACAAACCTAAATAATGAGGGTTTAACATAACCATTGGCATGGACCAAAGTGCCTCATTATCTTGTAAAGCCTCTCTGGACTCATACTTCAAGAAACCACCTACTTGAGATAGACTAGTGGAATCGAATGATATACATGGGATAGTACCCACCATGGTATAAGAAAAATCTTTGAGACAATGGTGGACTCTACTAGAATCAATAATATTAACTAAAGGGATACTTGAACAAGAACACGCTCTACTATTCCAAACTAAAGATGAAACAAAAGCATACACGGCCTGATATACATTTTCTATAGTATTCCCTTCATCCCATGAGAAAGTTTGATAAGTCTTGGTTGTGATTAGTTCATGGGAAGAGGCCTTATCCTCTCTATATTCCATATGTACATTTCCCCCATCAAGTATGTCAAAATGGGTCAACCTTATTGAGTTCATTTGAATAGAACAATGAGTGGATTCCTACAAAATAAAATCATTAAAGAGATAAGGATACAAATAATAATAAGTGGAAGAATTAAGAGAATTAAAAGCCTCTCTAGAACAAGAAACATTTTCAGAAGGTGACTCCTTGAATGGTATTTCTTCCTCATTAATAATATCGGTGATTGATTGTGGATCAATAGGTATCACACTAGGCATGGTTTCACAATCAATGCATTCTTCCTCAAGATGGTTTTCCTTTTGAAAACAAAAAGTGGGTGGTTTTATTGAAAGAAGTATGTCTTATATGTTTATTTCTTCTCCTAAAGTGGAAGGATTGGCCTGGTTGTCTTGCTCCTACACAATATGAGAATCTGAAATATACTTCATAGCATACTCATGGTTAGAGGAGAGAAGCAAGTCACAAGAATAATTAGAGAAAGAAGGTTCAATAACTAATCCATCATTAGTAGGAAAACATTCTTGATCTATCTCAGTTAAACAAGGATAATTTATAACAATAGGACAATTTAAATCAAAATGAACTAATTCCAAATTGTCCATGGGTGAGGAAGAATTCATTTCACAAATGTCTATATTTTCTTCATTAACAAAATGATCAACATCCAAATATCTTCCCATAGCTTCCTTTTCTTTTTCTTGTGATATAAAAAATGAGATAGGATAATGAGAACTTGACATAATCGTCAGTGTCACCTGAAGTGTCCTATTATAAACATGAAAACCCTCCTCTTTGTCAACTACATAAAAATCTGAACTTGAATTTAAATAAGAACCCTCTTTTTCGTCACAAGGAAAGAAAGGGGGAATGGAGTGGTGAGAGGATACATATGCTTCTTCTGGAAAAAAAAATCTCTCTTTGATCTATATCCCAGATAGTAAAGAAAGATCTAGACATATGGATTCCAACTAAGCCATTGATATTTTCAATATTTTCATTTAAATCCAAATCATCATGAAAAGGAGCAATAAAACACGATTTAGATTCTTCATCCGCTAGCTGATATATTTCATGAGTAAGAGAAACTAAATAGGAAATCAAATCACTGTTAAAATTCCTATTATCCAAAGGTAACCTATAACAAATATGAGTAAATATGATAACAAAATCTTGAGGAGATTCATCTTCATTCTTCCTAAGCTTTATAATTTCTTCACACAATTTATCAAAATCATAATTCTCAAAAGCATGAAAAATTTCACGCATAAATTGTTTCCATGTGTGAATAGAGGCGACCGACAAAATCTCGCACCAACTCTTGACCCGGCCTATAAAAGTGAGAGTGAACAACCTGCAAATGGTACTACCATTAGTAATATTGTGAGAACTACAAAATTTCCAGAATTGTAAAGCATGTCTAGATGCAATTTTCACCTTCACCATCAAATTTAAGTTGCGACAAGAAATGTAAAATATTTCTAGGGGTTTTGGGAGGTAGAGTACAATACAAATATATCCATAAAGGGATATGGGATGGCCCCATTAATAAATTAAAACAATTAATAAAAACGAATCCACAGGCTCAACTTGTCATCTTGCCTCCTCCTAGAGCCATTTATGTTGACGGGTTCAAATGGTTTGTCAAGAAGGTAAGGGAGAAAGCTTGATGGAAGGTACCAATTAGACCTATTCTCATTTGGTGTAGTGTTTCTGATGAGTATACCGACCTCATTTCCACTCAAAATTAAAATAAGTAAAGGGGAAAAACAATGAACTGTCCCCCAAAAGTTCTAAATAATCCTAAGGATAATTTAACTAAAATAAAACTAATCTAATCCTAACTACTTCTAATCTATCCTAGGAGAAAATATAAAAGAATGAATACAATGAAAGATAATACCATCAGAAACAGAAATAGTTCATGTATGCTATTGATAAATGAAAACAACAATACTACAAATATATAGACAAATAGTTGTACAATACATCCATAACATCATTTATTTACCCACAAAGGAACATGTGACAACATAAGAAGACATAGAAGAGTGCATAAATAGTTCATACAAAAGAATCCTATCTACTCAAGTAGAAGACAAATGCACAAAGAATAGTCTCATGTACATCCACCAAGACACATATTTCTAGAATGCCTCTTTCTCTTTATTAGCTCAGAAGTAATAGTATTGTATTTCATTACAAAGGGAAAAATTCCCTTCTACACCCCATGAGTTCTCTTTTATAATACAAGAGAGAGAGAGAGACTCTTCAGTTCTAGTGATTGTTCATTTAAGTTTCCTTTCGTTTCTCATCTCACATTTCTAAATTCTTTTAAATTTTCAAAAATGAACATGTGACCATTACAGACAGAAGTTGAAGAGACTTGTGGGTGGTTATTTTCTCCTTAAGGAAATTTACAAATGATATTAATTAAAAATATTATTAACTCTACTTTCTCTTGTCTTCTACTATTTTAACATTATACATCACATTATTTATTTAAATTCATGCTCCTTATGTGTTCTATGATTTCAGAGAATTTCCACTCTCATTCTACCAACATTTTCTATGCCATCTTTTTCTTCTCTCTTATTTATTTCCATCGAGATATCTTGGGCATGATTTCGTTTCCCTAAGCCCCAGTTATGGTTGTTTGAAGTTTGCAGATTCATTTCTTCCTCCCAAATTTGTGGTCTTCTGTTCTCTACGATTTATGTGGTTTTTGTTTTCTTTATTTTCCTAGCATGAAGAACTATGCCACTACATTACTTTGCTCGATATCATTCCAATGAGGTATTTCAGGATCAATTATGACACCTGCATCCCAAGTTATTCCCATTTGAAAAATGATGCTCAATAGCCCTCGATATTTCTTGTTGGTGAATTTGGGTCGTTGATCCTTTACCCAGGTTGTTGCGAAGGTTTCTGCGTGGTTGAAGAGCCTTAATCTCTTTAAAATATTCTTCATTGAAGTGAAAATATGCGTAGCATGTGAACCTTCATCCAAGTCATGAAGATATTGTCTTATACAGTTTGGGAATAAACGTGAAGGCCAAGAAGGCATGGTAAAACCTTAGAAAACACTTAATGGAATCCTGAAATGATTAAGTCCTTGATTCATATTATTATCTTGGATGATACCCCCATGTTTGAATCAGAACAAATCACAGTCATTGATTCTACGTAGCGAACATATCTTGGCCATTGGTCAAATGGCAAGGCCATCAGGATGACCAAACATAAGGGCACAAAATAACTATGATGAGAGAGGATTTGAGACAATAATAGCCAATGGTTCCATCAGAGAGTGGGCTCAGTGAATTATGGACCATTGATATTAGTGATAGGTCTGTTATAGGGTGAGGCCATCATATTTTTTGAGGGCAAGGCTAGAAGGGGTTTAGACGATGAGGGAAACCCTGAATCATCAACAACCATTTATTTGATTACGCTAGAAGACCCTGACCATTGGTAGAATGGGAAGGCCATCGAAGTGACCCAGAGTGAGGTTGCATAGGGAATCCAATGGGGAAGGTTCCAAGTCAAGAAGACTCGTTGATTTGTCATAGAGGTGCTCAACCGATGGCGACCTAAATTTGTCGGAGAAGAAGTAAAGTGACATCAGGATGACAAGGATACCAGTTGGATGGTTAGAATTTATTGAAGGTTGACATGTGTCAAGTTGTGATTATGTAGGAATGGAGTGGTCCCAACTGTGAATGTATGCCTTTAGGTGATCACTTTGAATCTTAACCATTGATATGGCCTAGCGATTAGATCTTAGTTGTTCATCAGAGGAGGGTAATCAGGGTGACCTAGGAAACCTGAAGGAGATACAATATGAGAAAAGAGGAATATAAGGATGAATGAAGGTCATTGATTGAGTAGTGGGTGAGATTCACTGTCAACCTTTCAACAGAGTGTACTATCAGGGTTATCATGAGTTGGGTTATAAGGGGATCCGATGATGAAAATGGTCGATGGATCATTGGATCTATTAGAGGAGGATCCCATGAGATCTCGAGCATTCATTGGAGTGGGGTTTTCATCGAAGAATGGAGCCATGTTATTGGGAGTAGATGTAATCTGATAGAGAATAAATCCAATGATGAAGAGGACATGTGTAAACACATGGTTAGATAATTCTTGATGTCTTGTGATGACATGTATGGCCATGTCAGTATACGCTTCAAGCCAATGATGGATCCACATGTCATATGGGTGATGTGCCATGTGTCAGGGTGATTTGGAGTGTTGATACAATGGTTAGGTTTGATTTATTTGTGCCATGTGTCACGACAGGTGGAAAGTCATGGAAATGCCACATTTCTGAAGTGACATCTAGGGAGGCAAGTGTTAGCTGTCACGCTAAATCAAAGAACCAATAAGATTGGGGCCATTGATATCTAACTTTTGATAGTTTTTGGATCTATTGGAGAGGATTTCTTCAGAGGAGGATGGAATAGTTAAGGTGATCAATTGCTAGGGAGGGATGGAGCTCTAATGATGAAAAGGAATGAGGGTATCATTTTCGAGTGATGTGATTGAGAGAATGGGGTACCTGAAATAGGTAAATCCCAATGATGAAGAGGGGGGACCTAAGATTTAAATGAGGTCCCCATGGGCCAGGTGGTGGGTGACATGCCAATGCCGCATTGGGTGTCACAAGTGATAAGGATCCATGTGGAAATGAAGTGGGAAGTGTGAATGAAGGCTTCAAAACTTTGGGTTTCCATAACTTTTGATCCAGAGCTTGGATTCAAGTATGGTTACAGTCGTTATAAATATCCTGATGGGTGGAATCCAACTAAAATATTTGGTTAGAGAAAAGAATATAATATAGGAAGCAGAAGTATCAATAGAACTTCAACCTAGGTTTTCAAAGAGAGGGAAGGAAAAAAGAGGAACCCGATAGAGATCAATCTGAAGAGGCTTGGGGAAATGTCTATAGGAAAGGTGGATCCCATATCCTTGGGAGCTTTAGAACTGAGGGTGTATTTCATCCAAGGTAACTCACTTCATAATGAGGGATATTATGTTAAGGATTGAAGATTTCGACATGGATCAAGGCTTCAGTCTCTTCACCGCCATGATGATAAAAAGACAAATATAGATGAGGCTTGGGAAAGACAAGGCTTAGTCCATAATGTTGATCATTGGCTTCAACTTACAAACAATATATGGAAATAAATTGGTATAGGAAAGAGGAATAATATCAAGGGACTCCCCCCACATGCATCTCAAGGTTGGAACAATCGTGTGAATAAAGTGATCCTTCTAACTTGCTCCTACAACCAGAAAAAAGGCGAGATCTATTATTAGATTAAAAAGACTCTTTCCAATACACCATAAGAATTATATTCCCCGACTTCAAGAAAAAACCACAAATGAGTGTTGTGTCTATTGAAAGATCATCACGGATAGCTGTAGATAAGTTGCCTAAAATACTGCATGTGCTAAGTCTCAAACTCAAGAGAAGGATTAGTAATTGTGAGATTGAAGCTAAGATTATGAAACCAAAGAGTGTGATCAAATACAAGAGAATAAAGATGAAGATATTAAGTACAACATGCAAGCAAGAGAATGGAGACTTTGAATTAGTCATTCCGAAAAATCATCAGCAACCAACTCATTCATACAATAGAACATCAAATCCTACAACCCCATAGGATCATCCAACATTTCAGAATCTACAAAAAGTCTAAAGATAATATATCAATTCCATCATACAAATGTCAACGAAACATCATATGTGAAGAAGCATAATTTTTTTTTTTGAAACCATAAGATCAAAAGGAATAATCAACACCTATCAAAGATAGTCATAAATCAAGATTAAACCCCCAACTCCCTCAAGGTAGGAAAAGAACTAACATTAGGCTCAAGCAATAGAGGATTAGGCAATAAGCTTGAAATTTTAGTAGGGGGGCTTTTACTTTCTCTTGTAAAGAAAAAGTAAAGGGTGGTTGTTGCAACCACAAAAAAACTAACAACATCGGCGTCCAAAAACCTTTTGTTATTTCATATTCTTGTGTTATGGTTTCATATGTTTAGGTTTTTCTCATTGATTCTTTATGTTAAAAGGCCTTTTCATCCTCTCTGTAATCAACTTCTTGCGAATGATCCTGCTGACACATCTCTCTTCAGGAATAAGCTACCACCATTCTAAGTAGTTTGTGTGCTTTGCATTTTACAACATGTTCTATTCCATTTATTAATAGAATTCAAGTTTAACTATATTATTATATTTCTTGCAACATCTCTATGTGTTTCCTTGTTATATTTCTACCTTTGTGTCATTCTATACATAGTCTAGATCAAGACACCAATTGTTTGTGACTAAATTTTGTGAGGGAGAGAGGAATAATAACTTAAATCAATTGGATCATATCCATACATGTTTAGCCTCTTTCTCTCATGAAATCTCCTCTTGATAATTTTGTTCTTGATCAAGTTGTGCTTGTTCAATCTGCTCATGCTTTGTTGGTGCGGGTGACATATTTTCTTATGTTTGAGTTTCATCTTCAAGATGCTCATTATCTTCTTCTTCTATCAAAGTAAAACTATCAGCATGATCTGAACCATATTTAGCATCACAATCTAAGGGTGGAGAAGGATATGATGTGGGATTGAAACCTTCATCAAAATGGACATCTCTTTGAAATAAGAATTTAGAAATAGGATCAAATAACACATATGCCTTCATGTCCTCACAGTGACTAACAAATATCATTGGTTTGATCTTCATCTACATAGATTTGTTTTTTTCGATTGGAATTAAGACCCATGTTGGTCTGCCAAATACTCTAAAAGTAGAGACATCAAGCTTAACATGGATCCAAGCTTCCTCTGGAGTCATATGTAGAACTTACCTATGAGGCATCTGATTTCAAATGTAGTTGGAAAAAATTATTGCTTCATCTCAGAAAGAAGGTATCATGTTCTTGGACTAAATCATGCAGTTCACCATTTGTTTTAGTTTTTGGTTCTTTGTTTCAACAATACCATTTTTCTAAGGGGTGTAGGGAATAGAGTGTTGATTCTGAATGCCATGTTATTTACAAAAATACTTGAATTCCTAATTGACATACACCCCCCCATTATCTATGCATAATTTCTTGATAGAAAGAGAGGACTACTTCTCAACAAAATCCTTGAAGGTCTTAAAAGTGACAAATACCTCACTCTTGTACATAAGAAAGTACACCTAAGAGAGAAGTGAGAAGTCATGAATAAATGTGAGTGCATATTATGGGGAAAAATATCACATGGATCTTTCTAAATACATAGAAAAGTCTCCCTAGGATTAGCCTAGTAATCCTAGACAAAAGAGATTTTATACTTCTATGGTTTCCCTAGATATAAATGCAAACACATGAATTCATCACTAACCTAAGGAGTGGCGGATATTGCATAAATTTATCTGTCAATTGTCCTTTGTAGATAATGGTTGTTACAGACCTGAAACTACAGCTCCAAGATCCACAACCTACTTCCTGCACACAAAATACAAGTGATACCTCTCTACCTCTCTACTTGGGATTAGAATCCTAGATATAACTTTCTTCTAATAAGATCTATAATGGAATGAATAAAATCTAAACATTCATGAACTAGACATAAATGAAGTGGAGGAAAACCATTGATCTATTAATAAAATAGAGAACTTACATCAAGCATACCTTGGTGATAATTCCATTCTTCCTTGACTCCTTAATCCTTGCTTCTCCCTTTAGCTTCTTGGTCAGGCTAGGATCACTGACTTCTGGCTGTGATGGATAGGAAAAGAACCTATGAAAATGAACAACATAACAATACTTTTAAATTATCCTCCTTTTACCTAACACTTTCCTTTGTTATATATCTCTTTGATGGAAGTTTGGGAGAGATTCTAGATATTCTAGAGATCACTAGAGACTCGAATGTTGTGATTTCCTAGGTCCTTGACACAAAGATACAACTCATCCTTCACCTATCTCCTCGTAGCTCCCCGAATATAGAAGTTTCACGGGTCATCATTTTTTGAACACTTCTTCCATGCAAGGGTCATTTCTTGTTGTCTCTTATGTGTCCAACGATGATCTCCAAAAAGGGCTCAAATCTTAGGAAAAATGTTCATTTTATCTTATATCCTTTTATGGATTCCCTTATGACTTGTAGGGTGGAAATTAAGGCTATAAAAAATGTCCCCTAATTTGTGAGATTAGGAAAGGAATGGATGGATGAAATAAATTAAAATAAAATAACGTCCATGTGAGGCAGTGTGAGGAGAGAGAAAAGGAGGTTCAAAACCCAAACAAGTTGATCTAGGTGGATATTGGTGGCCACCCACCTATTTCAACTTCCTCCTCATGTCCCTTTTTTATTCAACACATCTTTTTGTACTACTTTATAGTTGTGAGTTCTACACTTCTAGGGTTTTCTGAAGCCTCACACATTCTCTAGGTGGATACAAGTGGCCTCCCTCCTAATCCAATTCTCTTATTTTGTATTTTTTCATGTCAGCACATCTTGTTGTACTTCCAGGGTTGTTTCTAGGCCCTAAATGCCATTTTTTTGACTCGCCATAGTCAGAATGTAGAAATAGTTGGAGTCTGATGGCGGAATGTGTAATTCTCTAAAATACCTTTACAATAGGCTATCACGCATATAAAACTAAGGTCGTATGAAAAGGTTACGACCCTAGGAAGTTGAGGTACCAAATTACTGTTGGTCAGTTTGCACAGGTTGTTGCAAATCTTTTGTCATTAATGTCAAACTTTTCGCCGAGAGTTCCTTCGAAATTCAGGAATTCAGAAATTGCAATTTGAAAGATTCGAGAATGGAGGCATGCTTCTCAATATACTGAAACATAAATTCGTGATTCAATCCATTCCATTGGATCATGGAGGGTCAAGGACCGTCAATCCAAATATAAGAAGAAATCGGATATCATAAACAAAGAAAGGAGGAGCTCCAACCTTTGACATCACGATACGCAAAATCGCGAAATGCAAAGTCCCGAAAGGTTGTGAGTCGTCGATCGGAGAGAAAAGTTCCAATGAGATCAGGACCATATGATCACGAAATAACAAAAGGGACACACGTCACATGATCTACAGTTTCAAGAGTTTCTGTTGGAGGTCATGAAGATCTGATGGCCAAAGTACTAAAACCCCGACAACCATCCATCTCGATGAATGATTAAGTCATGTCCGTTGGATTAATCATTGGAGGGGTAATATAAGAGCCGTATATGACCATTGATCCCTGAGAATTTAACGAGAACCGTCCGATCTATATCCACCATATCAATTGTGTAGCCATCAGATCATTTTGGGGATCGCGATTTGGAGTGTCGAAACACTGCATCACTGAAACACCGAAATGCAAAATGCAGAGTACATATGGCAAGAGGTCATTGTTTCACTGACTGGAAAGTCAAGAGAGGACTGCTCTATCTTCTGAAATCACGATAAGATGAGGACCATTGGATGTGAAGTACACGTGGCTAGCGATTATCATTTCGCTGACTGATAGTCAAAGGAATAAAATTCCCCAACCTTCTAACTTCCGAAGTGAGAAATCCGAAAACAACTTTTTGGCGTAGGCTATGGTTACCGTCCGTGGTCTTATGAGAGGGAGGAGCTAGCATGAATCTAAGCCCCATTTCGGGGATTGAAAAATGAAGAGGTGAGATGTCTTCACCTCAGGATTGTCAATATGTGAATCACGAAAGTGCCTTTTTGATTAATCCCGTGGTCACAGCCAATGGGCATATGGTTTAGCACAAATGTCTTGCCGAAGCGCTCAAGGCTTGTTTCTATTGAAATGTCAAAACTCAACGTATGCTCATTGAACGACGTTGATTAAATGATGAAACAGATCGAACAATTGTTGTTCTTCTTGATGCCTTAGCCAATAATAATTTTTGTAAGGTAGTTGTTCAGTTATTGTAACTAATTCTTCGAAGCATGAGGATTCTAATGTACACTCTAATTTTCAAAGAAATTGTGGGAGAGATTGTGGGTGACAAGTGGGGAATAATGGTGGAGACGAAGATCTGAAACACTGAGAAGAAATGATGAAAACAGAGAAAAGATTAAGGAGAGAATATATATGCACAGATTGATAAATTTATGAGGTTTGCTCAAGGATGGATTCTGATATGAATATATAAACAAAGAGGACTTGAATGTCTAATATTTGACAGAGAAGATAAAGAGTTGGTTTGCAGGTTCTTAGTGACAGAGAAGGATTCCAGGGTGGTAGTGAGGAGAAAGGGGAGACTTTAAAAGTCTCATGTATAAGTTGGTGCTTGTACATCTGGGAGTTGTATCTTCCATTCAGTAGGTGCTGAAGAAACAGAGGTAACAACCTCATCTGGGTTGTAGCTAAGATAAAATAAGAATGTAAAGAGGAGTTGGAGCTTGCCTTTCATTTATAAGAAGAAGAGGTTTTTCCCTTTTGGGTTTCCTCATGAAAAATCACTATGTAACTGTTTCATTTATGTGATTTTATAATTATTAGTTAAATGTATTACTGCAAGTTAAATGTTAAAGGCATGATTTATTGATTAATAAGTAATCTTCTTATAAAATGAAAGAAATTTTATACAACTGATTCACCCCCCCTCCTCTCAATTGACTTATCTTGTTCAACAATTGGTATCAGAGTGGGTTACTTCAAGATATCAGTTTAACCACTGGAGGTTTTTGATCATTCATAATGGATAAGAAGTCAGAATTTACAAAACATGGATTGCCTTTATTTGATGGTCATAATTATTCTTTTTGGAGTATCAAGATGAAGTTGTTTTTACAAATTCAAGGAGTAGATATATGGTAGGCTATACTAAATGAATCTAAAGCCCCGTCAACCATTCAAATAGATGCTACAGGTAAGAGACTCTATCAAAGTAATTCCAAAGCTATGTATGCAATACTAGGAGGTCTAGCAGGGTCAGAATTTGTTAAAGTTATGCATTGTGCATTAGCAAAAGAAATATGGGATAAATTGAAAAATTTATATG
>JZKD02S1772064.1:66049-76892 GCA_000966675.3 Picea glauca
GTTATTTTAGGACAACCATATTTGTGGAAGCATCATGCTATGTATGAGTCTAGACCCCGCAGTGTTATTATTAATTTGGGTAGACAATTGTACAAGATCCCATAGGTGACACCGCATA
Source organism: Picea glauca (assembly GCA_000966675.3). NCBI lineage: Eukaryota > Viridiplantae > Streptophyta > Pinopsida > Pinales > Pinaceae > Picea > Picea glauca. Next base: position 66,168 of record JZKD02S1772064.1, read on the forward strand.
CGACTATTTCTTTAATGTCTGTTAAGCAATGCAGTAAGGTCATTTCATAGACTAGGAAGTTAATCTTCTTTGTTATCTATGCCCACAGTAATTAGAATATCGCTGCCACATCCATTGCCGCTACACAACACCTCTCTTTGCAGCAAAAGCAAGTGGATGGGATCCTAGAAGAATACAGAGACATCTTCGCCTCACCTACAGGGGTACCAACACACTACCAAGTCAAGCATACAATTGATATGACCCCATATGCACCTCTACCTAATGGACCGGTCTATCAGTGCTCACTGATGGAGAATGATGAAATCAAGCCTCAGATCCAAGATCTTCTTCAGAAGGGGAACATCATACCCAACTCCTCCCCTTGCAGAATCCCGATTGTACTGGTGTAGAATAAGGACAAGACTTGGCGACTCTGCATTGATTACAGAGCCTTAAAAAAACTCACAGTCAGGAACCACTAACCCATTCCCAGGATTGATGACCTTCTTGACCAACTCAAGGGGGGGAATTTCTTCAACAAGATTGACCTGAAGTCTAACTACCACCAGGTTCCCATCGAACCAACTGATGTCTAGAAGACAACCTTCAAGTCTAAATAAGGTCTCTATGAATGGATAGTCATGCCCTTTGGATTAACAAATGCACCAACCACTTTCATGAGGTTGATGTATGATGTATTGAGACCCTTCACCAAATCCTTTGTGGTAGTATATTTGGATGACATCCTCATCTTCAACAGAACATGGGAGGAGCACATGCGGCATATTCGACAGTTTTTGAGCACTTTGCGATAGCAAAAGCTTTATTCCAACTTGGAAAAATGCTCTTTTGGCATGAATAGGGTCCAATACCTAGGATACATTGTTGATGCGAATGGGGTACGTGTTGATCCATATAATATCCAACCGTGACTGACCAACCCTGACAACACTGACCGATCTTTGGAGCTTCTTGGGACTATCCAATTTCTACTGATATTTCGTGTTGGGATTCTCCCATATTGCATGGGCCCTCAGCCAGATGACCAAGGGTAGTGGTTCAGCCAATTTCATGTGGGGGAAGGAGAAGCAATGAGAATTCGATGATCTGAAACATCGTTTGTTCTTAGCTCCAGTACTCTCCTTTCATGATCTACAACAGCCATTTTAGATTGAGACTGATGCATCTGATTATGCTATGGGCGCAATTCTCACTCAACATGGGCATCTAGTGGCATACCATAGTGAGACACTCTGTGATACTATCTGAAAATACCCCACCTATGACAAGGAAATGTATTCCATTGTACAAGCCTATCGTCAATGGAAACATTAAATTCTAGGGAAAGAGACGATCATACACACTGATCACAAGCCTCTGCAGTTCATATAGACACAGGGGAAATTGAAGAACGAATGCCATCATAAGTGGTCCACCTACCTGAAAAAGTTCCATGTCAGCATAAAGTATAAGAAATGTATCTCCAATCATGTCATTGACTGCCTCAGTCAGCCTCCTGTGGCCGCACTCACCACTGTGGTTGATTCCTGCAGACATGAAACATCGAAGTGGCCCCAACTTTACCAGCAAGCCCCAACTTTACCAACAAGTTCTAGACTTTTCCACTACATATCAACTCTTGGGTACATGAGCCACTGCCACTGATTTTTACATTCAGGATAGACTCTTATGCCACCTGGGCCATCTCTGTGTTCCTACAAGCGAGCTTGCAAAGCTGATTTGGGAATCCCACTACAGTCAGGTGGTGTGACATTTTGGCGTAGAGAAAACTGTGGTCGTTCTTCAGAAACATTTTTATTAGCTGAAACTTTGACAGAACATCAGCAAGTATATCAGATATTGCACAACCTGCACCATTTCCAAGCCATCCATCAAGAATCAAGGCTTCTACACCCCTCTTCCTATTGCCAATAAGCCACGGGAATCCATCTCCATGTATTACATGTATGGTTTGTCATCCACCAAGAATGAAAATGACCACGTGTTTGTGGTCATTGATCAGTTTTTGAAGATGGCCATCCTCACAGCCTATAAGAAGAATGTCACAGCAACAGATACTGCTAAGCTATTCTTCGAACGAGTTTAGGTCCACTTTGGGATACCACATACCATCATGTTTTAAAACGAAAATAGGTTCCTCAACACCTTTTGGTCGAGTCTCTGGTCTCTATTGGATGCCAAGATCACAAAATCCACTACTTTTCACCTCCAAATCGATGGCCAAATTGAGGTCATCAATCAAATTATTGTGCCCATCCTGCACATGTACAATTCTAAGCATCCTCATACGTGGGATGAGAGTCTCCCATATGTCCAACACACTTACAATAAGACTCTCCATAGTTCCACTGACAATGGCCCATTTCAGGTGGGTCTGGGATTCCAACCCTTGGGACCCATTGATGTTGCAATTCCTCTTGCCACCGCATAGATAGACTCTTCCCATGATCAGTCTGTGATAAAAAAAAGACACCAGATTCATTGAGCAAATTCAACACATCTGCCAAAAGGTCCAAGAGATTTTGAAGAAATCCAATGCTAATTACAAGAAGCACCATGATCAACACATGGTACCACACTAGTTTCAGGTTAGTGACAAAGTTTGGTTAAATTTGCAAAAGGATCATCTGACTAAGCCCCATCAGAAGCTTCTCCCATTTTGTTATGGGCCTTACACTATCATCAAGGTTGTGGGTAGTAATTCTTTTGAGATCAACACTCCACCCTTCCTTAGTCTGCATCCAGTATTCAATGTGGACCTCCTTCGGCCATATTTTCCACCATTATTGGACACCTTTGAGATCATTGAACAACTGACACCGATAGACCTCAACCCTGATTGCATGGAACAATAATCCATTGATCAGATAGTGGACACACAGGTCAAGGGCACTCGCCAACAATAGATCCATATTTATTGGGTTTTCAAGGCAGGGAAACTACTACACCAAGGAAAGTGGCTCACCTAGGGCCAAATATAGTAGATGTTTCCTCACCTAATGGGGGAAATCAATGCAATAGAGACCATTTCTTCCTAAGGGGGGAGGATTGATCCACATGGATATTGGTGGCCACCCACCTATTCCAATTGGTTTCTCATGTCCATTTTTTATTCAACATGTCTTTCTGTATTGCCTTATAATTGTGATTTATACACTTCAGGGGTTGTCTGAAGCCTCACACATTCTCTAGGTGGATATGGGTGGCCTCTCACCTAATCCAACTAGATTATTTTGTATGTTTTCATGTCAGCTCATCTTGTTGTACTTCTAGGGTTGTTTTGGGGCCCTAAAAAATTATTTTTACTCTCCATAGATAGACTATAAACGGAGTCAAAGTCTAATGAAGGAATGTGTAGTTATATGAAACACCTTTTCAATGGGCTATCACGTGCCTAAAATGGAGGTCATATGAAAAAGTTACGACCCTAGGAAGTTGAGGTACCAAATTACACCAAATTACGCATAGGGCCTACATGACTTTCGGTGTTTCACCTTCTAGGGTTAGTTTTTTGAATGTCTAGGGTTTTGGCATTCATGAGTAATATGAAAAGGGCCTTTGGAGCCTCATTGTAATCCATTCTTATCAGAGATAGCTACCGCCATTCGAGCAAAGTTTTGTTTCTGCAGTTTTACAGTTTCAGCCTATTTCATTATTTAATAGAATATATTGTTCACTAGATATTTGTGTTATTCTTCCTATCTCTATGTTTATTGTATTTAGTCTATTAATTAGTTTTTTCTACTCCTAAATCTAGATCACAATTCCTGCAATTAAAAACCAAGTATGAGAGTATAAATAGGTCATCCCTTAAGTAGACATACTCAGAATATGAAGAGCATGGCTTCCAAACAATACACTATGGATATATGAAATGAAATGTTAGACCATGGCCATGAAAGAATACACAATGGATCCATGTCATCAATAGGACTATAGCCACGAGACAATACAATGTGGATCTATGTCATGAAATCAATCATAGCCACCAAAAAATACAATGTGGATCTATGAAATAGAATATAGATGTCAGGAAGACAACGAGCATTGAGGAGAGTGCCCTTGAAGTCTTCAAAGTACTCATATACAAGTGATATAATCCATCACAACATAGGGGGGAATGATTAATTTAAATGAATGATATGGCCCCAACCCAAGGTATTCATCCCAAACTCCGATGGTATGAATATACAACATGTGAATAGATGAGATGATGTGGATCATGGTAGAAACCATTTGATTACCAATCATTGATGTATGCTATTAATAGATGTGAGGGGACCCAACGATGATGAATATGGACCCCAAGGGACCTAGTAAAATCTAGTGATTGTGAATAGATGAGTTGGTGTCGAACAATCATATAATCAATTGATCAGGATTCAATGATATAAACCCATTGTCGATCACGAGGAGGAATGCCAATGAGGACTGCAAGCTCCAAGGTACTAGCTAGTTTCTAGATCCCTCTCCTAGATAATGTGCATCTGATAGGAGGAGATCCTTTGAAGGAGGTCCTTGATGTATCCCCTATCAATTGACATGAAACATACATCGAGCGATGATGTGAAGAGAGAGGATCACTAAGTAAAACTAACACAGGAATGACTGACTTGGAAAGCCAACAAAACAGAAGATGGTTGATTCAATATTAAACTTCCCTTGAAAATATAGAACGACACAAAAGTGACTTTGTAGCAAGAAACAAGAGTTGGATGGATATATTCCAACACGTAGGAGGAATCAAAGAAATCTCCAAGATGAATGGAAGAGTATCCATTCGAAGGAGTATCTCTGACTCATATTATTGGGACGTATCCTAGGAAATCTAAAACTCAACTGTATGATGAGGACTCAAATAAGTGCCATGTTCAAGGGTGACTCAACTGATGCTGCCATTTTGAGAATAGACCAACAGTGAAAAGCCCCACTTTTTTTTTTCCTCTTTCATGGTTTAACGAGTGCGAAAGAGGAATAGAAGTATGTTCAGTCTCCTTCATGGTTTAACAAGCACAAAATAATGACACAAGTAAGCTCAATGTGTCCTTTTTGTTTAGTTCTAATGAGCCCAAAAAGGAGTTAAAAGGATACTTGTTGGGAGGGAATGAGTGGCTTAACATCATGCTCCTATTTTCCAAGGGCATGGGACCGACTTAAGAGAAGTGAATGCAAATTGTATAGGAAAGTGAAATCCACTCTTATAAACTGTTCTCTCCCTGAGTAGGTGGATGCAAAACGGAGGCCAAATAATGCAAGAGGTGGATGGTCAAGGCTACTACATAGCAGTAAGAGAGATATGGGAAAACAACAGTGTAGCAACGGGAGGAAATATGGAAGCACCGAATGCATAGGAAACCATTAAGGAACAATACAAAATTTTGAGAACCTCCACGGGTTGTGGCCAGAATATAGATGAAGAGAGAAAAATGAGGCTCAATCATCAATTCATGGTGTGATCCTCATTTTACTGGATTTTATGAGAAGAATTAAATGAATACAAATTATTATTATTATTAACACATAAACATGAGGATAAATAATGGAGATACAATAAAAATGGATTCTATTCAATAAGGAAATATGCTAAAACTGTAAAATGCAAACTGAAACAAGCTTGCAAGAATGGTGGTGGCTTATCTCTGAGAAGAGATGTGATGACTGTGCTCATTCGCAAGAAGATGGTTACAATGAATCTCTCCAAGAATTTTTAAAATAAACAGTAATGCCAAAACCCTAGAAATCCAAAAACCTAAACCTAGGAGACGAAGAGCCAAAAGTCAGGTGGGCCCTATTGGGGTAAGTTAGTACATCAACTTCCCGGAGTCATAACTTTTGCATACGATCTCTATTTTAGGCGCACGATAGCTTGCTGGAAATATCTATCGAAGGAATACATGTTTTGTCATCATAATATGAGTTTGTTTATATTCTAACTATGGTGAGCCCTAAAAATGTTGTTTAGGGCCTCAAAACGGCCGTGGAAATTCGGGACCCAAAAAGTAGAAAAAAAATGCCAAACTAAAAAAATGTCAAAATGAGCCAGTTGGAATAGGTGGGAGGCCACAGACATCCATTTGGATCAATCCTCGCCCCTTAGGAGGCAATGGTCTCCATTGCCTTGATTTCCCCACCAGATGAGGAACTTTCTGCTGAATTTGGCCTCGAGTGAGCCACTTGCCTTGGTGCAGGAGCGACCCTACTCTGACAACTCAATAAAGTTGGATCCTCTGCTGACAAGTACCCTTCAACGGTGTGTCCACAATCTGAACATTGGATTCTTGTTGCATGCAGTCGGGGTTGAGCTCTATTGGTGTCAGTTGTTCTTCTATCTCTGAGTTTTCTAGTAATTGTGGGAAATATGGTTGAAGGAGAGACACGTTGAACACTAGGTGCAGGCCAAGGAAAGGGGGAATGTTGAATTCCAAAGCATTTTCTCCCTTATCCTTGTTTATGGTGTAAGGTCCATAAATGAGTGGGAAAATATTTCGATGGGGCCCTGTAAGGCGTTCTTTCTGCAAGTGCAACCAAAATTTATCTTCCACCTGAAACTTATGTGGCATCTGGTGTTGATCATGGTGCTGCTTGTACTTGGCATTGGAATTCTATAAAATATCTTGAACCTATTGGAAGATGTGTTGGATATACTCAATAAATCGGGTGGCTTTATCATCTTTGGTTGTAGCGGTTGATGAGTCGACCAAGGTGGCCGAAAGGGGTAGTGAAACATCCATGGGACCCAATGGTTGGAATCCCAACCCCACCTAAAAGGGGATGTGGACGATTGAGATATGTATGTCTTAGTTGTAGATATTTTGAACATAGGGAAGACTCTCATCCCATGCGCGTGGGTTCTTGGAGTTGTACATGAGAATGATATGCATGATCATCTGATTAACGAACTCAGTTTGGCCATCTATCTAGGGGTGGAAGAGAGTGGATTTGGTGAGATTAGTGACTACCAGTGACCAGAGGATTGACCAGAATGTGATGAGGAACCAACTATGTCGATCTGAGATAATGGTTTGTGGGATTCCAAAATGTACCCACACTCATTCAAATAATAGCTTGGCATTGGACTCCACTGTGATGCTCTTCTTCCATGCAGACATAATCACCATCTTGGAAAATAAATCAACAACCACAAAAACACATTCATTTCCCCACTTGGTGGAAGGGAGGCCCAACATTTAGTCCATTGATATGGAATCCCATAGCCTATCTGAATTAGGTAGAGGGGTGTATAAGACCTGTTTCATAGTGGTTGGTTTGGAAATAGCATAGAAAGTGTAGGAACTAAAGTACTTGTAGACATCCTATCTAAGTTTTGTCCAGTATAAATGTTGTTGCAACAATGCCACTGTCTTTTCGACGTTGAAGTGTCCTGCCGCCCGACTGTAGTGGAATTCCCATATCAGGTTCACTCTCTCACTTGATGGAACACAGAGATGGCCCAAATGGCATAACAACCCGTCCTGAAGATGGAAATTAGTGACAACTGATTTTGTGCACAACATTTGGTAGGTGGTCATGAAGTCAGGGTCTGTCTCATAGAAGTGGGGCCATCCAAAGGTCTCATGGCCATAAGATTTTAGCACCGTGGTGAGTGTCGTGATTGGAGGTCGGCTGAGGAAATAAATGGATCGATTGGTACTTCATGTTTTATACTTGATGTTGAGGTGGAACTTCTACAAGTATGTGGACCACTTCTGATGGTGGTCATTCTGCAATTTTCCTTGTGTCTGCATGAACTACAGTGGCTTATGATGAGTATGGATGACTGTCTCATTCCCAAGAATTTAATTCCTCCACTGACGACATGCTTACATAATGGAGTACATTTATTTTTCGTAAGTAGGGTACTTACAACTTATATCTGATAGTGTCTCACTATGATAGGCCAAGGGGTGGTTGTGTTGAGTGAGAACTGCACCCACAACATAATCTAAAGCATATGTCTCGATCTCAAAGGGTTGTTGCAGTTTCGGTAATGAAAGTACTGGGGCTGAGCAAAAGCGTTTCCTCAAATCATCGAATGCTTGTTGTTGGGACATGCCCCACACAATTTTTTCCTTACCACCACCCCTGGTTACTTATCTAAGGGCCCATGCAATATGGGATAATCCCAACACGAACCTGCGATAGAAATTGGCAAGGCCTAATAAGCTTTGAAGATCATTGAGTGTGGTTGGGGCTAGAAAGTCATGCATGACCTGGATATTGGCTGAATCCACATGCACACCATGATGATCAATGATGTATCCTAGGTACTGGACCCTGTCCATGCCAAAGGATCATTTTTCCAAGTTGCCATATAGTTGGTGCTGTCGCAGGGTGTGCAGAACCTGTTGAATATGTTGGAAGTATTCCGCCTAAGTCTTCTTGTAGATAAGGATGTCGTCTAGATACACCACTACAAAAGTATTGGTGAAAGGTCATAGGATATCATCGATCATCCTCATGAAATTTGTTGGAGAATTTGTCAAACCAAAGGCCATGAATAGCCATTCAAAAAGACCTTCTTTTTACTTGAAGGTGTTCTTCCATACATATGTCTTTTCTATTGGTACCTGGTGGTAGCCAGACTTTAGATCAATATTACTGAAGTATTTCTCCCCCTTGAGCCTATCAAGGAGGTCATCAAATCATAGTCACCAGGTCCTGTCTTTCTTCCGCACCAGCATGATTGGGCTCCCACAAGGCGATGAGTTGGGATGGATGTGCCCCATTTTGGAGGAGTTCTTAGATCTATTGCTTGATCTCCTCATTCTCTAACAAAGAGCAGAGGTAGATTGGCCCATTGGGTAACACTGAAACGGGGATCAAATCGATGGGATGCTTGAACTAACAGTGAAGAGGCACCCCAGTAGGTGAGGAGAAGAAATCTTTGTATTCTTCCATGACCTTATCCACTTTTTTCTGCTATGTGGAGAGGTTGGCCACAGAGGCTTTGGATGTGGCTGCAATATTTCTCTTACTTTGAGAGAGAATCATGAAGAAGATAAATTTATTTGTCTAAGAGATGACCTTCCTGCATTACTTGGCAGATATCAAGGAAATAGAACTAGGTGAGACTGCCTCGGGTATCCTGTACAATTTCACGTCAAAAGTAATAATAAAAATTTGAGGCTTAGACTCATATACAACATGATGTTTCCATAAATATGGTTGGCCCAAAATAACATCACAAACTTCAAGAGGAGAAACATCACATAATACCTCATCTTTGAAGGGCTGCATGTTGTACGATAGGCGACATTGTTGGATGACGCAGAGGTCACTTTCTTAGTGGAGCCATCCAATGGTATAGGGGTTGCGAGTGCGGTGTTGTCAATAGGGATAGATTCTTGATGACCTCTGTTGCGATGAGGTTCTTCTGGCTACTGCTATCAATGATGAAGTGTAGCGGGGTGCCTTTCACCCACATCTATGAATGAAAGAGGCACTCGCCTTCCTCTGGCTCATCTGGTTCACCGGGATGGATCTTGGTGGTAGCAATGGTGGCACTGGGTTCCACGTCAATGATCCATCTCTGCATTTCTGGTTCTAACTTAGAGTCGTAACCTGTATATGATTCAGAGTCTTTCACCTCAGCCACCAATGACTATTTTGAGCATCAATCAATAGTGTTATACCAGGGGATCTTATGGAAGTCACATCACTTCCCGATATCTTTCTTTGTCTTTCCAGTGTCCTTATTTGCTTGCATCTTAGAGTGGTTTTCCTGAGGCCGTCCATATTTTCTCTGTCCTTTGTTCTATGGGTGGGGGATGCCCTTTCTCTATTTTTTCTATGAGGGGTTCCTAGGCCCAAATTGTTGTGTCTTTTGTTTAATATTCTCCTTGATTTTGATGACATATTGATAGGCTATGCCTAAAGATGAGATGTCCGTAAACTCCATTTCAGCCTGTCTATATCTATTCAGACCACCGTGATACTTGAGCATCAAATTTCGCTCAGAATATTTTATATCCAACTTGGTGCGCAAGGTATGGAAGATAGTTGTGAACTTTGGCACTGCTTGGTCTCTTTCCTACCACAGTGTGGTCCATTTTCTATATAGGTTGTCATAACTTCCGACAGGGTACTATTGTTCCTTAATAGCATCCTTGAAGGACTCCCAGGTGACTGTAAATGTAAATAATGAGGGTTCCTCTTTTTCATTTTTCTCATAGAAAGTCTCCCACTAATCTTTGACATGGGGAATGACTTTGAGGAGAACAAAAGTAATCTTTTCTCTATTCTAATAGTTATGGATAGAAAAATAGCCTTCTAGTAGATTCAACCATTTTCCTACAACATATGCATCTATATAAACTTCAAATATAGGAATATCAAAGTTGATTTATACCTTTAAGGGGGTAGTGCCTCTGCTCGAGGAAGATGTGTCACCTGTTGGTAGCCGCCAAAGGATTTGCACAAAACTATCCATCATCTCATTCCTCTGTTGCGTGAGGGATTCCTCAAGCAATATTTTGAAAGGATATCCTGTCCCATCGCCTTTTTTTCTCCTGCCATGAGAGGTCTATTGGGAGTGCGATAAATGTTTTCTTCAAGAGAACCAAGCTCAAGACCCAACTCTTTGTACCTTGACCTCATCGGGGACATGCATTAAGAACGACAAGGAGCAGACCACTTTGATACAACTGATCCAAATTTTATGAGAAAAATGAAATGAATACATATTATTATTATTTTTAACACAGAAACATAAGTAAAAATAAC
>JZKD02S1772064.1:95350-106384 GCA_000966675.3 Picea glauca
TTCCTGAATTCATAGGGATTCTTCCTTTCCCTACCCTTGTTTATGTGATAGTCCCTGTTGTTGTGCTTCTTCTATTTGTGTCTCTTCCCTGTTATCTCTCCTCTTATTGAGGATCCTCTACTGCAATCTTGTCCTTCCAATCATGGTTTTCCCGTAGTGGTGACCTCTTCCATCCTTTTCCCTTGGTATGGATCGTATGATCATGATGACTCGACCTTTATCCCTGTGTAGGTCCTTTCCCCTTCTCGCTTGATATCCTATTGTAATTTTGTTCATACCTATGCTTTGGCATGGTGGATTGAGACTGGACCATCTCATGCCCTCATGCCTTATGTCATTTGTTGCATGTGGTTTGTCATCTGAACTTTCGCACATGCTTTCCTTGCTACTCTTACTTTTGAAAGGGACTTACTTTCGTACACCCGCATGCTGCATATGTTGATCCTGCATGGTAATTGGTGGCCAAGTGTGAGGCAATCATATCCTTCCTAGGTACTGCGTGCCTGCCGAAATGCCTTGCGCTACCCTCCTTGATGTGACCTTCTTCGCTTAATATGCCTTCACGGTCTTTTGTCACTAGTTGGGTGCAGTCTATTCTTAGTTGTACATTTGGGATGCTGGTCCAGGTAATGTCTAGTTCTGACTCTTCCTTGCCAACCCCCTCATTGGCTAGCCTGTGCATGAGGTCGTTCACTGACCTGCGCACCCAATGCAATTCCATTGTATTCATGGTTTTCAGATTCTCCTGGATTTTGTGAAGGGAGTGTGTCAGACGCTAGTGTCTCTGAAGCTTTCCCACTCTGGTGCCATTTTGGAGTCTTTTCACCATGTTGATAACCAAGGTGGAGTCAACTTCCACGATAGTGTTTTTCATCCTTTATAGATTTAGGATTTCAAGGCCAAGCTCCATGGCTCCAAATTCTGTTGCGTTGTTGGTTGATTTTCCCACACTCCCAGTGTACAGTCAAATGATGTTACCACGACTTTCTCTGATCACCCCTCCCATCCCTGCCACTCCTGGGTTTCCTTTTGCTGCCCCGTCAAAATTCAGTTTGAGGAACCCTAATGGAGGGGGGGTCCAGTTGTGGTCTTCTATTTGGAGTTGTGGTTCCCATCCTACCGTTACACTATTGTGCCGATATTTTAGGTGGAAAAACTCCAGGATGCGGGAGTCTTGGACTGTGAGTTGCGTTTTCTCCTTCTTACAGTTGCGGCTCTGCACCATTTCTCGTATTTGTGATCTTATTGTGTCCTCAATCTTTCCTTCCAATAGGATTTCATTCCTGAAGATGTTTCGGTTCCTTTCTTTCCATATTGCCTAGATGATCATTCCCGGCATTGGCTTCCAACATAGGTTCACCATTTCATTTTCGTTGTAGCTCTCATTCCAATTGTTGATGGTTGCACTGATGTTACCTCTGAGCCTATTGTACCGCGGAAGATGCCTACTGCCCAATCCCATATCTCTACTATGCAATTGCATTAGTCGAGGAGGTGATTGGTTGTTTCCTCCTTTTCTTGACAGAGGTGGCATCGATATGGGCCTATAAAACCCCTTTTCCTGAGGTTTTCCCAGGTTAGAATTTGGTTGTGAAGAACTAGCCATTCAAACATTTTGATTTTTGGCCATTGGGGTTGCCCAAAATATTTCCCCATTGTTGCTTCAGGTCTTCTTGATCCTAGTCCACGATGTAATACCATGCCTCTTTTAAGTTGAATTCCCCACCATTTTTCCTACCCCACTTTAGTTGGTCCTCTTCCTCTGAGACTACAATTTTCCTTTTCCCTAGTTCCTCCTCCACCTCTTTCGTTTGTGTTGCGATCCAATATATATTTTGTGGATTGAGTTTGTCCCAGATACTCCATCTATCGCTACCATTTCTTTGCTTCTAGTAGTGATGGATTTTTGTTTTTCCTTGCACTGTCATTTCCTGTTGGAGCTCCTCCCTGTCCGGATTTTCCATTATGGGTTCCTGTTGCCACACATCCTCCCAGAAACTTGTTGTTTTACCATTTCTGACTTCCCAAAAACTGTGTTTATGGATCCAATTCTTGTTACGCCAGGCGATATTCAAGATGGATGATCCCTCCCTTGATGTGCGGGGCATACTTGGCCTTCCAGAGGTTTTCCCACAGTACCGATTTGTCTTTGAGCCATCTCCACTAGAGATTTTCCCTGTAGGCTTCGTTGGTTACCGGTCGGTCTTGTAACCCCAGGCCTCCTTTTATTTTTGGTCTACAAACCTTCTCCCAGGACACCAGGGCCCATTTCTTTTTATTTTTATCTCCTCGCCATAGGAAATCTCTTTGAATGGATCTAATAGTTTGTAGTATTCCTTTGGGAGCGGGAAACACTGACATCGTATATGCCAGAATTGCTTATAGGACCGTTTTGGTAAGGATGATCCTCCCAGCCAGGTTGAGAGCTCTGTAGGTCCATTTTTTTACCCTCTCATGCATTTCGTTGATTTCTCCTTCCCACATGGCCATTTGTCATGCTTTGTCCATTAGGGAGATTCCCAAATATTTTGTTGGGAGCGTTTTGCGTTCAAACCCCAAAATTTTGGCCAAGTTTCTTTGAATTGCAGGATTAGTGTTGAAGAAATAAATCATGGATTTGGAGTGGTTGATCTCCACCCCAATGTATTCTAATATTCTTTTGTAGGCCTTTGCTTCCTTGACTGTGAGTGTGCCATGAAGTAGGGTATCATCAATGAATTGTTGGTGTGTGGAGGTTGGACAGTTTTTGAAAGGTTTGATGCCATTTATTTCCCATTCTACAGTTGGACTTTTTATGCTTATACTTAGTCCTTCCATCATAAGAATGAACATGAAGGGGGATAAAGGGTCTCCTTGTCTGATGCCTCTCGAAGGCCAGAAAGGTTTTCTCGGGGCTCCATTGATTAGAAGCAAGTATCTTGTCATGGAGACTAGATTGACGATCTAGTTGATCCAGTGTTGTTCGAAACCAAAGGCTTCTAGCATCTTGGTCATATAGTTCCATCTAATTTTGTCGTAAGCCTTTGCTAGGTTAAGTTGGATTATCATCCCCCCTCTTCTTTGTCTTTTCAGTGTGTGTATAATAACATGGGCATGGATGATGTTGTCCAAGATTTGTCTTCCCTCTACAAAACCTGCCTGTTCCTATGAAATCAATGTGGGTAGGAGAGGATTCAGTCTATTGGCTATGACTTTGGAGATTATCTTGTAAATTGCATTGCATAAAGCTATAGGCCTGTGTAGTCTAGGGTCCTTGCTTCATTTTTTTTTGGGATTAGAGTGATCATTGTGGGATTTAAAGCTTTCAAGATAGAGGTCGAGCGTATGGAGTCTTCCACCACCCAATAAACATCATGTTTAACCACTTCCCAGCAGGCTTTGAAGAATTCCATTGTGCATCCATCTAGACCTGGGGCCTTTCCATTGGGCATCTCCTGTACCACTTGGTCAATTTCCTCCTTTGTGATGGGTTTGTTTAGATTGATATTTTTTTCCTTAATGACCAACTTGGGGATGTGCTCAGTTATCCTTTGTATGGCCTCAGTCCTGTCTTGGTTGGGTTCCTGGGCTATCCCCTGGAAGTGATTGACTAGTGTATTTTAAATATCCATGTGGGATTCTCTTTCGATCTCGTCTTGATCCCTAATTTTCAAGATTTTGTTGTGGGTTCTTCTTGTAATGGTTGTTCTATGAAAAAACTTTGTATTCCGCTCTCCTTCCTTTAGCCACCTAATTCTAGACTTTTGGCGCCATAGATTTTTTTTCTGCTGGCATATTGCTTCCCATTCCTGGGTCATTTGGATCTCTTCTCTTTTCCGCTCCTCTGTGTATCCCTCTTTGATGCAATGTTCCTGGAGTTGCGTCATTCTGTCCTCGATACTTTTTTTTTCTTGGTTTATGTTTCCAAAGATTTCCTTGTTCCACTCATTGAGTTTAATTTTGATGTACCTGAGTTTCTTGTATATTCTGAACATCCTTGTCCCTTGATCTGGGAGTTCCTCCCGCCACCATTGGTTGATGTTCTCCTTGAAGGTGGGATGTTCAATCCAAAATTTATCAAATCTAAATGGTCTGTTCTTTAGAGTGGTTTGAAAGTTTCCTTCCAATTGAACTGGCTAGTGGTCTGAGCCCCCCCATGGAGGGTTGATACATTCCAAATCTAGTCCCTACAGAATGATGGATTCTGATACCAAAAATCTATCTAGCCTTGTAGCTACTTGGTGGTGATTTAGTCGTTTGTTATTCCAGGTAAACTAGCCATTGTTGGTCCTGATGTCCACCATCTCCACCGTGTCAATGAAAGATGAAAATTCTTCTGCATCTCTGTCCAATCTTCTGGTGCCCCCTTTTTTCTNGCAAGTATCTTGTCATGGAGACTAGATTGACGATCTATTTGATCCAGTGTTGTTCGAAACCAAAGGATTCTAGCATCTTGGTCACATAGTTCCATCTAATTTTGTCGTAAGCCTTTGCTAGGTTAAGTTGGATTATCATCCCCCCTCTTCTTTGTCTTTTCAGTGTGTGTCTAATAGCATGGGCATGGATGATGTTGTCCAAGATTTGTCTTCCCTCTACGAAACCTGCCTGTTCCTATGAAATCAGTGTGGGTAGGAGAGGATTCAGTCTATTGGCTATGACTTTGGAGATTATCTTGTAAATTGCATTGCATAAAGCTATAGGCCTATGTAGTCTAGGGTCCTTGCTTCATTTTCTTTTGGGATTAGAGTGATCATTGTGGGATTTAAAGCTTTCAAGATAGAGGTCGAGCGTATGGAGTCTTCCACCACCCAATAAACATCATGTTTAACCACTTCCCAGCAAGCTTTGAAGAATTCCATTGTGCATCCATCTAGACCTGGGACCTTTCCATTGGGCATCTCCTGTGCCACTTGGTCAATTTCCTCCTTTGTGATGGGTTTGTTTAGATTGATATTTTGTTCCTTAATGACCAACTTGGGGATGTGCTTAGTTATCCTTTGTATGGCCTCAGTCCTGTCTTGGTTGGGTTCCTGGGCTATCCCCTGGAAGTGATTGGCTAGTGTATTTTAAATATCCATGTGGGATTCTCTTTCTATCTCGTCTTGATCCCTAATTTTCAAGATTTTGTTGTGGGTTCTTCTTGCAATGGTTGTTCTATGAAAAAACTTTGTATTCCGCTCTCCTTCCTTTAGCCACCTAATTCTAGACTTTTGGCGCCATAGAGTTTCTTCCTGCTGGCATATTGCTTCCCATTCCTGGGTCATTTGGATCTCTTCTCTTTTCCGCTCCTCTGTGTATCCCTCTTTGATGCAATGTTCCTGGAGTTGCGTCATTTTGTCCTCGATACTTTTTTTTTCTTGGTTTATGTTTCCAAAGATTTCCTTGTTCCACTCATTGAGTTTAATTTTGATGTACCTGAGTTTCTTGTATATTCTGAACATCCTTGTCCCTTGATCTGGGAGTTCCTCCCGCCACCATTGGTTGATGTTCTCCTTGAAGGTGGGATGTTCAATCCAAAATTTATCAAATCTAAATGGTCTGTTCTTTAGAGTGGTTTGAAAGTTTCCTTCCAATTGAACTGGCTAGTGGTCTGAGCCCCCCCATGGAGGGTTGATACATTCCAAATCTAGTCCCTACAGAATGATGGATTCTGATACCAAAAATCTATCTAGCCTTGTAGCTACTTGGTGGTGATTTAGTCGTTTGTTATTCCAGGTAAACTAGCCATTGTTGGTCCTGATGTCCACCATCTCCACCGTGTCAATGAAAGATGAAAATTCTTCTGCATCTCTGTCCAATCTTCTGGTGCCCCCTTTTTTCTCTGCAAGTGTAGTGATGATGTTCAAGTCCCCTGCCAGGATCTAGTGGAGGTTGTGGGATTGGGCCCTTAGATTTTATAGGTCTAGGAGCATTCTCTTCTTTTCCTCCAACGTATGGGGACCATACACATTAGTGCATAGAATCGCCTCTGATTTACCTATTATTTGCATGTTAACCGAAAGTGTGTGTCTTATCGCTTCAGCTGCTAGTAGGCTCAACAATTGTGGGTTCCACAGGGTGAGAATCCCACCTACCATCTGTTGGCCTTCGACAATCGACATCTTGTACTTACTCCATTTTTTTTTACTGATTGTTTCCATTCTTTCTACAATGCATTTTGTCTCTTGGATGAAACATAGGTTAGGTTGTTCCTTCCTCGGTCTATTTTTTAGAATTATTTTCTTTCATGGGCTCTTTAGGCCTCTTATATTCCATGTTATAATATTCATTTAAACATGTGGGGGGGGAGTTGGGAAATATATTTTTGATCTTACCTGAATTTATCAGTAGGGATCCTAGTTCTTGTAGGGCAATGTTGTTTGATTTCCTGCCTTTTTTCCACCTTGTCTTCTTGGGTGAATGTTGTGGTTGTCCCTTGCCTACTTTGATTCCCAGGTGTCCTATCTCGCCATGCATGCACTGTCTCTCTAGATTCTTCTTCCTCCCTTAGAGGGAAAAGGTATTGAATGTGATCTAGTTGCTCTGCTGGCACATTATCTACTCCCTGCCTTTTCCATTGCTCCAATATGTTCGGGAGATCTATTCCTTCCCTTTCCATAATGTCTCTGAGATCAAGGTCTTCCGTTCCTACCTCACTTGGCGTCATATTTGAGTCTCTTTCTACCTCCTGCATTGGGGTGTTCGCATCTTTGATTCCGCCTTCCTTAGGAATTGTGCTACCTCCCTATTCTCTCTTATTGCTTGGAGTATCTGTGTTCTTATGAGTTGCTTGTTCCCTATTTTCTCTACATTTTGTCTTTTCCTTTCCTCCTTCTTCACCTTGGTTAGCCCTGTCCCGCCCTTTTGTTCTAGTCCCGGTTTCTGGGTTGCTTCCTCTTGGGGCTTTGCTTTGTTTGTTGTTTTCTCTGTTTTTGTGGTTCAGCTTTACAAACCCGTCCTCATCCTGCTGTATTTTGGTGTTTTCCATTTCTTGTTTTTTATTGAGAGGGCATTCTCTGAACAGGTTTCCATGTTCATGGCATATTCTACATCTAATCAGTACTTGCTCGTAGTCAATTCTTTGTATCCATTTCTCATCTCTAAATTCTAGGCTTATGGCTTCTGGGAGCGCCCCCGAAACATCCATATCTATGCAAATCCTTGCATAGGATGTATATCTTCCTTTTAGGGTTTCTTCTAATGTATTAACATATTTCCCAAGCTTGTTCACTATTGCTTCGAAGGTGGACGACAACCAGTAGTCTAGCGGTAAGGAGTAGAGTCTCAGCCAGACTAGGACATTTTTAAAGGTTTCTTTCTCCGGGGATAAGTTTTCCTTCCATGGCCGCATGTATAGCCCTGTTGAGGCGTGGAAGTATGGCCCCCCTCAAATAATTTATCCCTGTCCTCCAAGTTCATGAAGACTGTTGTGAAAAATCCTTTTGATCCCATGTGGAGTTCCACATCTCCACTTGGATTCCATTGATATTTTATCCAGTTGTGTAACGTTCTTTCTGTGGGCCACAAACCCATGAAATTGCAGATTAGTGCATGCGTCTTCATCTGGTCCCGATAGAGTTGCGTTTGTGGGTCTTCCAGTATAACCTTGGGTATCAATGTTGTTTTAGGTTTACACAGGTTGCACCCCTCTACCCCACTGGGATTCGCTGGTTCTTGCGCATCATTCTATGTTCTCTGGCTTCTTCCCCCACGCGATCCCTTTTTTCCTAGTTTCTCTCCTAAGTCTTTTCTNTTATTCCAGGTAAACTAGCCATTGTTGGTCCTGATGTCCACCATCTCCACCGTGTCAATGAAAGATGAAAATTCTTCTGCATCTCTGTCCAATCTTCTGGTGCCCCCTTTTTTCTCTGCAAGTGTAGTGATGATGTTCAAGTCCCCTGCCAGGATCTAGTGGAGGTTGTGGGATTGGGCCCTTAGATTTTATAGGTCTAGGAGCATTCTCTTCTTTTCCTCCAACGTATGGGGACCATACACATTAGTGCATAGAATCGCCTCTGATTTACCTATTATTTGCATGTTAACCGAAAGTGTGTGTCTTATCGCTTCAGCTGCTAGTAGGCTCAACAATTGTGGGTTCCACAGGGTGAGAATCCCACCTACCATCTGTTGGCCTTCGACAATCGACATCTTGTACTTACTCCATTTTTTTTTACTGATTGTTTCCATTCTTTCTACAATGCATTTTGTCTCTTGGATGAAACATAGGTTAGGTTGTTCCTTCCTCGGTCTATTTTTTAGAATTATTTTCTTTCATGGGCTCTTTAGGCCTCTTATATTCCATGTTATAATATTCA
Source organism: Picea glauca (assembly GCA_000966675.3). Classification (NCBI taxonomy): domain Eukaryota; kingdom Viridiplantae; phylum Streptophyta; class Pinopsida; order Pinales; family Pinaceae; genus Picea; species Picea glauca. The sequence goes on from JZKD02S1772064.1 coordinate 103,624, forward strand.
TTTAAACATGTGGGGGGGGAGTTGGGAAATATATTTTTGATCTTACCTGAATTTATCAGTAGGGATCCTAGTTCTTGTAGGGCAATGTTGTTTGATTTCCTGCCTTTTTTCCACCTTGTCTTCTTGGGTGAATGTTGTGGTTGTCCCTTGCCTACTTTGATTCCCAGGTGTCCTATCTCGCCATGCATGCACTGTCTCTCTAGATTCTTCTTCCTCCCTTAGAGGGAAAAGGTATTGAATGTGATCTAGTTGCTCTGCTGGCACATTATCTACTCCCTGCCTTTTCCATTGCTCCAATATGTTCGGGAGATCTATTCCTTCCCTTTCCATAATGTCTCTGAGATCAAGGTCTTCCGTTCCTACCTCACTTGGCGTCATATTTGAGTCTCTTTCTACCTCCTGCATTGGGGTGTTCGCATCTTTGATTCCGCCTTCCTTAGGAATTGTGCTACCTCCCTATTCTCTCTTATTGCTTGGAGTATCTGTGTTCTTATGAGTTGCTTGTTCCCTATTTTCTCTACATTTTGTCTTTTCCTTTCCTCCTTCTTCACCTTGGTTAGCCCTGTCCCTCGCTTTTGTTCTAGTCCCGGTTTCTGGGTTGCTTCCTCTTGGGGCTTTGCTTTGTTTCTTGTTTTCTCTGTTTTTGTGGTTCGGCTTTACAAACCTGTCCTCATCCTACTGTATTTTGGTGTTTTCCATTTCTTGTTTTTTATTGAGAGGGCATTCACTAAACAGGTTTCCATGTTCATGGCATATTCTACATATAATCAGTACTTTCTCGTAGTCAATTCTTTGTATCCATTTCTCATCTCTAAATTCTAGGCTTATGGCTTTTGGGAGCGCCCCCGAAACATCCATATCTATGCAAATCCTTGCATAGGATGTATATCTTCCTTTTAGGGTTTCTTCTAATGTATTAACATATTTCCCAAGCTTGTTCCCTATTGCTTCGAAGGTGGACGACAACCAGTAGTCTAGCGATAAAGAGTAGAGTCTCAGCCAGACTAGGACATTTTTAAAGGTTTCTTTCTCCGGGGATAAGTTTTCCTTCCATGGCTGCATGTATAGCCCTGTTGAGGCGTGGAAGTATGGCCCCCCTCAAATAATTTATCCCTATCCTCCAAGTTCATGAAGACTGTTGTGAAAAATCCTTTAGAGCCCAAGTGGAGTTCCACATCTCCACTTGGATTCCATTGATATTTTATCCAGTTGTGTAACGTTCTTTCTGTGGGCCACAAACCCATGAACTTGCAGATTAGTGCATGCGTCTTCATCTGGTCCCGATAGAGTTGCGTTTGTGGGTCTTCCAGTATAACCTTGGGTATCAATGTTGTTTTAGGTTTACACGGGTTGCACCCCTCTACCCCACTGGGATTCGCTGGTTCTTGCGCATCATTCTATGTTCTCTGGCTTCTTCCCCCACGCGATCCCTTTTTTCCTAGTTTCTCTCCTAAGTCTTTTCTGATCCTGATCCCGAGGTGCTTATCAACGGTTCTTTGAAACCTACTTCTTATGTTCCTTTCCCCATATCCACCACTATTTGCTTGTATGAGGGGGTTCCACTATCGCCCCCTTTGGTAACCATTCTGACCGCTTCTGAGACTACGATTGTCAAACCCTAGCTTGCATTTTCTGCAGAGCTCTATTGCTCCAAAATCAAAAGGTATGTGAGCTTGGCCTAGTTAAGCTTTGTTTCGTGACTAGACCACGTCCTTGCTCGGGCTTGAGCACAAGACCTGACCTTCGTTGCAAGAACGACTTTACCATCCAGCCGCCTCCGTCGACCTTAACTTAGTCAATGTATGTACACTAACAAAGAAGAAAATCATTATTAAAATAAAAATAAATTCTCACCAATGTTATAGTGAAATAGAGAGTTGGATGACCACTAAATCATAATGGGTTGAAAAAATTTGGAGGGTTAAAGATGAAAGACACTTTATTTTAAATGTCTTGGTTCCACTCACATCAAAGTACAAACTCAAAATGTTTGTTACAATATGAACCTTTTTAACCTTTTAACTCATCAAAACTATGGTGAACACTTAAAGCTTTTCCATCACAAAAATAAATTTTTATAATAAATCAAAGATTTGATAAACCAAATTTAACCGGTATCATCATCATTATAATTAGTATACAATTTGATTTTTTTCTTTCTTGTTGGAAGATATTATGTTCAAATTTTATCTTTCTTGTTGGAAGATATTATGTTCAAATTTTATCTTTCTTGTTGGGAGATAACACTCAATGTGTAAAGCCAATATAATATAAGGGTGTTGTCTAGATGTTCTAGGTTTTGGTATTTTCACTGGAATCGGGTGATATAAATCTGAGTGATTCTCTTATCTAAATTGCATTTTTGAATACATCAATAGATTTGACCTCCTAAAAAACCTTTATAATGCTCGAATTATATAAACTTAACCACTTAAATCTATAGTTCTAACAATCACCCTAATATAACACAACTCCATGTGTTTTGATATAATAAAAAAAGTAGACTTTTTGAAAACGATATTATAATTTTTTTATATTTTTTGCAAAATGATAAATACATATCTTCAAAGTCAAACATTTTGAAGGATAAAATAATAATTTTAGTGGAATAAAACAGAGTAGACTTTATCATTAATTCTTTGAAACAGTTATTTATCTCTTTAAGAGAATGATAATTATATATATATATATCCCTTACATGAAAGGAGTTGTTTCTCTACATGCTCTTCGAAATATTCAATTAATATCAATTGGCTGTACT
>JZKD02S1772075.1:10131-20417 GCA_000966675.3 Picea glauca
CCATGGTCTCCTAGGGGGGTAGGATGTCTCAGGTTCTCCTCCTCCCTTGAACATGGCCTTGAGTCCGGGAAGAGAAGGGCATTCATTAGTAGGATGGTCCTCTGTGCAAATACCATAGATTTCTATAACATAGAGGGGGCATTCTTTTTCATGCCTCCTACACTGATGACAGAAAATTGCTAACGCAACATTTTCTTCCTCTTGTTTTCTTTTAATTTTCATGGTATCTAGTTGAGAACTAATGGTGTGTAGGATATTTGTTTTAAAATTTTCCATTAGATTTCCTAGCTCAATCCTCATGACACCTCCAAATGTGGGTTTAACAATTCTATTGGTAGGGTCCCTTATACTTTTCCCCATTCTAGCTTGACTGCGAGAGTATCTTTTACAATACTCTGCTATGTCTGCAAATGGTTTTTGGTATACGTCCCCAGAACTCATGAGGTTTAACACTTCAATGCAATCATCCCTCACACCTTTTAGAAAGACAATCCTAATTGTAGTTGTATCTAAGGAAAATTGCTTAGTCATTTGGTAATTGTATAAGAACCTTTCTAGGTAGTCTTCTAAGCTTTCCTCTTCCGATTACTGCATTTTGAATATATCATTCCTAGCATCCCTAGGTTTGCAGTAATCTTGGTATTTCTAGAGGAAGGTCTCCTTCATACCATCCCAAGACAAAATTGTGTGTTCCCCTAAGCTCATGAACCACCGCAATGCTGAATCTTTTAGTGTGGCTGGGAAAAGTTTTAATTTTTGAGCATTATCTGTGTAGTTATAGCTCCTACACAATATGTCAAATTCAAATAAAAATGAGTTAGGGTCTTCTGTCGACATACCTTGGAAATGAGGAAGTGAAGATAATGGAATGTTCTTCATAGCAACGTCTTTAGCCATATCCAGTATGGGGAACCCAAATGTCTTTGTTTGATTGGCTACGTTTCCCTCTTCTTCTACCATGTTTCCAAGCAATCTGTAGGGAGGTGGTGAATTCTCTCCACTGACTGATGGTTCCAGCATCGGGTTACCTAGTATCTCTGGTGGTTCCAAGGTTTTGTGTGGCCTTCCAACAACAAATGCAACCTCCTCTATTGCCACTTCTTTTCCAGTTTCTCCTTTGGATGGGGTCGCCAGTGCTTCCTCCCTTCCTTGTTGCCTTATGTCTTTAATCTGAATAGTGGCTTTGGATCTAGTGCCTTTTGTTGTTGTTGCAATTGTTTCCTTTGAGCTTTCTCCTCTAAGAATTTTTCCTGCATGAGTTTTCGATGAATTAGTATAAGGGGGGGGTTTCTTTGTTGTTTGTTTTTCTAGTTTTTTTGAGATTTTAGGAGCAATAAATGTACCTTTATTATCTCGGTACCTACTCATAAAAAATGAAATCAATGAAAACACAGATTCCTAATTAGAGGTAGGAGGACAACCTGACTTTGGAGTAACCCCACCAAAGTGGATGCACAGGTTCTTACCTTTCGTCCTACCGTCTTCTCCCCGCCCTCAGATTATCCTCAAATCCAATCCAATACTTCATCAAATAAAAAATAAAAATATGTTACCCGTTACTGTTTACAACTCCCCAGCAACGACGCCAAAATGTTGGTGCGTCAATATGTTCAATGTATATCTCACACTCATTCAAATGTCAATCCGAGATTTGTAATCGAAAGAGTCATTACACCATATGTGCCGAGAACAAGTAACCTACCTAAGTTTGTTGCATATAGGAAATAATTAATAACATAAAAATCCTATTTCTAAGATTTCTAAATACTCCAAAATATTCTTTGAACCTAGCAGAAAAAACTAATAATGAAACTTAAACAATCAGTGAATCAAAGAGATGTGGTCCTAGAGAAACAAGTATGTTCATTTCAGGCGGTTGACATGGAAAGATGAACTTTAAGCAGCTTATCTCTTGTAACAATTAAAACAATCAATTCCAACCATTCTCAAAACAAAAGGCAACTTCAACCTCGTGTAATTCAATCAAACCAGCACAAGAGAGGTTTAGTATCATTGAAAGACTTTATTACAGCACATGAAGATGAAATATAAAGTCTCTTGGTCCCTTGCGATACTAGGTCTATTACAATCATGAAATCAAAATATCAGTCTCACACTTCAAATTAGGAAACAACTACCTTCAACATCTAAGAATGAAATGCCTATTCGATCTAACACTTGCTTATTCACACCATTCCAAAAATGATTAACTCAATGCTCAATCCGAAAAATGGAATAAAGATCAAACACAGACACACTGTTGTAAATTATCCACACAAACACACATAACATATACAAGGAGGTTTACCTTAGTTGGGGCGGTGGGCCCTTGCCGAACCAACTAGGAACCTCTTAGGGAAATAACAGGCTAAAACTTTTCACTCACATCCGAGAATCAACATGAAAGATTTTATGTATTAATTCAACTGGTAAATTGGATCAACAGTCTTTTACTCCATACACGACAATGATAAGTATTGTCTGGTTCTTGCAACATAATTTTACATTCGCTATTATCTATATATCCTTTATCATCTATACAACATTCCTTATATAAGGTAAGATGATACTATCTATATCTATGGATAAACATTAAACAGTTTGAGAAATTTCTCATTTAGGATTTACATCGAATTTTTAGGAATCGACTCCATCCTCATGACACGAAGTGCATGAGCAATGGAGTCTCTTGCAACTGGAAAACTGACTTCGGCGCTTCTATCCAACCGTCTTCTCGAAATCTTCACCATTATTCTGGTCCAACTGGTGCATTATGGAAATAGAGGTTCTAGTACCGGATTGCACACAGTCGCGAGTCTAGTACCAGAATAGAGCAGAGCAGGTAGTACCGGAATAGCACACGTCTTGGTACCAGAATGGGTTTGGTACTGGATTAAAGTTGTCTTGAGTACCGGAATGGATTTGGTACCAGATTACATGGTGTCTGGTAGTGCCAGATAGACTGCTCATAAATGAAATTATTAGGATTATACAAAATAAAACACTTTCAATCGAATTAATTTAAGAAAGTTAAACCAACATTCTTTAAATCATCAATTACCTCTTATAGACATGACATAGCTATTAGTCATGTATTTTGGGAGGGAGTAGTCCAGTATAGGTTTATAACAGATGCAAAAAACTTAGATATAGGGTAGAATAGGGCATTATCTTATGTCAAAATAGAGACTCAACACCACCTATTCTTCAGATCTGATAATTCAAATCTACTTCGGACGATTCGATGCTTGAGATTTACTTCAGATGATCGAATGGTCCCAAATTACTTCGGAACTTTGGCAAGTTCCCTCTCCTGTGTGTGCAAAATGCTGAGGCTCACGTACCTTGATTTGATCGGATGGTTGTTGGTCTTCTGAATCGGTGATCGAATGACCACTGTCGCTCTCCCTCTTGAGCTTCTAACTTCCTCTGACTTAGAATATTTTCTAAGTATCCAAAGGCCTCGGCCTTTGTTCCTCCTATGAGTTCGTCTCTTGGACCTCAATTGCACTTTTGGAAAGCGCTATCCCTTCTGAGCTTTCTCGTCTTCTGCTCTCTTGACTTCCTAAAGAGTCACTTCGACACTTAGTCGAAATTCGAATCTATGCACTCCTTGCAACAGATTCTTACGCAAGTTTGGGTTCTTGCCGACGATTGTGCACACCTTGTAGCAGTCACTCTGCACTCCTTGCAAAGGGAAAGTTCACGCTATCTCTTCTGAGCTTCTGAGTCGAAACAGAATCCGTCCACGCACTCCTTGCAAACTGTGTGTACACCTTGCACAGACTCAGTGAAGAGAAACAATTGAACTTATGCAAACATCTCACAATTTCATATGCTCGAAACGAAATTCATTCATTCATGAAAACAACTATAACATGGAATTGCAAAACAATCACAGCACCATGTATTGGATCGATTCTCCTATGTTATATTCATTCAAGATTAAAATGGCTACAACTATGATCAAAACAACTAAAAACTTAGAAATTTCCTACTAACTCGCAGCATCCCCATTTGGGTGTAGAAAACCTCTATTTATATCAGAGGGCTCTTAGGGTTCCCCCCGACTACTCGTTTATTCGAAAAATAAAACCTAATTGTTATCTTGTAATGTCCCTTTCCAAATAGGAGCTCCAGGGAGGAGGCTTAATGCTCTAAACCTCCCCATTAGACTATAGCCAGGGCCAAAGAGGGGTAAACAGGGTTACTAGAGGTCACTCCAGTCATAGGTGTTATATTCGGAAAGTGACATTGAGTTAAAAAGGGTTAAAAGCGCTTTTAAGTCATTATGAGCTAAAAATAGAAGTCGACAGTGAATTAGGGCTTCAGCAGTGATTTAGAGTTTTGGAAGTCAACAATGAATTAGGGTTTCAGCATGATTTAGGGTTTTGGAAAGCTATAAAGGAAGGGTCAACGATCTAATTCATCATTATGCAGATTATGACTTGTCATTGAGGAGAAGAGGCGCATCTCAGGGGAGATAGTTCAATGTATTCCAGGAGGAAGACACCAGTTGGCTGATTTCAGTGTTGAAAGACACACCCTAGTCACTGGGAAGATCATCCAGGTCTTCCATCATTCTTCATTGATTCTGCAGTGCTCCCATATTCCAGGTATTATCTTTTAGTTGCTTATTTGTATTCCGACTAAGATCCTTTTGTCTTTTGATCTAGTTGAGTGGTGTTGTTTTATTCAGCTGTAGTTGCTTATTTGTATTTTGGCTAATATCCTTTGTCTGTTGATCTAGTCGAGTATTGTTAGTTTTTTCAGCCGCACTCGGCCATTTCGTAATCCACAGAGATATCATAATACAAAATTTGCATTCCTTTGTCACGTTTATTATTTGTATGATCATTTATATGTTGTAAACCTTTGATCCTACACACACATTAGCAACGTTTCCTAGACTAGCCAAGTCAGGAACATTACAGTGGTATCAGAGCTTTAGTCTTGCCAGCCTGTGACTAAAGACAATGAGTGCAATAGAAGACTCAGAGGGTCATGAACACGTAGGTGACGAATATGTCACTTACAACATGCATCAGGAAAGAAGGCATAGGCCTGATTTTCCCCCTTTTCCTCCTAGCTCAGAGGAAGAGGAAGAGGCACACAGAGAAGCAGAGAGAAGGGCAGAGCGTGAGGCTGAGCGCAAGGCAGAGAGGATGCTAGGAGATAGATATGAGCGACCAAAGGGCAATGGCAAGGCCCCTGTAGATCCAGAGGCAGCTTTCATGCATGTTATCAATGATATGTTAGCTAGTCAACGGACCATGTCTCAGTCCTTTGCACAGGTGGTTGATAGATTGGCTAGAGTGGGCACCCCAGATACACAAGTCCCGCATGCAGCACAAGGGAACTCAGGAGCAGACAGTAGACCCCAGTCACCCTCTCGCACATACACCTCTGCGAGTAGGATTCTCAGACCCTTTTTTCCTAGTTTTCAGAGGGCACCCCCGATAGTAGCACCGCCATCAATAGCACAAAGGCCACCCACTCATGTCGACGACATTGCAGAGTATAGGAGGGAGAACACAACATTGGTTCATGACTTCCATTAGGACATGACCTTACTCGAGTACTGTGGACTCAGACTCAGGATTCGCCCTAGAGAGCTGCAGAGGGGAGGACCACAACGGAAGTAGAGGCATAACCTCGATTTCATCCGAAATTTTGGGAAACTCACCATCCCTTCTTTCGACGGATAGTCTAAATACACCGCCAGAGATTGGGTATAGAAGCTAAACACGTATTACAAGCTCAACCAGATGACCGAGACAGAGGCCATCAGTTTTGCGACCTTACACTTGGAGGGTGAGGCACACAAGTGGTGGTACCATGGATTGGTGACATTGGGTCACAGTCGCATCACCTCCTATAGGGAGTTTACCAATAGCCTCATGGACAGGTTTGACAGGAAGGATCCCGAGATACACTTCAGGGATCTAGCCCAGTTGAGACAAATTGGCACAGCAAAGGCGTTCATCATAGAGTTTAAGCGGGAAGCCGTGGCAGTGACAGATATATCAGAGCCAAGGTTGATCATGCTATTCACAGAAGGACTCACAGAGCCTTTGAGAGGATGGGTGAAGGCATATAGGCCTCCCACTTTGCAGGATGCCATCCTTCGCACTTGAGATCTGGAAGACTCAGTGCCAAAGACTAAAAATTTCTCCAAATCATTTGTGCCCCAGAGGGATCGAGACAGGAAGCCATTCCAAAGAGAATGGAAGGGCAAGGAGAAGTTGGATGATGAGACTAAGTGAGAGCTTATGAGGAAGAAGCTTTGCTTCAGCTGCAGAGATCCTTGGGTACAAGGACACAAGTGCATGGGCGAGGGAGATATTCATTATATTTAGGTAGTAGCAGACAACATGGATAGTGAGAAGGAGGAGCAGGACAGTGGATCCATTAGTTCAAAAGAGGAGTCAGAACCAACAGAGGAGCAGCCTCCCCGTAGACCACCGACACTAGCAGGAGCCCATCCTCCAGTAGTCCCATAACCGCCAGAACAGGCTAACAGGAGGAAACCAACAAAGGGAGGTGTCATAGTGACCCTTTCTGGTGTTCCCAGGTATGATACCCTATGTATCAGAGGGATTATTCAGGGGCAACAAGCAATCGCCCTGATAGATGGTGGGGCCACCTACAACTTCATCGATGCTTCACTAGTATCGAGACAGGCACTTCAGACAAAGGAGTTTGAGGGGTTTGATGTTGCAGTAGTAGATCGCCACACAGTGGAGTGTCTAGACAGAGTTCCAAACTTAGAGATGAAGTTAGGCAACTACACAGTGACAGACACATTTTATGTGGTTGACCTATCGGACACAGATGTGGTGTTAGGAGTTCAGTGGATGATTACCTTGGGAAAAATCACTACCAACTACCAAACCTTGGAAATGGGATTCAAAGATAAGGATGGGAAGAAGGTTGTTCTAAGAGGTATGTCGACAAGAGCACCCAGGACAGTGTCAGCCAAGAGGATGGAGAGGATATTTATACATGGGGAGGTAGCATATGTCGCAGAATGCTTGATCACTACTCAAAAGGATTCGGAAGGTCGACAACAATACCATACAGAGATCAAGGATTTTTTGGGACAACATTAGCAGGTCTTTGAGGCAATTCCACCAGGGAGACCACCTGATAGGAGGTTTGAGCACACCATTGAGTTGGAGGAGGGGGCCAAACCTATGATCACCCCCTCCCCACATCGTCATCCTAGGAGGTTGAAGGATGGGATAGAGAAGGCAATCAAGGAATTGTTGGTGATGGGACACATCAGACCGAGCAGCAACCCATTTGCATCTTCAGTTGTCTTAGTTCTGAAGAAGGATGGCACCACGAGGATGTGCATTGATTACCAAGCCTTGAACAAGAAAACCATCAAGAACTGGTACCCTATCCCATGCATTGACGAGTTGATGGATGAACTACATGGGGCAGTTTTCTTCTCAAAAATTGATCTACGCTCTGGATATCATCATATCAGCATCCGAGAGAAGGACATAGAGAAGACGACATTTCGATGTCATTTTGGACACTTCGAGTTCCTGGTTATGCCATTTGGGCTAACCAATGCACCCGCTACATTCCAGTCTTGCATGAACCATATATTCAGGGATCAGTTAAGGAAATCAGTCTCGGTTTTCTTCGACGACATCTTGATCTATAGCCAGTCATGGAAAGAGCATATGAGGCACCTGGATGAGGTATTTAGCATCATGGAGGCACAGTCATTATATGCCAAAGAGTCCAAGTGCGAGTTTAGTATGACAGAGTTGTTTTACTTAGGCCACATCATTAGTGCAAAGGGTGTATAGGTGCACAAAGAGAAGATCATAGCCATTCTGGATTGGTCGACGCCTAAGAACGTGACAGAATTGAGGAGCTTCTTCGGGCTGTGCAGCTATTATAGGCGGTTTGTCCAGGTTTTTTCTCAGCTTGGAGCACCGCAGACAGATCTTACCAAGCATGGGGCCTTCATATGGATCGACAAATCACAAGAATCCTTTGATCACATGAAGGAAGTCATGGGCACTTATCGAGCGTTGGCACTACCAGACTTCACCCTGCCATTTGTACTAGAGTGTGACGCATCCGACAAAGGGATCGGTGCAGTTTTGATGCAGGGAGGACACCCCATTGTATTCAAGAGCTAGAAGCTTAGTCAACCTGAGAGGTTGTACTTCATTTATGACAAGGAAATGTTGGCAATCATGCATGCCTTGACCAAGTTCAGATAATATTTGGTGGGCAACAAATTCATGGTCAAGACCGATCACAATAGTTTGAAGTATTTCTTTGAGCAGAAGGACCTCGATGAGTGCCAACAGAAATGGGTGACGAAGGTACAGGCATTCGAATTTGACATAGAGTATGTCAAGAGGAAGAAGAACATTGTGGCCGATGCACTATCGAGGAGACCTACGGCATGTTCTTTGATGGAGAATTCAGCAGATTGGAAATGCCACTTGTCAGTGGAATATTCCAAGAACAAGTTCGTTTGTGAGGTGATGGATGGGAAGATACAGAATGACTGGTATAGGGTCATTGACAACGTCATATTTTACAAGGATAGAGTCTACTTGGTGCCTAATTCAGGGCAGTTCATGATTCACCTCTAGTAGGCCATCAGGGGTTTTTCAAAACCTACAGACAGATCAGAGGGAGGTTCTCGTGGAAGGGCTTCAAACAAGACGTTATGAGACACATCAGTGAGTGTGTGACTTTCCAGCATAACAAGTCAGAGCATGCTCTTCCAGCAGGGCTACTTCAACAACTCCCCATTTCAGAGCAGAAATGGGAGAGTATATCTATGGACTTCATCACAGGTCTACCCAAGGTCCAGGGTAAGCACTGTATCTATGTAGTGGTCAACAGATTAACCAAGTTTGCTCACTTCTACGCCATACCGACAAAGTAAAATGTAGTTCAGGTAGCCGAGCTTTTCTTCAAGGAGGTCTTCAGACTTCATGGGTTGTCGAAGAACATCGTCAGTGACAGGGACATTTTGGAGAAAGTTGTTTCGGTTGGTGGGGACAGAGTTGAAATCTAGCACTAGCTATCACCCTCAGACAGATGGGCAGACCGAGATTGTCAACAAGTGGGTTGAAGGGTATTTGAGGAACTATGTAGGAGGACAACAGAGAACGTGGGTAAAGTGGTTACATTTAGGAGAACATTGCTACAACACCATTTTCCACATGTCCATTGGTATGACACCCTTCCGAGCATTGTATGGATATGATGCTCCCACTTTGGTAGACTTGGTCTTCAGGGAGAGCAGAGCTCCCAAGGCCAAGGATTGGATCATGGAGAGTCGGGATATTCTCAAGTTGTTGAAATAGAACCTATAGACGGCGCAAAACTGACAGAAGATAAGTGCGGACAGGCACAGGATAGAGCGTAGCTTTGAGGTTGGAGATTTGGTTTTCTTGAGACTCCAACCCTACAGACAATCATCTCTGAAGAAGAGTGGGGTCAAGAAGCTCAAACCCAGATTTTATGGTCCTTACAGGATCATGCGCCGAGTAGGTGAGGTTGCTTACGATCTAGAGCTTCCGGAGGGAAGCAAGATTCATAACATGTTCCACGTGTCTTGCCTAAAAAAGGCAGTGGGACAATTCATTAGCACATCATAGGAGCTTCCCTCGTTGGATGAGGAGGGACAGTTGGAGTTAGTTCCGGAGGAGGTTTTGGAGTTTCGAGAGCGGAAACTGAGGAGCAGGGTCATCAGAGAGTGTTTGATCAGATGGAGAGGGCTTCCAGTAGAGGAATCTACTTGGGAGAGTGAGCAGGTGTTGTAGCACCTTGGATTGATATTGCTTTGGGACAAGCAATTTCGGGAAGGGAGGACTGTAATGTCCCTTTCCAAATAGAAGCGCCAGAGGGGAGGATTAATGGTCTAAACCTCCCCATTAGACTATATCCAGGGCTAAAGAGGGGTAAACAGGTTTATTAGAGGTCACTCCAGTCATAGGTGTTACATTCAGAAAGTGACATTGAGCTAAAAAGGGTTAAAAGCGCTTTTAAGTCATTATGAGCTAAAAATAGAAGTCAATAGTGAATTAGGGTTTCAACAATGATTTAGGGTTTTGGAAGTCAACAGTGAATTAGGGTTTCAACATGATTTAGGGTTTTAGAAAGCTATAAAGGAAGGGTCGGTGACCTAATTCATCATTATGCAAATTATGACTTGTCATTGAGGAGAAGAGGCGCATCTCAGGAGAGATAGTTCAGTGTATTCTAGGAGGAAGACACCAGTTGGTTGATTTCGGTGT
>JZKD02S1772075.1:55966-69348 GCA_000966675.3 Picea glauca
GCAAAATGTTAAGATTTGAGCATAAAAATATGGTCAGTAGTTCCATAGTTACGACTCTTGACTCTTTATTATAGCTTATTTTGTAAATAATGAAGTTATGAACATTATATGACAAATGTTGATGATTGATGTTATATGTTTACTAAATGGTTGATGCTTTAATGATCATCACTAATCAATCAGTGAAATGATCTTATATCTATGTTTTCATGTTTTTTGCAATTGATTCAACATTTTGCATGTTTTATATATATATATATATATCAAAATATATTTTTTATGGATTATATAAAAAACGCTCCCGAAACGCTCCCGCTCCCGGAGATTTTTGAAAATCTGTGCTTCCCGCTTCCGCTCTCGGAGATTTTTGAAAATCTGTGCTTCCCGCTCCCGCTCCCTGCTCCCAACAGCCTTGGTTCAATCCATTGGAAATTTGTAATTTACAAGGGAAAAAGTATTGAATAAAGTATGCAATAACATTAAAATCTATTCTTTTATATAAATATTTTTTTCTGATAGAAGAAATTGTGGGAAAGCCTCCGAGTACTTCCCCATGATTCTTGGATGGTAAACAGGGTAAACCGTTGGCTCTGATTACAGAGCCTAACCCCAAGGGGGTCAAGAGAGTTGATCTGTGATCTCCCCAACTGATCACTGGGGGAGAGATCCCAAATTTAGTCCCATCTCAATAGAGGACCGATGTATTAATTTCAAAGACGGTGAGTCCTGAATGTCAAAGATGGTGAATGTCAAAGAGGGTCACAACATGGTGAGCACCAAGAATATATTTTAACTTTATTCCACAGTTTATTCAATAGTTTTTCCCTTGTAAAATACAAATTTACAATGGACTGGACCAGTAGAGCTACAAAATATTACAAATTTCAATGGATTTGATTTGCCCATTTATTGTTTTGTTAGTTCTTATGATGAACTGCTCAATTAGTAATCTGATTTGCTGCTTGATTAAGAGCCTTTTTGACATTGCTTTAGTTTCCCCAAGTAAATAGTTGTATCTCTAATTAATGTTGGTTTCTCCTCCCTTTCTTCATAATGTTGATGATAGTTTTTGAATCCTCTTCAAAGACTTAGGACTGTATAATCTTTCAACATGGCTATTCTTAGTCCTAATGTAAAACCTTCTCTCCGAGTCATGTTATTAAAAGTGATTACAATGTCTTTGATATAAGCTTGCAAATGATTTCCCTTACTTGGTCCTTATCCAACCTCTACAACCTGCTTGGGGATCTTTTTGAACTTTTCAAAATTTAAATGGAGACAGATCTAGTATTTGGTGGCCTCTGTTTCTCTTCAATCTGATTGGGTCTGGTTAAATTTCACTCTTATTGGTATGAGATTTTATAAAATTGGTAAGGTCATCCCCCGTTGTCCAAATGATTCTTTTGCTCGCTTTCAACTCCTTTAACATCTTCATTTTTAAATTTTTGACTATAGTTGGTCTAGTGATTTGTCAGTTGCTCTGAATGTTCGTTTGTTTCTCTTATTATTCCAACTTATCAAGGTCGATCCCAACTCCCAAGGCATCTTAACTTTTTTGTTCATCTTCTTGATTAGCCACATTTTGAATACATCCCTTATTTTTCGAGGCAATTTCCAATGATGTGTTGTATCACAGGGTGCTTTTCCAGGTCCCTTGTGCAAGCTGACAAAACAAGGAAAAATATCTGGTCCTTTCTTCGAAGATCAAGGTCACCAGATTTTTCCATTACTGCTCCAAAACAATTTGGGGGAGGTAGCTTAGAATATCCTCTTGCTTCCTATCCCTAACAATGTGTTTGATTCTCAGCAAGTCTCTGATATTGCAGATTGGGTTTCTGGCTTCTTTTATTCCCTCATTATTATCCAGAACATCTTGTTAAAACTCATCTATAGTGTGGTCGGTCTATGGAAAAAGGTGAAATTCCTATTTCCTGCTTTTATTCAAGTCATTATTTACTTCCAAAAGTTTTTCTCTTGCTTTCATTTGGTCTAGAATTTTTAGAGTCTGGCTTTCCTCTACTAACACTAAGATATGACATCTCCCTCTTGAATCATGCCTTGTATTTCGTTCAATTTCTTTTCCATGTTGTATCTCTTGGAAGATGATTGGAAAAGTGTATGTTATAGCTCCTTGGTTGCTTCTCAACAAACATTTACTTTCTTTCTAGAGTGTACCTTTTTTATTGCATGGTTTGGCTCCCCTTTAATCAATTTTTCATATCATCCTATGGGTCTGAGTCGGTTAGTTACATTTTCAATGTCATTATCTGAAATTTGAATGGCACAGTTCTTGGTTTAGAATTCTATAGTATATGAAGGTTGATTGGCCAATATATTTGATGCAACATCTCTTATGATAGGAATGCGTTTCCTTTCTTCCTATACTGTGTTGCTGACCACAAGCCTATCAATTCTTTCTTTGATTTTTGTTCCTTCATAGGTGACTAGACCTTTGCAGTATTCTGTTTACCCCTAATTTGTTTATAATGAAACATTGTTATTGAAATCCTCTTTAAACACCCAATTGGACTGCTGCTTCAGACTTTGTACAATTCTAGTTATTACCAATATTTCAGCTTATTGTGGTAACTATTTTGTTTGTAAACATTAGTTTACTGATAGATTGGTTTTCAAGGTTCTATTGCATATCTCAATTATCATGTGGCATCTTCCTCCAGGGAAAATTTAAGGTCTACCTTCATGGGATTACAAAGAATAGCCAATATTCTGCCTGTTGCTTCAATTGCCAGATAGTCACATCCTTTTCAAATTTCCTTTTCTATCTCCTTTGCTCCTTCTGACATTTTTGTCTCGTATCAAACATATCTCAGGCTTCTCAGTATTGAGGAACCTTCTGATAGCTCCTATTGTCATTTTTAAGTTTAAACTTTGGTCTCCCAAGATGTCATAATCATTACTTAATTGGTTTTGATGAGTTTATCTTCCTTGCATTTTGTTATCGGTGTCTGCTTCCCGGAATCTGCTAATTCTGTTCCTTTTGAGACCTGCTTTCACTGCCTTTATGCTTATCTTCCCTTCTTTGGGAGTTGCCCATATCTTTTTTTTTGTCTCTCAGATTTTGAGATCTTAATCTCTCTCTCTCATTTTGTTAATCCTGACTTTGGGCCCTTTCTCTATTTTCCTTGTCAATTTGATCTATTTTTTGTTTCTTTCCCTTCTTGATTTGTGCCCTTTTTGTTCACTATTGATGTGCCTTCATCTAACCATCCAGTAGTTGCCTTATGTCCACCGTTCTGTGAACTGGCTCTTGCACCAGATTCTCATTGTTGCTGTTATACGAGGTTACTCACTCCATTACTCATAATCTGTTGATTCTCCTTGTTTCCTTGTATTGCTTTTGGTCCTTTCCTTCTAATTGATTTTCCAATGGCCATTTGTTTCTACAATCTTATTTAGCGTTTGAAGTTCTGCCTTCCTTTCTCCATCCTTGAGTTTAATACCTGAATGTTATTCTCTGTTACTATTTTGGCATGGTTTTTCTTATTATTGCCTCCCTGACCCTTTTGCTCTTGATTTTCCCTTTACTTTCTGATTTATTTTCTTGTTGGAGGTCTTTTGTAGTCTGCTGGAGTTTCTTTCACTCATGTGCACATTCTCTTCTGTTGCATCATGTCCATATTCATGATAGAAGAAATGCAAGTGCTTGCATATGTTACTTTGTCTTTGCTTTTTCAGGTTTGTAGATCTTACGTATTAACTGAGTAAGTTTTCAATGTCTTGAAGAACTTCTTCATGCTAGAATTCTACAGGTCGAGAGCAAAGTCTAAATTTAACAGGGACAGGGGGGGTGTTTGTTCTTCTATATTAAATCCAATTGTTTGGTAATTAATAAACAGGCCAGCCTTGTTATATCGAATGATCCTGGCTGGTTAAGTGCTGTATGTTAAATGTATACAGCTCCAGTTTCTGGTTGGGTTGAATAATACTTGAATCAATGTCTATGAGTTGTAAGTTTTTTGATATCCAATTCTGTTCTTGATCCAATTTGGAGACTGTATATTCCTTATACCAGGGGTTTCATAGAAAGATTCTGTCTCCTATATTAGTAAAGTTTTTGATCACACAGAATAATCTTCATTTGACCCCTTATTATTCACAGACAGTCCAGATTCTAATCAAAAGGCCAAGTTCCTAAACTGTTACACATGAGAGCATGGCTATTTAGGTATCTTACCTCATCTGTAATCTTTTCTGGCTTGATTTGAATTCTTGACTTATGGTCTGCTTTTGCTGAGTACCTATTGAACTAGTTGTTCTAGTCCTGCCAAGGGAAAACATTTTGTTTTCATTGTGTGTACTTGATCTTTTGAAGGAAATTTCAAGAGAGTTAAGGAATCTTCTGGGTTCAATCGCATGATTTGAGTTGGGATTGAATCTCATTCAGTTTATTCTGTCTTCTCAATCTGCTTGGACACCCTTACATTGAGCTCCAACAGATGTAATATTTATTTGACCAAGTCAATGTTGCAGTTCTTTTATCACTATAATGTAAAAGTTGATTTATTTAAGTTGTTTCTTAATGTCTAACTTTTTGAAATCTCAATTCTCAAAATTTCAAATTTAAAAATGTTGAGAATTTGTGGCACCTGCATCTGTTGCACTGCTGCTTCTGGTAACTTTGGTTGGATGTTATTTGAATTATTGAGGGAATTAATGTGTTTGATGGTGGTTCTTGTTGATATTATGGTAGCTGCAGGAGGTATTAATGTCTATGTGTAACTTTGGACGAGACTAGAATATTCTGGGAAGCAAGAGAAACTCTAAACAGATGTGTAGAAACCCTAGAAGACATGTTGGCTCAATAAAAGAATTAATATTTAAGTGTTAACCTCTAAAAGAAGAAGTCGACCTGGACATGTGACAAAGATCACTATAAATAAGAGAGCGCTTGAGCTCATTTGTTCATTCACACTCTCACAGCTCACGCAGACTAGTGGTGTGCAAGTTTTGGAGAGGGAGTGCAGCTGCAGCTACTGCAACTGGGATTTTGGCTTTTGGTTATGGTTGGACTTTCTACTTGGTTATGGTTTGGACTTTCTGCCTTGGTTATGGTTTGGATTCTTTGCTTGATACACTAGCCTTGGAGAGAGATATTCTATTGTGGTTGGCTATTGGTTTTAAGGTCTGCTTCCGGAATTATTCTGTTTGTCAAGGTTAAAAGTGCTCGGGGGTGGATTCGTGCCTATGGTTGTGTGACAATATTGCTATATTGTCTATGGAAAAATGAGCACATCTCTTTTACTCTAACAGTTCTCACGAAGACATAAAACTACTTTTGAAAATTATTTAGTAGGCTTTTTGTGTTCAGTTGTACTTGCCAAATTCCTTTGAAAAATATTAGTCATTGATGCATTACAGTTTGGGATATTTTATATTGTTTTGATTAGTAATGTGCCGTCTGTTGATTATCTGTAATGTATGAATGGAACTATTTACTGGACAAGGGATCATATCTTTTTTTTGTTCCTAATTTTTTAGAGTAGAAATGGTTTATTCGCTCCAAGTTCTTTTAAGTGGTTTAATTACTGGTAGAGAATCGTGCATTTACTCAGCTTAGGTCAGCTGTAGATTATAGTAGCAGTTCTTTTGCATATTTCAGCAAGAACACATTACAGACGGGAATTTTGTTTCATGTAGTAGGCATTATACTATGCTATTTACATTTTGCAAGTAAGGGGTTTCTAGATCACTCCACATTTTTATATGAATATTCTGGAATTGCATGTGTACCTTATTTCAGCTTGGAATTACATTCAATTACTCATGTAAAATTTTTTCTACAGCAGGAAAGCATAACACATGTTTTGAACTATTATTTTTTTTGGGCAGTTTACTTTTTAATAGCAGCTTCTATTGCGATATAGTAATCGATCTTTCATGTATAATGAAATGTTACTGTATGATTTTACTTGTCTTATGCATTAATGACTTCGATTTATATTCAATGAAGTTGGGATGCTGATCATGCCTTTTTGTTCAACTTTTGGTATTCAGGTATTCAAGGGAAGATGAGAGATTACCAGCTAGCTGGATTGAATTGGCTTATTCGTTTGTACGAAAATGGCATAAATGGAATCCTTGCAGATGAAATGGTAGTTTATATGCTTCTACTTATTTTGTTAGTATTTCTTTTCAAATTTGTTGTTTCATGTTGGTATTCTGTGTTTGAATGTATTTTGTTCTTGCCAAGGAGTTCTATCTTTTGTAAAAGTTATGATATGTTTGCATTCCTCATTTTTGTTCCAGGGTCTTGGAAAAACCTTGCAAACAATTTCCCTTCTTGGTTATTTATATGAATTTCGAGGGATCAAAGGTCCGCATATGGTTGTGGCACCAAAATCAACACTTGGTAACTGGATTAACGAGATTCGGCGTTTCTGCCCTATTTTTCGGGCAGTCAAGTTTCTTGGGAACCAAGATGAAAGAGTATGTTTTCCCTGAAAGAAAGATATATTCCTGCAATTTTTTTTGTGTTGCTTTTAGTTGGATGATAATAAATTGATATCTAATAGGTTTTTGGTTCAACAAATTTGCAGATTCATATACGTGAAAACCTTTTGGTACCTGGGAAATTTGATATATGTGTTACTAGTTTTGAAATGGCAATTAAAGAAAAGACTGCACTTAAACGTTTTAGTTGGCGATACATTATTATTGATGAAGCACATCGAATAAAGAACGAAAATTCACTTCTTGCAAAGACTATGAGAATCTACAGCACCAACTACAGGCTTCTTATAACTGGCACACCTCTTCAAGTAAATACCTTTCCAAACTGCATAAGGGTGCTTATATGTTTAAATACAGTGGTTGATATGCCTTTCTGTGTTTGTGTATAGTTTCTTTTTATGTTCAATGCAAGGAGCTTTTAAGGTTTGGCATGCCTACAATTTTTGTGAAATACAAGTGTATGTCATAGCCAATTGCCTATGTCCTATGATTTTTCTTTTTCTGCTTGCAGAACAACCTTCATGAACTCTGGTCTCTTCTGAATTTCTTACTTCCAGAAATCTTTAGTTCCGCTGAAACCTTTGATGAGTGGTTCCAAATATCAGGTGAAAATGATCAACAAGAAGTGGTTCAACAACTTCACAAGGTACTTTTAGTTATACTTATTTGTTCATGGTTTTGAGTTGTACATGGTATACTATTGGTTCAACAACTTCATAAGGTACTTTTAGTTATACTTATTTGTTCATGGTTTTGAGTTGTGCATGGTATACTATTGACTACAAATATAATTGACTTGAAGGTTCTTCGGCCATTTCTTCTACGGAGATTGAAGTCAGATGTTGAAAAAGGTTTGCCTCCTAAAAAGGAAACCATATTGAAAGTTGGAATGTCTCAATTGCAAAAACAATTTTACCGAGCATTGCTTCAAAAAGACTTGGATGTTGTTAATGCTGGAGGAGAGCGTAAGCGCCTTTTGAATATAGCCATGCAATTGCGGAAGTGTTGCAACCATCCGTATCTCTTTCAGGGTGCTGAGCCAGGCCCACCATACACCACTGGAGACCATCTAATCACCAATGCGGGTAAGAATTGGCTGATGATACATTATTTAGTTTTCATCTACACTTTTGTCCAATGTGTAATCAGGAATTTTTTGCAGGCAAAATGGTTCTTTTGGATAAGTTGCTTCCAAAACTGAAGGATCGTGATTCCAGAGTTCTTATTTTTTCACAGGCAAGGCATTTTATTCTCATTTTGTTCCATTGTCTTTAAAATAGAATCCAAGAGCATGTCAGAAATATTTGTTACTTGCAACAGATGACGAGACTGTTGGACATTCTGGAGGATTATTGTATGTTCCGTGGGTATCAGTATTGTCGAATTGACGGGAATACTTCAGGAGAGGATCGTGATGCTTCAATAGATTCTTTCAATCAAGAAGGGAGTGAAAAGTTTATTTTCTTGCTTTCAACCAGAGCTGGAGGCCTTGGTATTAACCTTGCCACGGCAGATGTGGTCATTTTGTATGACAGTGACTGGTATGGATATCATTTAAGAAAGACTAATGTCTACAGAGAGCTTAAAATATTGTTGGGATATTGGGAATCTGAATATTTGGGTTTGCAGGAATCCACAAGTGGATCTACAAGCTCAAGATCGTGCACATAGGATCGGACAGAAGAAAGAAGTTCAAGTTTTCCGCTTTTGCACAGAGGTTGCTGTTTTTACTTGACTACTAGCACTTTGTGATGTCTGTAACTACAAGCTATTTAATGTAGTGGCAGAATATCTCTGATGGGATTTTAGTCCACATTATTACTCTGCTCTCCTTTTGACTATTGTTGAAATTTACAGTACACTATAGAGGAAAAGGTGATTGAAAGGGCTTATAAGAAGCTTGCGCTTGATGCTCTGGTCATACAACAGGGACGTCTGGCAGAACAAAAGAGTAAGTAACATTTATGATCTTTGATTTATTGGAGTAATTGTGTTCACATTGCATTTTTTCTTATGCTAAATGATGTGGATGTCTCTTCGAGTAGTCTTAGGTTAGCTGTTAATGGGTGTCAGATGGAGGTTGTGGTTGATATTTATATTGTTTACGTGCAAGCTGACTCAAATCATATTATGAGAACGTGGCTGGTTTATGTTATTTTCAACAATTTTTTGTCTGGTTTGGAAGTTAGATGGCACTGGGATTGGTTTGGTCCAGTTATTGGCTGAACTGGTTGGTTTGGACCTTGAATTGGCTGGTTTGGACAACCTTGAACTGGTTTGACCCAAGGCTTTGTTTGCATAAAAAATCTCAAATAAAAGAAATAAATCTTAAAAACGCTTCCCCTTGTAGGCCCTAATGCAAGATTATTTAATGACACCCTACCCTATTTTTGCTTCTTGTTGGTCAAAAGAATCTCTCATTTGATTTTCTATTTCACTTTTGTTATTAGATTCTTCAAGTTAATGTTGATATTTAACATGGACTTGCAACGTACTTTCATTAACTTCAATTTTTGACATTAATAGTTAAAAGGGGAACCCCATTTTAGGACTCTCAGGACCTCATATAGAGAAAGTAGAAATTGAGGTGTTTTTCTAGAATCAGTAGAGACTTAATTGTTTTGCAGCATTTCAGCACTATATGAAATAAAACAGTGGAACCTTGGTCTTCTACATCTAGTTGGTTGGGAGATTGTAGGATTGTAGAATGATAAATGCTTATACATGATTGCTTTGTGATGACGAGGGATACAAGAGCCATCCGACACCTGGTTGGACTAGCCCTTAGAGATTCTGCCTTCTAGAGGTGGTAGTACCATCTTATCTTGTATATATATTTTTTTCCTAAGAAAAAAAACTTTTATATTCTAATGAGAACCATTAGTTCTTTAGAACTGTTCCAGCCTGCTCTAGACCCTGATGATAAAGGCCTAGTCACACAAAAAAATTGTTTTTGTCTAACCCAACCCTTTTTTGCTTATCCGAAAATACATCGTCTTCTCCCTGTACATTAAGATCCATTGGTTGTATGAAACCAGGTGCCCAGTCTTTCCATATACATCGGTTTATCAAAAAAAAATGTAAAGTTCAAAAATAAAGTTCAGGAAACTATCAATAGATACAAAACATTTTACAAATGCATTTGGTATTCCCATTTTGTAGCATTTTATAGTTGAAACTCCATGGCCTTAGGTTCGACTCCGTCGTGGAACCATAGTAACCAAAAGCTCCGGGTTGAAGTTCTAATGCTTCCTTAGATAATTCATCTACTTTTTTGATCTGTTCACGGAGGATGTGATTGAAAGATAACCAACGGAAGGACTGCATAGTATATTTGATCTCCTGTATGTCGAACGAGAGATTAATATTTTGAATGATCTTATTCATGGCCTAGTCTATCACCAATTTGGAATCTCCAAAAAATTGAAATTTTTGAATGTCCTTTTCTTTTGCTGTATTTAGGAGTGTCTATAGGCCAATGAACTTGGTCCTGTTGTTGGTACCAGGTTTCAGAGCACAACGGATGTGGATATAGTGACTGTGGGAGATATGCAGAACTACCCCCACTCCACTCCTCGATAATCCTTGGCTTGCTTCGTCAAAATACCCCTAAGGTATCTCATAATCAATCGACGGTGGGATGGGAAGCCTGGGATTTCTATTCCTCGAATCCTCTTTGCAAGTGGAAGCTAGTGATAAGGTATGCATCCTTGTGATCTCAAGAGGGATATACTTGTCTTGAAAGATAGCTTGACTCCTTGCCCACCAGATGTTACTGATTAACAAACTTGTTAACCCTGCATATAGACTAACTGTTTGATCTTGTATCCAAGTCTTGAAGTAGTCTTTTCAGCGACGGACCATTCCAGTCTGAATTTGCTTGCAATTTATCCTTGATCAATGCTACTACTTGGCTTGTATAAGCACAAGAGGTAAATAAGTGAGAAACTGATTTTGAGCAAGTTTTACAAAGTTGACATCTTCCAAGGCCCGACCAACCCCTCTTCAAAAGGTTGTCACAAGTCAATTGTTTAATGTAAGCCACATGGTTATTTTACAACGAATCAAGCCTTTTAATTTCCATAGGGGTTTCCACCCCCACGAAGATTCACCATCTCGGGTTTGTGATTCTTGCTAGGCTTTATATCCAAGCTTAGATGTGAAGGAGCCATCTCTAGGGTTTTTGGTCCAGCAAGGTGAGCCCTCAGACTCGTCTAGTCTCACATAGTTCTTGCAGAGTTGATCGATGTAGGTTTCCCATTCAAGCTTGTGGTCTAGAGGTAAATCTAGGTTGGTCGTTGATTTCCAACCTGGATGCCCTCTTAGTTGAGGGGATCCAGTACAGGGGTTTGATAGTAAGAAAAGGCCACATTCTCTAAGGGCTTGTACAAGGGGGGGAGGCAATCTGTATTTATTACCTGCTCCAAGCCATGGATCCTCCCCCAACTTGATACTTTGTCCATTACCTATGTTCCATGTTGTCCAAGCCCCAACCAATGGGTAGGCGGCAACAAAAGCTTTCCAGACAAGCGATACATTGTTTTTTTTGTTTTGAGTTCTGAACCATTCTTCAATCTTTTTGCTTGGGAAGTATTTTGTACTAATGAACCTCATCCATAATGAATTACCTTGGGCAAGGTGCCAAAGGTTCTTTCTTGCCAGTGCTTGTGCAAAGGGATGAATGTCTTTCAGCCCCCAGCCCCCTAATTCTTTTGGCAACACAATTTTATTCCAATGTACTAAGGGCATGGCAACTGAGAAGTGTTGTCCAACCCAAAAGTATTGGAAACACATTTGTCTAATCTTTTGTACTCCTTTAGGAATTGCCATGATAGAATTCCAATACACTGGGATACTTTCCAGAATGACCTTTAAAAGTACCAGTCTTCCTCCTCCAAAAATAGTAAGGTTGACCCACATCATTATTCTGGCCTCAATCTTTTTCACTAGCCAATTCCAATCTCCTTTTTGATAACAATTTGGTTTCTAATGGAAGCCTAGGTATTTTATACCCTCCTTGATGGATAGTTTGTGGGTTGGGAGTAGATTCGAAATATAAGCTTGGTCGGATTCAGAGACATTGTTCAAGATAAGTTCGATTTCTCCATGTTGATTTGCATGTCGGTCGCTTTGTAGTAGCTATCTAGGATATGTTTGAGGGACAGAGCTTTAGATTGTGTATCGAGAATACTGCATAAATATTGTTGACAAATAATAGGTGGGAGATGGTCTATGAGCTAGTGATCTTGATATCCTTGAGAAGGTATTGGTTCTTGGCCTCCTTAATTAATTTGTCGAGGGCCTTTGCAACAATTAGGAAGAGGAAGGGGGATAGTGGGCAATCTTGTTAGACTCCTCTAGACACCTTGAAGAAACGAGACACAAATCTATTGATCAACATTGCAAAAGAGGCACTGTTGAGACACCCCATGATCCAATTAACCATTTTGTAGTCCAACCCCATTTGTAAGAGAGTGAGTCGGAGGAAAGTCTAGTCCACCTTGTCATAGGCCTTCGATAGGTCTAGCCTGAGGATGATTGCTTGGAGATTTTTTCTCGTTTTTACAGAGTGTAGTGTTTCTTGTGGCAAAGTTACCGCTTTCATGTTTCGGGCGATTGTGTAGTAATCCAAATTGTTCTTCACTAATGAATTCACTCATCAAAGGTTTGAGACATCTGGCAACGATTTTAGAGATCAACTTGTAAGACACATTGGCACAAACAATGGGTCGAAAGTCCCCAAAGGATACTGCATTTTTTTTTTTGGTATAAGACAAATGAAATTGGAGTTTAGGGCCCCATGAATTTGTCTTACTCCTTGGAACTCTCGGACCATCAACAATAAATCCTTCTTGATGAGTTAGTAAGAAGTTTCGTAGAATTCCATTGGGAACCCATCCAGACTCGGGCTCTTACAACTTTGCATAAACAAGGTTGTTTTGATCTCCTCCTTAGATAGTTCCTCAACTAAAGTCTTGTTCATTTCTTCTGTAAAGACACGGGGGAAGTTTTGGACCACAAAGAGGATATCTTGTATGGGGCATCCTTCTGGTGCCTTGAAAATATTTTCAAAGTGTGTGGCCCATGCTTTTGCTTTTTGTGAGAAAGTGGAAGCCATATTACCATTGTCATCTTTAATGTCTCAGATTGTGTTGGAATTCTTTTGGTGATTTGCAAAGCTGTGAAAGTATTTTGTATTATTGTCACCAGCCTCCAGCCAAAGGGCACGACTATTCGTATGCCACATTTGTTCCTCTTTCTTGAGCCAATCTCCTCTTAGTTCTTCAAGGTGTTTCAAATCCTCCAATGGACTAGGGCTGAGTGTCCCCCCTTTTAGATTATTATGAAAAGTCGACAATTTGGTTTCTATCTCGTATAAGTCTTTTAATTTGTTAACCTTCCAGACTAGTAGCCACTTCTTGATAACCCATTTTATACGAGTCAAATTATCTCCAAATTGTTTCATCAACAGAGTCGTGTTGTCGGGGGTGAGATGGTGTCAGTTGTTTTTTACCAAATTGTCGAAGTCTTCTTCTCCAAACCAGGTGTTCCATACTTTAAGTGGGGATGGAGGGGGAGAGGATCTTGAATCCCATTGGAGCATAATTGGGTGGTGGTTTGATAATCCCTCTTCTGAAACCCAAGATTTGGATTTGAAATTCGAATTGAAAAAGGATTCCAAAACCAAAAATCTGTCTAGTCTTTTTGCCACATAGCCAGATCTCGTTATGCGATTGTGCCAGTTGGGAGAAAGTTTATTGGGTTTTAAGTAAACCAAATGGTGCTTCTCTAGAAAAGTTGAGAAGAAATGTTTCAATCCGTCCTCTCTTCCATACTTTAAGTGGGGATGGAGGGGGAGAGGATTCTGAATCCCATTGGAGCGTAATTGGGTGGTGGTTTGATAATCCCCC
>JZKD02S1772075.1:77839-94270 GCA_000966675.3 Picea glauca
GCATCTCTTCAGGTGAGATGGGAGTGAGTTCGTCTAGATGGATGACTTTAGAACTGGGAACCTCAAAATTGGTTGATAAAGGAGTTACTGAGGGAATAGGGGAAATAAGCGCAGTAGACTTTTCTACACTAGTAAGACTGGGAGTAACAATGGTAGTAACTGGTGATGAAGGGGGAGAAACATGATCATCTTTCATGAAGGTTTTAAGGGAAGCTAATAACTCTTGATCATTAAGGTTTGGCATTGATGCTTTTATATGTTTAAATAATGCATCTTTATTGTTCAATACTTGTTCAGTTTTGTCTTAAGTGGAGCTACTTCGCTGGGGTTCTGTGGATCTAGTTTCATGTGAAGATGGAATGGTCTTTGACTCTCCTTGCAAAATCTTAGGCAAGCTGTTCCTTTTGTGGTTTTGAAAGCTCACGAAAGCAACCATTGGTCAGGAGGCAGAGATTGAAATCTGTTTCTGACTTCTTCAGAGGATCTAGCTCCTTGGAAAACATTGTCATAAGGGGAGTCTTCGTGTATATATCTTTTCACGTTGAATTGGGCCAAATGATTCTCTACTATTCTATGAGGATCATGTTTTTTGAATTTAATGTCAACTAATTTGACATCTTCTAAGGCCGCAACCTCGACTTTTGAATGATCAAAATCCAACAATGTAAACATGCCAACCTGTATGGGAAGAGATGACCATACCTTTTTCTGAGCCACTTTCAAGTCTTTGGCGATTCCCCCTGCGACTGTTTGGTATGCCACTTCTCTGCAGACCAACCTATCAAGCAAGAATTTTGGAAGGACATGGGGAGAAACGAAGCAGCCGAACACTCTGATTTAAGCGAAGTTTTGTTCAATTTACCAATCTGCAATTGTGCCTAAGTTCCCCATAATGTTCTTTGAAATCCTAGGCGGAGGGTGACCATATATAGCTACATGAATGGGCACCACTACATTGTGACAGAGCTCATAAAATAAATCTTTGACATTTTCTTTCCATAGTTTGGAGTGGTAGAAATGTATAGGCTCGGAACTAGTCGGGGTCCAACTCCAGTTCATCAGGGGAAATGGAGTCATGAAGCAAATGGCATCGATGATGTAGGCGAACATGTAAAAATGAGCACGTTGGCCTCTTGATTTCAACGATCTGTACTTGACAACCTCCTTAGCTAGGTTATTTGACAACATTTTTGCCTAGTTGAAAGTATAGCCTTCAACCACTTCATTGATTATAGACACCCATTCAACTTTGAAATGTGCAGGGTTTTTCCTTCCAAATAACCGACATAACATCATGGCAATGTATAAAATGTGAGCATCTAAAGATGCTGTGGAATATATACCACGAGGGTCCGATTTAAATTGGGTTGGATTTCCCCACCAGGTCTTAATTATGTCATGACCAGTTCTCCCATATTGAGTGCATTCTTTCCTTTAGAAATCCAGAATAAATGCTGCATTATATGTGTATTTGGGTGTGGAAGATAGTTTATACATTACTTGTATGTCCTCTGGACGAAAGGAGCCAATAGAGGTGTTCTGGTAACTGATAATGCTTCTGGTTTGAATGTCAATGTGCTGTAGAGCCTAACTTATCATGTCATTGTAGGGTATTATCTTTGGTCGAGCAACAATCCTGTGCAATTCAGACTGAGCTACCAACCTGAGCTTGGCTGAGAACGATTCGTCTTCTTCTGTTGAATCGTCCAGACAAAGAAGAATCTCATGTTCCAAGATATCATAGACTTGTTTCCAAGACTTGATGGTATCTGTAATTCGTGAAGTGGTGTCGAAGAGAATCTTTGTGTTTGGGTTGGAATCATCTGTTGATGCATCTTGCTTCTTCCCTGGTTTGCATGGCGCCATAATTCTCAGAGAAATGAAATTAACCTTATTGTGATAAGAGTAGCCTGTAAGCTCTCAATTACTGAATGAAAAACTCTAATTGCAAATGGTAGAATGATTGGAGATTCGAAATGTGTTTATTCATAAAGTCTATCAATCTTTGCATTGATCTATTGACAAGGTGATTATTAAAAATCTATGGAATTTATTAACTGGCGATTGCGAAAATCTTTAACCTTAGCGAGTTATAAATGCCATTAATACTTTGGCGGCTTGACGTTTGCACGTTTTGAATGTAAGACGTAACAAATCTGCGGAAGGCGAAATTGCGGGAGCAACTAATCATTAACTAATCAAGTTTATCTTTTAATTAATCATGCTTTAAAAATCTTTTAGTCTTAAGTACTTTGGAACTTCGGTATTCGGGGGTTTTGAATGAAGGATGATAGAAATCCTTCGAAGGCGGAATTCTCGGAGTAAACATTCGAACTGTTATAGGTATTTCGAGGCTTCGGAACCCCGGAGCTTCGAAACCCTCGGCGGTCCGAAAAACATTCTTTGTTTAATTTTCCGAAGGATAATCCCCCGGAGTGACGTGCTAGTGATGCTGTGATTTTTAGTGACGTGTCAAGAAAGATGGATGACACGTTTCACTTGAAAATGTGCAAATAAGCTGAGACAAATGTTTAAAACAAGTGCCAGGTGCTAGCCCAAGAAAAGAATTAATGACACGTGTGCTATAACTCATTTGTAGACCCTTTTAAAGATCATCGCAAGGAACTGTCTTCAGGACTTTGGATCTTTGTAGATTCAGAGTTTTTGTTGTTTAGATGCCTTGAAACTCCCAAAGTGATTGTTGAAGGTTTTTTTTTAAAATTTGGGTAGGGTTATAATGCGGAGAACATGAGAGCCGTTTGATCAAATTTAATGAAATTCATCAACGAATGATATTGTAAATGCCTTATTAATATTAATACACAACGATCATTGATTTATTTAATTGAAAAACAATTCCCTAAGTTTTTTGGGTGAAATTTTATTTTTAAGAAGTAAAAACAAAAGATTTTAAAATTTAAAAGTTTAAAATCCTAAAGTGTTCTAACAACTTCAATTATCTTACAAGATGAATAAGATATTCTAAGATTGGGCACTCGTGGTATCATCCTTAGACATATCAATCAACTATCCATTTAGGTTACAACGAATCATTTTTACAAGATGAGATCCAAATGTGGAAATGGTGATGGAAGATGCTTTGGAAAACCCAAAGTCCAGTATAAAACTAACACCTATATGTGGGTTCAGATCAACGATACCTGCACATTCGGAGTTTCAAAATCGCACAGGTTTTAAGAACAAGCGACAACTTGCGAATCCCCAAACAGCGGAAGTGCCGCAGATCCGAATGCACAAAGTGCCATGTCACTTTGGGAGTTTTCAATCCAAAACAGGTCGAAATGCCGAACGTCGAGTAGCCGGAGTCAAGAACTCCCAAGATACTTAATTATAAGATACATTAATCTTGAGTTAATTGGAAATAAACATGGTTAATGACTCCGGGTCCGTACCAGTCCGGGAGTTTACAAACTCTACATAGAGAAACTCTCAAAGGGTGAAGTGTTAGAGGCACGTGGAAGTCATCCGCGAAGGACACGTGGCATCAACCAATAAAGACACACAACATCATGTGACTCAAGGCAACCGTATCAGTCCAAACCTGCACTACTCTAGGAGTTATACAAGCTCCGCATTCAGAAACCTTAGAAGCCGTAAGTACCAGAGAGACATGGCATCAATTCGTTGTGGACACGTGTCATAAAACTGTCGCAAATACGTGACATCCATCAATCAGGGGACGTGGTGGTCATATAGACCATGACACGTGGCACTCGTTTAAAGCATATTTTGTGTTCGTCATCTGTACTATTTCAAGTGACACATGTTACATATTCTTTATATGACACGTCATTCTTTTGACGTGTCCTATAACTCATTTGTAGACCATTTTAAAGATTATCGCAACGAACTGTCTTCGGGACTTCGAAACTTCGTAGATTCTTTGTTGTTTAGATTCCTTGAAACTCCCGAAGCACGAAGTTTTGAAGTGATCGTTGAAGGTTTTCTTTTAAAATTCGGGCAGGTTTATAATTCAGAGAACACGAGAGCCGTTTGATCAAATTTAATGGAATTCATCAACGAATGATATTGTAAGCGCCGTTATAACCCTAATTTGCACCATACATGCTTACCTGGCATCGGGCCATCTCAGATCCCTTCTTTGCAAAAGCACTACTGAACAACTCTTCTTAAAAACACTTTTTATAAAGGTCGACGCACCCTGCTCCATTACTGCACGCATATACATGCTTTCTGACCCAAAATAGCCCGCGTGTACCTACAAAAGCACGAAAAAAGGAAAGTTTCCGATGGAACACATAGCTTTGGGTGAGTTAACTGAATCTTCTGACCATGCATGGCCTAGGGTTCGTCCAAATATCTAGCTTCTTCTAGCTTATAAAAGAAGGGTTAGGGGTCCCATTTGGAAGAAGAAAAATCATAGTAAAGAAACTATACTCGATTGTACATTCCCTTTGTCCCAACCCTTTAGCCATCCTCGTGCAAAGATAAATATAGAGAAAAGAAGTTGAAGGACAATTGAAGAGGAGCCCAGGACCAGGTTCGTGGAGCAACGATCGGCTTCATCATTGTAAGTTGATTTGTTGAAGTTAATAATAAAGAGATACTTTTCCCGTCCCACCATATGAGGTTCTTATGATTTGTTGTATACTTGCTTATTGAATTTCTAACCCATTAATCTATATATCGAATGCATGCAGAGTTTGTTGTTTGTTTTGTGTGAATGTAGGTCAGCCTTGGGAGGAGAGCTGCAATCAAAAAACGATCAAGCGTAAGGAAGGATCTACATCAAACGCCTGTAATAAGGTACGCTCCCTTAACTATGTATTTGCTTAAGAATAATGGGGATTAGGTTTGGGATGACAGTAGAAAGTAGAGATCTTTAGGTCTTTTCTGCATGCATATTTCAACCCTAATTGCTAGTCCGTCGAGGGATTTCCCACTCACAATGGAATTGGCGACCGTATTAGGGAGATCTCTAGGGTTCCTGGGGATATTTTTGGGTATTTTTAAGAACTGGTTTCATTTTCCTGTTTTTAAAGTTTCTACAAAAGTTTGAGCTAACAGAGATTCTGGTTTTCCATACCAGTTATCTTTGTTTCTTTGCTTGACTGTAATTTTTTTTTTCAAGACCCACAGAGGTACACACGGCCTGTGTAAGGTTTACGTGTGTGTACCCACGCCCTGCATTCTCACAGCCCGCGTGTACACGCTAGTTGAGGAAGTGACAGTTGTGTGTGGATTCCAGAAAATTTCTTTTAAAGAGGCAGTCATCCTCTTCCCTGTCAGAAGTAGTCATTCTCAGGGGTTTTCTGGAAATATTTCTAGTTTTTGTTGTTTGTAGTCTGTAGCTTAGGTTTACACCTCGGATTGGTTTGTTCTATGAAGTTTTCCTTGATTTGTTTTCTTTTTATGTTAAAGTAAGTATCTGAGTCTTCAAGAGATTCTAGTTTTTAGTACCAGTAGTCTCTGCCTGGGCTGGCTTGCTTGGATTTTTATTTTGTCTCAGAGTTTCAGGGATACACGTGCCCTGTATATGGACAACACGCGTGTACATGCCCTCCGACTTTACACAGCTCGTGTGCACACACTTGATGTTGAACTGTTAGTGGTGCGCTTGAGAGGAAGTTTTGTTGAAGGTGAGGCAGTCATCCTTTCCTTCGACAAGAGCTATATCTATCAGGTTTTTGGGTCTCTGTCATAGCGGTCAGTAACTTAGGTTTGATTACAACAATAGCTTTCTTTTTCATTTAGAAGTTTTTCCTCAATATTTTCTTTCATAAGGTTTTTAGACAAGTGTGAGACTCCATTTTTAAAATTTGCTTTTGTGTGATTTTTGACGTGACTCTTTGCGATCTGTGCTTAGACCATAAAGTTTTTCTTGGTTTTGACTTGTTGGTATTTTTCCTTTTTTTGCTTTGTGAGTATTCAAATAAAAAAAAAAACTTTTATTTATTTGATTGGTTAAAAAAAAAAGGTGTTGTTTTGCTTTAGTAACCAGGGAAAAGTCTTTGCTTTCATAAGTTCTTGAAAATTTACTTAGATCATAAGTAGCTCGTAGTCGAGTGAAATCCTACTTTGAGTTTGATGTTCAAAGATCTTAGAAAAAAAATTTAAATTTGAAAAGTTGTTTAAAGAAAAGTTTTTGTTTCCAAGCTTTCTGTTTATTTTACTTTCGTCTTTCAAATATCATTAGTTTCACTTTCATAGCCTTTGACGTAAGACAAGCCATAAAAATAACGCTAAATCTAAAAATCATTAGAATTTTTATGTTTGTAGGGTCAACCAACTAGTTTAGGGTTAGGGCCTTGAATTAGGTTGGAGAGGAAACTCTTTAAGGCCGTTAAAATCAAACATTGGAGTCTAAGTTAGGGAGTGTCAAAGTCCAGTATCGTGAAAGTTATCTGGGACCCCCCTCTAACATAGGGGATAAATACGAGGTCACGTGCAGAAACGTAGCGGAGATAACCCCTCCAAAGCTGGACCAATCGTAGTGGAGAACACATACAAAGGGCTTGTTTTGGGATTCCGTCGATTGCATTTGGGACGGGGCTTCGTGGGTATCGAATCTGTTTGAGGTCCTCAGTTGTCTTCCAGACCACTTTCTTTCGATACCCTTGATAAGTTTCGGGCTCGATACCCTGCTCATTGTGGTCTACCCGACTTTCGATTGTACCCGCCTGGTGACCGTTCTCGCGCTGACAACCTAGTTGCCTATCTTTTTAGGGACATACACAGGTGACTGCGGGGGTATACCGTGGTACCTAGGATAGACATCGGGCCATGCTTTGCAGAGTATACTCGGAGGGTGCTTCCGTGTTCGAGTTTCACTTGCACCGGTAAGTTGCTCTAGTGTTGGTTGTTGTAACTGTTCTTCCAATTAATTCAGTGTTTGCTTGTCTTATCTTGTAGGGACTTTTTAGTGTGTTTTTTTTTTGAATGATTAGACAACCCTAGAGTGTTATTTGATCTTCTCACACAGTGGAGGATCACGAGCTCCGCTGGTCACGAAGGCTTCTTGGCCTATCACCGGTTACACTGGAGCCACCCCCGCCACCACTAAGGCGAAAGCTAGACCAACAAGGGTCTTTTGAAGCGACCGGATCACAAGAAATTGTGCTCGACCAACATCCGGAGGAATCCACTGTTTTAGACTTTGGAGCAAAATCTCTTGGTCCACATGAAACCTCAACCACTGATCTTTCGGCACCCATCATCATACCGATTCACCCTTACGAGTGCCAGATAGTGTCACATGCAACAATGGAAACAAATGCTGTTACTCCTTCTGGGAATTCTTCAATTCCCACTACGGTTGTCACCACAGGAGAGTTTCCACCTCCTAACCCACCGTCACCGGTCCGAGCCACCATGGTCTCGACCGCCTCTACCTCGCACAGTGGTCCGGTATCGTCTATGGCGACAGTCACAACCCCTTTCCCACCAAGTGCGACGGACCCTCCGTTCTCATACGGGATGCCTAGTCCAGGTACAAGTCTTGTACTTTCCTACTCCACTTTACAGACTTCAGGTCTGGGGGCAGGGAGCTCTAACGCTCCTCCGCAAGGTCACATAGGGGGCACTCCTACTCCTTTTAATGCTTTTCCTTATGGGGGAGGTCATATACCTCCTTCATCCCCTTCGCTCGGTGGCACGCACCAACCATCTGTCGGGCCACCTACACACCATAGTTTACTTGGAGCAAGGATTCAAGGACCACCTTCGCATAATATGCTGGTAGGTTCGACACCATTTTCTTTGTTTGGTGCGTTTGGTAACAATGCCTTCTCGTCAACTACTTTCCTGACTGGAGGCAACCTTGGTTTCAGACAACCTATTCCTATGCAGGGTACTATTCCTGCACAGGGGGAAAACCCAGGAACTTCTTTCGCATCAGGGCCTTGGAATTCTTGGCAAGAAATTCTGGGATAATTATTTCCACAGTCAATGGAACCCCGGACAAGGTACTATGCCCATCCCTACGGGACCAACATAGGGCAACCCTTCCCAAAGTTCTCTGAATCTAATGCATGCCCATCCATCTATGTCCTATTTTGGGAATCAACCGATGATGTCTCCTCACACGCAAAATCTGTACGCTGGTCACGGCCATGGTTTTTACCAGAACCCAAGCCAGCAACCGAACTTTTTTTGGCAACCTGGTGCCAGTCAAACTCCAGGTCCCTTTTTCCCAGGTTATCACCAACAACCCAAACTACCTTTCCTGACAACCTTGCATTTGCCAGATTTGACAAGGTTGTTGAATGACCCTATCTGTCACGATCTGCGTTGGCCTCCTATGTCGACGAAGTTGCCTTTGGACGTACCAAAATTCGAAGCCAAGCCTAATGAAGATCCAGACGATCATGTGACTACATTCCACCTTTGGTGCTCATCTAACGTTGAAATATGACTCCGTACAGTTGCGATTGTTTCAACGTACTCTCATTGGGAGTGTTGCGAAATGGTACATTGAGCTCAACCGCTCAAGATACTCTTCCTTCAGTGAATTGGCAATGGCCTTCCTAAACCATTTCCAATTACCTGTGAGATACGATGCTGGCACAAAATTGCTGACCAATTTCTCACAAATAAAAATGAACCATATATCGGATCACATCCGAGAATGGAGACACCGGAAGAGTTTAATTAAGGTACCAGTTCCACCCACATTCCTTCTTGAGTGGTTCCTTAAGTATTTGGTCCCACAATTGTCCAAAGACGTCGCGACTTCAGGAGTGTTTTTCGAAGAAGACACCATCATGAGATCTCAACAACTTGAGCTCATTTATTCTCAGTCTGGTTTATTATACGAGATCTTGCCAGATGCGCCCCGCTCAATACTTGATAAAACCAGATAGAGAGCTGGACCGCATGCTGATGGTATTGTTGGTTCAACACAAGAAAATCCCGTTGAGCAACTGACGACGCAGTTGCAACAATTGTCTATACAACACACAACGACCAACCAAACTATTGCTTTGGCTGCTCCCCCTACTCAAACGTCGGATGTACACATAGTGCAATCGACAAATCCAAAGGCCACCCAACAACCTGAAGGAAAGAAAAAACAACGAAAGAAGGGTAAGGGGGATAATAAACGCACTGATAATGTTGGCGGGGGCAAAATTGAGAAACAAAATGCGAGGTATCCGTGCAACCTGTGCACGGAGGACCACCCGACCCACCTATGTCCCCAGCCTGCAGAGGCCCAAAATTTTGTGACACAACAACAACCTGCTGTGTTAATCAATCCATTTCAACATGGACAAAATCTGACCCAAGCCTCTACAAGCGCGGAAGGGGGCAGTCAAGGACCCTCTCCGCCTTCGAACAATCCCGTATCCG
The DNA here is from genome assembly GCA_000966675.3 of Picea glauca. Classification (NCBI taxonomy): domain Eukaryota; kingdom Viridiplantae; phylum Streptophyta; class Pinopsida; order Pinales; family Pinaceae; genus Picea; species Picea glauca. The sequence goes on from JZKD02S1772075.1 coordinate 87,170, forward strand.
CGAATGTCTATATGATGAAGGGTGATGCTTTCATATCCACTAGAGTGCATGACTACAGTAAACCAAGCGCTTCTGAGAAGGGCAAAGAAGCCGAACTCCCATCTCTTCCTCTACAAATTGAGAAGACTTTGGGCGAAACAATGACACGCATCCCAAAATGTGCATTCAAAAAAGCTTCTCATAACCCAAACGCAAGGGCCGCCCAGAACTATTATGTGGTGGAAGATTTATCTCAAACCCCTTGTGCGATGTCCACTTTGGAGGTCCTCCAAAGCTGCCCTTCCCAGAGGAAAGCTTTGTTAACCGCTCTAGGATCTACCGAGACTTGTAATCCGGGTACCATAATGCTAGATACAACCGACTTAAAACTTCGTTTGCCATACCACGTAGCGTTTCAGATAGTAGTGGCTCACCCCACAAAAACTTTTACTCGAAATATTTTCCGCATGGTGGTTGATGAGGGTGCCTCGACATGCGTTATGTCGTTGGCATGTTGGACCATTGGCCAATCTGTTTTGTCTCCGTCACCCACTCTTCTCACTGCTTTCGACGGTCGTTCATTCCGACCACATGGTATCATTCCCTCTTTTCTCGTGCAATTGGGAGGGAAGACTGTGTGCGTTGAGGTAGAGGTAGTCGATGCGTCTCTCGACTACAATCTTTTGTTATGAAGGAGTTGGAATTATGCTGTGCAAGCAGTGGTTGCTACAGTTTTTCAGGTCTTGTTGTTTCCACATGAGGACCGGATTGTGACCATTGATCAATTGTCTTTCTCCAGATCTGACCCTTCATTGGGGGTGTTCGCGGTCCCGATGATTGATAATCCTCAACCAGACATAGTCAACGTAGGGGTTGGTTTGTGCCCATATTTGATGGGTACCTTCGATTACCCGCCCCCTAAAGGCGATGTCAAGTTCATATCCGACCACCATAAGGTTGAGATTTTCCAAGTTTCGTTGTTTCGCACGACTTACTTCACCGATCCATGGATTCTTCCTTCCCCATCGACCACGATGGAGGAGATAGGGCATCCAGGCATGTCCATGCCCTTGTCTGTAGCTGAAGTAGCGTACTCTTTAGTCAAGCAAGCTTTAGCCAACCCTAATACAACTCCTGTACAAGAGTTCGATCCGCTTCTAGAGCCTATTTGGGCTCAAGGTTCTCTCGCTAACACCGATTCGTTAGACTTAGTCTTGCCCTCTGACGAAGCAGTAATTGAAGCAATGACTAGTCCGGACAAACCCTGGGATGATCTTCATCATAGATCATACTTTCTCCCAGAGTTAAGCAGAATCGAGGTCGGAGAATTCACCTTCACTATGACTGGAGACAGGTCTTGTCCTATTAATCCCTTAGCTACACATGAGGTATATGCTGAGGGTAATATGGAAACCATCACTGAAACCATACTGATTAATATCTCAAGAACCCCTGGTGTCGTGGAGAATGTTTTCGTCGGAGCTGACTACTCCCCCGAAGATATTCAAATCTACAAAGATCTATTTAAAGAATTCCGCGACGTTTTTTCCTGGTCTCCCGAGGAGATACCCGACATTGACCCACAAAGTTTCGATCATGAGCTAACTTTGTTGTTTTTCAATCTCACTTTGAGATCCGAAAGCAACATCTGACGAGATTGCATTTATGCTTTTCGATCTTGTCCGGATTAAATGAGAAAAGTAACCTCTACGGGTCTTCTTTTAAGCCCTTTTCAGACCCTCTAAACATGAAAAGATTTCCGAGCGATCTTGTGGCCTTTCACGCTCGTTAAACTGAAATTTGAAGTCACGTCTGTCCGGCGGTAGTTTACCCCTTTTTCGGTCTGGATGGTCAACTGTACGAACAAATGTATACTCTATGGAACTTCAGTTCTTTAGAAGAGTACTCTTAGGTATCATTTTAACCCTTTTTCGGGCTTAAGGGACTAAATTTATGAAAAAGGAACCCCCACGGAGTCCATAGTTAATCTCTTTTCAGACTCCCTAAAATTGAAAAGATCGCTGAGTAACCTTATTCTTTCACACTCGTTAAAATGGTCCAGAAGAACATTCCTGACAGAGTCCATAGTTAAGCTTTTTTTAGACTCCTTAAAAATGAAAAAATGTTCGAGTGATCTTGTCTCTATCACACTCGTTAAAATGGTTTTGAATAGATGTCTTGTCGGTGCTAGTTTACCCTTTTTTCGAACCGACTAGACTACCTTCAAAAAATGTACCCCAATGGAGTCTCCTTTTACGTTTTTTCAGACTCTCTAAATATGAAAAATCACCGAGCTTACCTTCTCTGGGCTCGTTAAACTTACATCGAAGGACGTTACCATTGTGTGTTTTGTTAACCGCGTTTGCATATCTGCGTCTTTGGTCTAAATGCCGGCTCCATGTTGCTCTCAATTGAACTATCTAAAGCATACCTTAAACGCAAGCCTTGTAGCACTTTGCCTATGCGTCTTGACACCTTTGGCCCCTGGAGGATTTTTCCCAAGTATCATTATTTTGAACATTAGTCTTTTCCTTGCGCCTTGAACTTGTATGTTTGTAACACTCGTTCCTCCATTGTAACGTAATGTTCCTTTATTCTTTTTTCCAAAAATCATTGAAAAAGCCAAAAAAATCAAATATACCCTAAAAAGAGGAAGGAAAAAGTATTTTCTTTATTGGCAGCACAATAAGTCGCCCTTGGATAAAGCATATCTGTTTGTTTGTTTTTCAAACTATGGGATGTAATACGACCTAAGGAAGATGTTCTCGCTACATAGAGCTGTGTCCTCCGTTTGGTTATTCTTCCAAACATATGGAGAGTTTGCGTTGCCTCCTACTTCATAAACTTATGATTAATGCCATGCTGCCTGAGTCTCACCATTTGTCGTGTTGTTGTCCAAGGGAAATTTCTACCAAGCCTGAGTCATCCCCTCCGCAGTTTGTCTCTTGCCCTCATACCCGACCATCCTGAACATCCAATCAAGTCTTTGTTCGAAATCAATGAAGCCTTTAGTCTGATCATCAAGATTCTCTAGTCCATGACCGACGAGCCATCGAAGACCTCTGGGTAGTGAAGTCGTACACTCATATTACACTTCTACCCGAGTTTTGAAGATTTTGAATTTGTTGCTCAAGCTCTGAAGACCTCATCTCCAACCATCAGGCCTTATCAACTTCTGAGAAGATGGATACTCTACATGTATATCTTTTTTGATTTCGAGATGTAGCTCCGCTGTGTATTGTTCGCGGCTACACTTTATATAGTGATATGACATGGATCTACAGTGTATTTGATTGGTAGCCATGCGTTTATTCTATCTCGACCATGGGTATGCCTGCCTCGGTGAGACAATTGTTATTTTTTGCAGACGGCGCCTCCCGATTTCTGGTTCCTGGGCTCACTTGTTCGGCACATCAGTAAAGATTGGTAATGTATTTTGGCCATCAGATGCTCTTTTGACCTCACACATTAGGGGGCATCTGTTATAACCCTAATTTTCACCATACATGCTTACCTGGCATCAGGCCATCTCAAATCCTTTATTTTCCAAAACACTGCTAAACAACTCTTCTTAAAAACACTTTTTATAAAGGCCCACGCGCCCTACTCCATTACTACACGCGTGTACATACTTGCTGACCCAAAAAAGCCCGCGTGTACCTACAAAAGCATGAAAAAAGGAAAGTTGCCGACGAAACACATAGCTTTGGGTGAGTTAACTGAATCTTCCGGCCATGCATGGCCGAGGGTTCGTCCAAATACCTAGTTTCTTCTAGCCTATAAAAGAAGGGTTAGGGGTCCCATTTGGAAGAAGAAAAATCATAGTAAAGAAACTATACCCGATTGTACATTCCCTTTGTCCCAACCCTTTAGCCATCCTCGTGTAAATAGAAATACAAAACAAAGAAGTTGAAGGACAATTGAAGAGGAGCCCAGGACCAGGTTTGTGGAGCAGCGGCCGACTTCATCATTGTAAGTTGATTTGTTGAAGTTAATAATAAAGAGATACTTTTCCCGTCCCACCATATGAGGTTCTTATGATTTGTTGTATACTTGTTTATTGAATTTCTAACCCATTAATCTATATATCGAATGCATGCGGAGTTTGTTGTTTGTTTTGTGTGAATGCAGGTCAGCCTTGGGAGGAGAGATGCAATCAAAAAATGATCAAGCATAAGGAAGGATCTACATCAAACGCCCGTAATAAGGTACGCTCCCTTAACTATGTATTTGCTTAAGAATAATGGGGATTAGGTCTGGGACGATGTTAGAAAGTAGAGATATTTAGGTCTTTTCTGCATGCATATTTCAACCCTAATTGCTAGTCCGTAGAGGGATTTCCCACTCACAACAAGCGCCTTGTTAATACATAACGATCATGGATTTATTTAATTGAAAAGTAATTCTCTAAGTTTTTTTGGTAATTTTTTTTTTAAGATATAAAAGCAAAAGATTTTAAAATTTAAAAGTTTAAAATTCTAAAGTGTTCTAACAACTTCAATTATCTTACAAGATGAAGAAGATATTCTAATATTGGGCACTCGGGGTGTCACCCTTAGACATATCAGTCAACTGTCCATTTTTACAAGATGAGGTCTAGATGTGGAAATAGCGATGGAAGATTCTTTGGAAAACCCAAATTCCAGAATAAAACTAACACCTATATGTGCGTTTAGATCAACGACACCTGCGCATTTGGAGTTTCAAAATTGCACAGGTTTTAAGAATAAGCGACAACTTCATATGTATTTACAAGTGTCATTGATATTTGGCATTGGAAATTAATTGTGGGTTAGAATTTTCACTTGTTGCCAAATCATCATTTTCTAGTCCAATATTTTATCCACATACTTGTTTTGTATTGTGTTTATATCATTAAAAAGAGTGAGCAAATACAAACACAAACTATGACTTGATTTTTGGCTGTAACTGTGTATAGTTGATTTACATGACTTATTGATGTTTGGCCTTTGTAGATAACAGTGGGTTAACATAATTTTGCATTCTTACTGTGATAATGCCTTAAAAAAAACTAAAATAGCCAACAATTTTTCGCAATTCAATATCGTTAAAACATTATTTTAAGTATTAAACTTCTTGCAACAGATTATTCATTGAATGGTTTGTTGTTTCTCTCTATTTTTACCTTTATTATGTCACTTGTTTGTCATTGGTGCAACAATAGCCAAGGAGAACCCTCATCCATACCATCTTACCAATCTCACCATGCTCTTGTCTTGGTGAACCAACCCTCTAACTGATCAACAAATTGAAAAGAACGAGCATTCCAAACTTGTGGTGGCCTAGTTCTGCCCTTTAGCAGTCAGGTGCAGACTTTAGGACCAACAATACCTATCAAGTTCTTTAGACAATTCTACATGCACTTCAATCAAAGAATAGAGAAAGTGAGTCATACTTATAGTTTCCAGGATGTGTTCGCATAAGAGAAGCACCGAAAAACTAAAGAGAAATCAATGGAGGTTTGTTGAAATAAATTTATTGTACTTTCAACTTGAGCGTAAGTATAACAATGACGAACTTGAATTTTAATTTTGTGTGGTTGATAACATATTTCCATTTGACTTTAGCTAGTATATATCTTTTTTTTTTTCAAAATATTTCCAAAGAAGAATTTTGGTAATTTCATTAATCAAGTAAAACTGGTTAAATGAACTACATATTACATTTGCTCCATATAGCCTGCATTAAAAGGCAAGGCAGGTCCTGTATATTCCTTAAGATCATAGAAAAACCACTAAGATCCCGAATATATTATCCAGTCATAATACAAAAACCAAGTACATGAGAACCTTGAACTACAACACTAAAGCACATGATCAAAAGTCTGGCAAACACAACACATGAAAAAAACAACAAATATTGGGCATTGTATCCCCTCTATAACCAAATTCCCAAATGGGCACCAAGAAATTCGCCGATTGTTATATTACTATGAACCAAGATTACTATGAACATTTGCTTTTGATATTACTATGAACCAAGATCACGTTGACCTGACATTGTTCTAACGTTACTAGTTCTGGAAAACACTGTTAACGTTAAATAACTTAATGGAGTTTGAACAATGCAAAATTTGCAATATTATCGAAAATTTATGATGGTTCTGTTAAGAGGAGAAAGCCATTTTGACACCTCAAACAATGGACCTGATTTATTCACAATTGGGTACTTTTTATGAGGTCTTTCTTCATGCTTCTCATTCCTGGACTCAACAATCTTATGCGTCTCCAATTCACTTTGTCATGGTAGTGCAATTTTTTTTTCATATCTTGATTGGGTAACATCGATAGAGACAGATCACACTATTTCGTTTCTTGTCAACGCATGATATGTAATTTTTTTTTTGGTTCAGCTGATATGGAGTATGACATTGTCCTCATTTAAGGTAAATTTGCTATGGATGCGGAAGTCACATAGCATGTAGACAGTCTTTGCCTTTTTCTGCAGGTGTATTTCATATGACAATTCTGTCAACCCAGGAAGCACATCTTGTAATACATGTTGTCTAACTATACAATGTACAATTGTGTTGCTGAGGGTTCGGATGACATCGTTGACGCAATGACTATATATGTAAGGGAATTTTGCACCGCATCGTAGACAATCAATTGTGCCATCATTTATGAATGCAAAGGCAGAAGCAGGAGAATTGCAATTAGCACATACATGCTCGAAGAGGGTCGAGTAGGCATTTGCTGCAACCAAAACACCCTCAACCTGTACACATGGGCATAGTAGATAATATATTGACCAATATAAAATATATATGTGTGCAACAAAAAAGCTGCAGAAAACTGTTGAAGGCATTTTTTTTTTTGTGCAAATTGTTGGTGGAAGTGTATATGTATACGTACAACAGTTGTGGAGCTAGTTAGTTTCTTGAGATCCTGTACTATGTCCGTTCACAATTTTGTTACAAATGTTGCTTGGGTTGTGAAAAATATCCTTTCTTTAACATCTCTTTTCTTCGTTATATTTTTGAACAATATAATTGGAAATTTCCCTTTATGCAATTGTTGTTCCATTGAGGAAAATAAATTTGCATAGGTGTCGAACAATTGTAGCTGCACCATGGAAATGTTTAATAGTTATGTAAGATGT
>JZKD02S1772075.1:98712-111421 GCA_000966675.3 Picea glauca
AGATATGCTTAATAGGAGGTGGATGCTGGAGGTAGTAATCAATAATAGAGCGACATATCACGTCATTTGAATTATCAGGCTCTTGTTTTAGCAAAGATGGTGGTTTAAGCACATATGTGTGTGGGTCAAGTGGGCATGTGTTTATGAAGACACATTTCCTTGAACTACAGTTCAGAGGCAGGGAAAGTGAAATGTGGATTTCTTGTTGAGCAGACATTTGTTGAAGATTAAGTAATGTATTTCCAAGTGTACATATCATTTGCATAGCATCATTTTGAATTTTTTCCATGTTCTCTGCTTATTCTTCTGAATGCACTTGTCATAGTTTTTTCAACCTTTGTCATGTACGAGGTACAATATGATGCTGCAACATATTCATTGAGGACATACTCTGCATATGTATTTGTATTCCACATAATTGGCATGTCCTTGGAGAAACCGTTGTTCCAAACATGTGAAAGTTTTTGTTTAAGGAAAATTGTTGGTTGTTTAAGTGTAGATTGTATCACTTGGATGTACTAATTTTCTGTTAGATTTAGTTCTTCCAAGAAGTCTTCGAAGCTCATTAAGTTATCAAAGTCTCATTTTTCTAGAAATGCGAACAAATATTTTGATTTCTCAATGAGAATATTGTCCTCTAAACTAATTGGTTCTATTATTCTTGTTGTTCTAATTGGAGACACATGGAAGTTGTATCTGCAATGTGAATTCTTTCATTTTTTACAGCTTCATGTATGGTAATGTCTATGAACTTTGGCAAGTTTTGGATCCAAATGATCCGTGTTGCATGTTATGTATTTGTCCAGAAACTGCTCGATTTGTGAATTGTTGTCATTTCCATAGACCGATGCACCCTCTATCCATAACATTGCGTGGCCATGCTCACTCCCTCTTTTTTGGAACTCAGTCACAAAATCGTAGTCCAATATTTTTTCGAAGAAAATTTCATCATGACATATCAATTGCCTCAAAGCATTTACTTTATGTCTATAGTAACGAGTACATGTCACTGGGTCTTTTCCTATGAGGTAGTCAATGTCATCATTTTCCAGTGTATCAATTTGTTTTTTCCTTTTCCTGTTCCTATATAATGCAGACACCATAGTCACCAACGGACCTTAGTGATGCTCTGCACTTGTAAATGTGATGAAAAAAGTTGGGGGTCCCAATTGTCGGATCATTGCAAATATAGTTTTCTTGTTTTGTTGCAAGTAGTCAGGAGAGATGCAAATGTTTTTGAAATCTATGTATCCAATATCAGATTTGAGGATTTTTTCTAGGTTTTCTTTGTATTGACATCTCTGGCCAATAAATTTATTCCTCGTAGCTGGCCTTTTCTTATTCACACCCACATGCAAGAGATCACTTTCTGAATTATTATGCGCATTGTTTTGAAAAACAATTTTTTTATGTGACAGGAGAAGTCACCGCTTGAATGTAGCAGTTCCCAACGTACTATTTTTTGGTAGCTGAATCGTTCCATGATTTCATTGGCATGTGAATCTCCATAGAACAATGTTGGGAAGTTCATTTCCTCAGCAAATTTGTCCTTAAATATTCGAAGTGGATGTTTCCCTTCAACAGGTATAATTTTGACAATCTTGTCTTGCAAGTCATGAATGCGTTGTGAGTCAGTGAATCCATGTATCAATGTTTCAACAGGTCTTTCATTCTCTGATTCATCGCTTGTATCAAATTTACTAGTAGTGTCAAATTTTTTGTGTTGTGTACATGGCCCTGTAACATAATTATTTTAATGCTTTCATGACAATGTGCACATGCAATCTACCCATCTGGTATGCATTCTTGTACTACAAACGTCTTTTGAGAGCTACAAAAATTGTCATTGTTTTGCTCATGAATTGTGGCATGGATTTTTGCACAACATCTAGTTGGACATGCACGTTAATAATTGATCCTATTAATCCCATTTGGGGTCGTTTATAGCCCTAGGGTCTGATTTGTTCAAATGCAATTGGCATAGACACAAGTCTCTCTTCAAGTTCTGTAAGTTTACTTACATCAGGTACTGGTGTGTTACATCTTATTTGGTTAGGTGTTGCAAATTGTGGAAATTTTCTATTTTCAAGTGATCTTTTGCATGGAAGACAAATTTTGTTAGTGGAAAATGTTCTATCATTTTGTGTCAAGCTGATGTATTCTTTTTGCAAGTCAGGGGTATACGACTTAATGTTTTTTGCAAAATTCAATTCTTGGCAAATCACACTTGCAATGTAAGGAGTGTCTTTAATTTGTTTCATATAGATTTTCTTTGCATCTCTCTTTCCTAAACAAGGATGCATAACAAGTGTTTGTTGGTTTTCAATGCTAGCATTGCACAATGTTGGCTCTAGTTTACGATACGTGAATTTTCCCTCTCGGTCAGTATCATGACCATTGTGGGATATGTAGCTGCACCTGTTTCTCTGACGTATGTATTTTTTCAACATGTGGTAGGTTAACCTATGGTTGCCACTCAAAAATAGTTTCACTTGTTGACAAGCCATGTTGAAGGTGGAATCGACATTTGTTACGAGCATTGCCTCCTCACCATCTCGATGGTGCAAGAGGTGATGTTCTTTGTCATTGGACATGTCATGTTTGTGTTAAGCATGAAGTGTGTAAATGTGCTCGTGTTGTGCACACACAACTTTTTTTAGGTTGTGATACATGATTTTGTGTTTCTTGGTCGAGCTGCCTTTCACCTCATGATGATCGAATGTATAGCTCAGATGTCTAGAAGGAAGTGCAACAATTTATTTATTTCTTTCACGTACGACCTTTTTCAAGTTGTGATAAGTTAGTTGTTGGCCATTGACCAAGTTTTGGGAGATACTTGGTCATGTTTGACCATTTTTGGGACTTCGATAGCCAGTCGAAGGAAGAGCGCAAGGTGAAGTGGAGATCACGGAATCTCAGCCCACTTTGGGTCCCTTTTGGGTTTTTGGGAATATGTAATGGGAAAGGGATGTCGGCCCATGGGTTTACCCACGCTTAGGCCCACTTTTTTAATGTATAAATAGATATAGATATAGATATAGATATAGATAATGGAGATAGAGATGTATGTGATGTAAGCTAAGTGATAATAGATTTTGTAAGTGCTCTGTGCATGACTGTAAGAGGCTTGCAGAGCTAAGTGCAATTCGTTGTAAGGAGTCGTGGAAAGCTTTGTGCTGTAGCACAAGGAAGAAGGATCTAGCGAGCTGCGTAGATCTTCTGTCCTATGTGAAGAAGGTTTTTGGTGGCTTTGTGCTGTAACCGATTGAAGATGCTAATAAAGAAGAAGAGTTGGTGGATGTAACCCCAGGGTGGAGGTGAACCACACAAATCTGTGTGTTATGCTTTGTTCTTCGATTTGATGTGTTTATCCCTTCTTTTGCTAAGTGATTTGATATATTTAGATAGATCTACTTATTCTTTATGCTTCCTAGAGGTGCGTGAATGTTAGATCTGACATGTATGAAGATGCTTAGTGCTGATCTACTAGATCTAATCTGTTTTACTGTTGCTAAGTGCTGAACTACCTTAGATCTAAGTAAATACTGTGATGCTCTGTGCTATCTGCGAAGTATAATAAGGGTTGAATATTGATGAATGATCGATGTTAAGTGCTCTATAAGCGATATAATCACATATCTGTGTCCCAGTTAAGGTTGTAGACACCTGAGTCTTGCAACCACCCCTGCCTCTACCTCGGGTGAGACTTCATCTGCTTTGCAGGTGTTGCTGAAAGGGCCGATAGTTAGGGTTTTGTTGGTGTGCTCTTGTAGCGTTGAACCTCGGGTCTGCCCCTGTGCCAACATCAGTCTACGATTTTTGTTTAATCTCTCCATGACTTGATGACAATTGGGATGAGTTTCATCCTGATTAGACAATATGTGACGTATATGTCGACTCGATGCGGTTTGGGTAACATGGACAATGGATCTTGAACTGGAAGTATTTCTTATCAAAGGTTGATAATGGATGTGTGTCATATCTGTTTTCGATGATATGATGCTAATTGTTCGATTGTAGTTTGAATCAATACAGTAAAAATGGAAAATACCATTTGAAAGGGTTGACCAGACCTGGATATTTACTCTGAATATGATATATATCCATTGTAAAAAAAATGTCCCACCCTCTATATTTCCTTTCTCACATGGCATTTCCATGTTTACAAGGTATTGTTACCAACTTCCAATTGTCGACATACTTTCTATGATATATGATAGAAGGTGTTGATGCAATCAATTAAATTCCTGTTGATTGCCACCTATAATTGTATTGCAGAAGGATTGTACAGTGTAAAGGCGCAATGAGTGCACATCAAACTCTGTTGCTATCAAATAGCAAATTGCATTGGACATACTATCTCCACAAGTATATGTAATAGTTGTTGCTATGTGCAATCCATGAGAGTGTATATGATGCATAATTCGTTTCCAATGTGATTGAAGGTCTTTGCAGGTGAGGGACAAGTAAATATCAGATCCTCCAAGGTTGCATATGGATAATTTTTTATAGAGTAGTGGTTTATAATGACCACTTAGAGGATTTGCATCATGGAACAAGATGCAATATGGATCTCTAGATGCAGTTTTGTTGAATAGTAGATATATTATTTTTCTTGTTAATGAACAAATTCCAATTGATATATTCAACCACTTGGCCAACCACCGTATAAAAAATGTATCTCTTTTGGCACAGGGGCAGACCCAGGGTTCAACGCTCAAGAGTGCACCAACAAAGCCCTAAATACCGGCCCTTTCAGCAACACCTGCAAAGCAGATGAAGTCTCACCCGAGGTAGAGGCAGGGGTGGTTGGAAGACTTAGGTGTCTACAACCTTAGCTGTGACACAGATATGTGATTATATCATTTACAGAGCACTTAGCATCATTTATTCATCACTTATTCACTCTTATTGTACTTTGCAGATAAGACAGAACATCACAGTACTTGCTCAGATATAAGATATTTCAGTTCTTAGCAAAAAAAAAACATATTAGATTCTGTAGATCAACACTAAGCATCCTCATACACATCAGATATACTATTCATATACATCTAGTGAATCACAAAGCATAAGAAAATCTATCTAATCATGGAATAACACTTAGCAAGATAATGAAAACACAAGGAAGAAACAACTCAAAGCATGACACACAGGTTTACGTGGTTCACCCCCACCCTAGGGCTATGTCCACAAAGTCTTCTTCTTCTTTATTAGCTTTGGTCAATCTGATTACAACACATAGCTTAACTGTACTCTGCATATGATAGGAGATCTATGCGCACCTCGCCAGATCCTCCTTCCCTGAGTAGATCTAGCACAAAGCCTTCTTACAATTCATGCACTCAACACTTACACCACTTGCACTCAGCTCTGCAAGCCTCTTCCAATCATGCACAGAGCATTTACATTCAATCACACAGATCTAATTACTAGCACTAAGCTATCGACTCCTCTTGCATTGCCTAGCTACTTATTTATACTTTACAACATAGGCCTAAACATGGGTAAACCCATGGGCCGACATCCCTTTCCCATTACATTAACCCAAAAACCTAAAAGGGCCCCAAAAGTTGGCCGAGATCCCGTGATCTATGCTTCGCCTGGTGCTCCATATTTGATAGGGTGTCAATGTCCAAAAATGGTCAAATATGACCAAGTGTTCCACAAAACTTGGTCAAGGGCCAACAGGCCCCCAACACTCACCTGTGACTCGTCCCGAGTCACTCTGGTCTGATCAGCTCCGCTTCGAATGTCTCGAGTTGGCCTGAGCTACTTCGACCTGCTACAGTGCAACAACCTCTTGCTCAGTGAACTCCTAGATCATTGTGTCATTTACTGGTCCTTCCATGCACTGTTATGCAGTGATGACAACCTGTTCAAGCTCAACTGCCTGGCTCTCAACTTCAGTGAACATTTGGCATGATTTCTCTTGGAGTGGTTGAAGTCGTTGATAGACGTCCATCACTTTACTTTGCAGCATGTGTACCTGTTGTTGGGTGTTGCATTGTTATGGAAATCTCTTCATTCTTTCAGCCGGGGTCAAGGCCTTTAGTTGCGCCTGTAGCATATCTGCATGCTGCTTTTCTTCTTGGAGTTGTGCTTCTAATGTCTGCAATTTTGGGTTCTCTGTGAGGTTCTCATAGGTTTGGGTGCTTCTAGCACTCAGTTTCTTACATTCCAAAGACAAGGTTTTTAATCGGCCAACTGCGCTACGGGCAGTTGCTTCCCTCAAATCTCTTACTTCTTGTGGAGTCTCAGGCATGGTACAAAGTTCCAGATCTGTGATACGCTGCTGAAGTTGTTGGATTACTTCTTCAAGTTGTGCCACTTGCTATGGTAAGCGTTCTTCAATTTTCACTTCAATGACCGTCACAGAGCGAAGTGCTCTGTGAACTCTTTCCTGTACTTCAAGTTGCTTTGCTAGCAACTGGTCCTTGCTCTGTTGTAACTGTGATTTTTCCTCCTCCCACTTCACTTGTAAGGCAAGCTGTTCATGTTCTTCCTTCCTCTGTTGTACTATATGTGTGCTATGTACTTGTGCCAAAGCCTGGGTGGCTTGCGCTATGTCTTCTTGAGCTCGTCGAAGGTGAGCTTCGACTTTCTTGGCGATCTGGTGTAATTGGGTGGGCTCATCAACTGTTCTTGTTGTTTCAATTGTCAAGGGTGCCATAGAAACTGTTCTGCTGGACTTGAGTGCCTGCTGCACTTCTTGAAATTCACCCTTGAGTCGACTGAATATCTCCTCCTACTTCGCTTCTTGCCTGTCTGCGATCTCTAGTGAAGCATCATTCAGCGCAACGATCAAGAAGTCGAAGTCATCCCGTGCGAGGGTAGTCTTGAATGTAGTTCGCATGGCTTTAGTTTTCTTTCGGGACGAGGGCTTTGGTGGGGTAGTCTTCATTTTCCTAGAGGGATCCTCCTCCTCTCCAGGCAGAGTAACCTCGTCTTTGTTTTGCTCAACTTCTGTGCCACCTAGTTCTTTATCATCACCTTCCTTCGTAGGTGAGATCGAAGTAATCTTCGTGGATGTGCTATGGATATCTTGAATTTCCACATCCTTCTTAGTCTTGCGCGGTCCAGGTGTATCCAACATAGCTTCAGGGATATCCATGTCGGACATCTCTGCGGGGTCTGCTGCAACAAGGAGGTCTGCCGACCATTCCTTGGTAATCTGCTCCAGGTCTTCTTCTGTCAACTTATAGTACGAATGGAGTTACTGTTTGTGCTCATCAATGTGTGATGTGATATAGGTGAAGTGGCAGTCTGCGCTGAATTTGATCAAAGGTATAAACCTATGAAGTGTGTTGGTGTGAGGCATGGTGTAGATTGGATTTTATTCTTCAATTGATTGTAATAAGCGTGGAAGACGACATTGGATTGCCACTGCTTGTTCATGTCGGTGGAGTACCACAACGTACAAAACTTCGCGGCCAGTGGTTCGAAGGGTTCGATATTCGGAAAAGTGGCACCTTCTGGTAGCTCCCAAGCGATGAAAGTGATGAGTATGAGAAACCAACTAAAGTGGAAGTCATACCCTTGGTCTTGCGCTTATCTGCAGTCAATCTCTAGCTGATTTACAAGGTACTTTGCCCAGTTCATTTATAGTCCCTCCGCGCACTTCCCTGCGAGGTCAAGTACAAATCCAGTCACCTGTGTGGGTCTGTTCTTGCGGACTAACTTCTTTGCGATCATCTAGTAACCGAGGTGCACTACTGCATTCTCAATGGAGGCTACCTTGTAACCTCGTGTTCCCTTCTCTAGATCACCATATCTGTCTTTTATTTGCTGGGCGAGAGCGTGATCTGCGGTCTTTCCAGGGTAAAACTCGCGCGGGTCAGGGCCCTGCATGCTTAGCCTTGTGATCCGATTGATCAGAATCAGATCCATAGTGATGCGGAGGTCCAACCATAAGTATCCTCCGTGGTAGCAAGATAACAACAATCTGACGCATGCATTCACTTGATGCCTCCCGAAATGCAAAATCTTCATTACATTGAGGAGGGTTGACTGTGCGAGGTTATGGGTCCATTGCTGAGGGACAATATTTGGGTTCCTCCCTTTTGTGATAGTTAAGTACTTGTGCGAGGCTAGAATATTGTAAACATTGTGATCTCCAAGGTTAAAATCGCTAAATTTCAGTGCAACGAGCTTATCCTGGTTAGCACGAACTGCGGGCACTCCTTTCAGGAGGTACGCAGTGACCACAACATAGTCGAAGTCTTTGGGTACAATGTCTCGATTCACTGTGCCACTTAGTGGTGGGATATACTTAGGCAAGATTCTTGGGATCATCTTCACAGTGGCAAAGTCGTTTTCGAGCTTAAATCGTCTTTTCGAAGGTAGTCGGGATGGTCCTGCTTGAGCAGTGGAGGGGGAAGCTGGCAATGCTCCCAAGGACAATGCCTGTACACCTATAGAGACTCCTCGCTCTGACATGACTCTCTCAGTCATTAAGTCAATTAAAACTTCTTCAATGATTTTCTCAGCAACGCAGAGCTCATCCGACATACAAGCTTGGGTCAGCGAGCTCGGGTGCGAAAGGAATTCTGAGGCTACATTGAATAGTATTGGAACAAGGCAATTCTCTTAGGGTGAGTTAATCTCATGTTTTGTGCTCAAATTCTCACTTAGCAAAAAGTATTCTCGGTGCGAGGCGCGATGGAATAAGTAGGGAAACTTAGTAACGATTTGCTGGAAATGGTTATGATCCTTCATTAACTCTTGTTCGACCCGTTATGGCACTTTTAAACAGTTGGATGACGAACCTTTATTTCTTTTCTGTACGTTTGGAGTGGAAGTCGAACAGATATATTGGACCCAACGACTATATTGCTTCGTCATGGTGAAGCACTCTATGTCGTTGTTCTGATATCTCGACGAAGTTCCAATTCTGCAATTTCTCTGTTTGCGAAGTATCCTCTAGAACCTCTTGTAACCTTACAATATTAGCCATTTTCTTTCTTAACTTTCTAGCCTTCTTCCCAATGAGCTTCATCTCAATAATGATTTTACCATTCTAATTCTTATCTTCTTTGGTCTTAGTTACTTCGCGTTGTTGAAATTATTTCCTAGGGTTCCTGGATAATACTTATTCTATATCAAAAATAGGTAACTCAATCTTCTGCGGATCCTCTAGTGTTCTCTTAGGCTCAACATCAGAGTTGCTGGTATTAAATATCTGCGATCTTGTCTTCTGTTCTTCAATCAAGTGTGTGATCCTTCTGGTCATAAGGTATTTTAACTCCTGCTTCTTCTATTCCAAAACTTCTTTTTCTTGTTTTTGTTTGGCTTGTTCTCTATCAATCCAAGGTTTTCCTATGAGCATGGTTAACCGGGCACTGTCTTCAACAAATTTAATAATCTCAAAGTCTTCCTTTGTCGAAGTTCCATTGAAAATCATAGGTATCCGAGCGATCCTTCCACATAGGTTTACTAGCTTTCCTCTGAATAAACTTGTCCCTCCTAGGGAAGGAATCATGGCAGGCTTTCCTATAGCTTCCCAAATTCTTTCTAGCATAATGTTCACTTGTGTTTCGTTATCAAGAATCCAGTCAATTCCAAAGTCCCCTATTCTTGCTTCGACTTGCTCCTTTTCTTTGAAGACCTCTGGTAGCCTAACATGTTGGTGGTCATTCAAGGTGTCTTTCATCTGGAGCAATATCTTTTCTGATTCCTTTTGAGTTTCTACTATTTCTGGATCTGCCTTAGGGTTTTCTTCATTCATATTCATCCTTTCAAGCCTAGGAATCATTCTAGGGAAATCCAACACTTCATGGTCCAAAGCTTTGCAACAAAGACAACTAGGTCTTTCACCAGGGCATTCCTTAGCAAGATGTCCCAGTCTTCTGCAACTGTAACAGAGGGTTAACCCTCTCTTTCGTTTAAATGTTTCCCAACTTCTTCTGTATTGCGCACCATGATCATGGTAGCTAGCCTGCACAAAAATCTTTCTAGGATCCTGCATCCACTTGTTAGTCTAGACATTCTTTCTATGCATAGGTATAACATATCTATCGTTATACTTATCAAATCTATTCATATCAAACTTTCTTTCATCTATTAATGCCCTAGTTTTGAAGCTAGGACATAATCTATCAAGCATATCTAGATCCATGCTTTAGAAACAAAAAAATTTCACTTATCCTACTTCTTTAGAGCACAAAGCTTTCAGATCTAATTTTTTTTGACTATTCTTACCTTTATTAGAGCACATAGCTTACAGATCTTACCTCTTTTCTGCAGATCTGACTTCTTTCTTTCAGAAATTTCCACGTTTACTTTTATTAGAGCACATAGTGTTCAGATCTCACTTCTTTTCTTCGGATCTGATCTTCCTTTCTTTAGATATGACCTTATTCTTGACACAAAGCTTCACATGTCGAGTAAATATATGCGCACTAGGGCAACAGATCTACACACAGAGCTTTATTTTGCAGAAAGTTTCTTCTTCCTCAGTTCCCAGCAATCACAATTTCATGTCCTGGCAACGGAACCATTTGTTGGCATAGGGACAAACCCATGGTTCAATGCTCAAGAACACACGAACAAAGCCCTAACTACCAGCCCTTTCGACAACACCTGCGAAGCATATGAAGTCTCACCCGAGGTAGAGGCAGGGGTGTTTACAAGACTCGGGTGTCTGCAACCTTAGTTGGGACACAAATTTGTGATTATATCCTTTACAGAGCACTTAGCATCGTTCATTCATCACTTATTCACCCTTATTGTACTTCACAGATAAGACAAAACATCGCAGTACTTGCTCAGATATAAGATATTTCAGTGCTTACCAACAACAAAACATATTAGATCCTGTAGATCAACACTAAGCATCCTCATACACATCAGATATACTATTCATATACATCTAGTGAATCACAACGCATAAGCAAATATATCTAATCATGGAATAACACTTAGCAAGATAGTGAAAACACAAGGAAGCAACAACACAAAGCATGACACACAGGTTTACGTGGTTCACCCCCACCCTGGGGCTACGTCCACAAAGTCTTCTTCTTCTTTATTAGCTTTGGTCAATCTGATTACAACACAAATATTAACTGTACTCCGCATAGGACATGAGATCTGCATGCACCTCGCCAGATCCTCCTTCCCCGAGTAGATCTAGCACAAAACCTTCTTACAATTCATGCACTCATCACTTACAACACTTGCACTCAACTCTGCAAGCCTCTTACAATCATGCATAGAGAATTTACATTCGATCACACAGATCTAATTACTAGCACTAAGCCATCGAATCCTCTTACATTTCCTAGCTACTTATTTATACTTTACAACATAGGCCTAAACATGGGTAAACCCATGGGCCGACATCCCTTTCCCATTACATTAACCCAAAACCCTAAAAGGGACCCAAAAGTGGGCCGAGATCCCGTGATCTCTGCTTCGCCTGACGCTCTATCTTTGACAGGGTGTCGATGTCCAAAAATGGTCAAATATGACCAAGTGTTCTGCAAAACTTGGTCAAGGGACAACAATCTCCCCAAAGTCCTCTCTCATGTGGAGGCAGAGTTGTAGATGCAAACAACCACATCTTTGAAAGATATGTACTGACATCATGTATTCCATGCAATTGGAAAAGAAAATCAGATGCCAATTTGTATTGTTACAACTCTAATGCCTCAACGTTGACATTTTCTAAACAGGCCAAGAAATGATCTATCAATCCATTGCGCAACTCGGTCGAGGAATAACGGAAGTGCAATAGAACTTGAAATGCATCGAAGAGGCAATCTCCCACAATATATGGGAATGCATCTAATCTGAAAAGGGCATTGTTATGCAATACCTGGTCGATGTTGTCATGCACAATGGAGTCTTTATCTATTTGATAGCACTCAAAATCTGATACTTGCTCCATATTTTAGGTTGTGATTTTCAAGATGTTTCTTGGCTATGTTTAGATAATATGCAAATAGCAAAAAAAATATAACTGTAAGTTTGGAACTACATACCAATTCTTCTATGTATCCTTCAACCTTTTTTGTTTCAAATTCAGTGCTCCGTGGTTTCTATAGCATATGACAAAATAAACAAAGCTATAGTTAGTGCTCAACCATATAGAAGAGATAATGCAAATAAAACAATAGTATAAATTTGCTCAGTACAAAGACTGAGTATTTAAGATATATAAGTTTTGAACTTATTTTAGTTGTGCATCTTATAAGCGTTTCGATAGTCATTGTATATAGATTTACAATTGTATTCATCATTTAATTTCATCCCCACTCTTCACAAATCAACACTAAATAGATTTGAAAACGACTTGTTGATGTCTCCCACTCAGAACACTCACATAGATGGTCTGTGGGATAAACAAAAGGGGAAGAATTAGGCATTCATGGAATTTTACCACAGGAATGGAACTGACACATAGCACAACTTCTCAAGGTTTCAATTATCGTACAAGATGAAGAAGATATTCTAAGATGTTTCAATTATCTTACAAGATGAAGAAGATATTCTAAGATTGGGCATTGGGGCACTCATCCTGAGATTGATCAGTGAACTATCCATTCAGGTTGCAAAGAATCATTTATACAAGATGAGGTCCAGATGTGGAAATGGTGATGGAAGATTCTTTGGAAGACCCAAAGTCCAACATAAAACTAACAACTATATGTGGTTTGCCTAAGAGAATAAAATATTTCCCTGTCATAATCTGCAAAGAAGGGATGGA
>JZKD02S1772075.1:130803-142967 GCA_000966675.3 Picea glauca
ACCTCTGCAACTTACTCTGCAAACATCCACAATTTTGTATTGTGTCTAGTCCATTGGGCTATGGAGTCAACATTCAACCATTCTCTAAAAAATTCTCAAGGCCTGCCTTTATTCACACAAACTGACTATTATTTCTGTAAACTGAAGGAAAAAGAAATGCTCGGGCAACGAGCTTATTTCCTACACTACTCTACTCTAACCATATCTGCAATTGGTTAGGTAAAGGAAAATTTCCACAGTAACCATTCAAGAAACTTCATGACTGAAGGAATCCCATCCATACCACTGATCAATTGAGAACAACATAGGTATGAAAACAGAGATAAAAACTTTTAGAGAAACATGTTTACCCATGAATACCTGTGATGTAATGAAAATTGGAATTTTCAGAGAATATGAAACATATGATTCCATATAAGCTGCAATTGGATCCTTGAGACCATGGTTGGAAACTTGATAATTAAGAAAAGACAACTGCTCATACATACATTCCTCTTTGCTTGAAAACAAACAACCTTCTGGTTCCCTTGAGATCTGATTTTGATCATCAACAATTGCAGTCTCTTTGATTTCAGAATGATGATCATAAGATAGTGGTACAACCGGGTTTAAATCATACTAATAATTATGATCTGCCAAGAACATATAGATATCTATGCAATTATCAGTTATAATATGTTCAACATGCTTTGAAAACTGATCATAAAATAGACATGCATCCTTGTCCATAGAAAAATATGCAAATGTTGAAGAATTCGATTCGAAATGTGAATCATACTTACATCCTTGCTGTTGTTCCAAATCTAATTCATACTCACTGTCTTCTTGCTGCAAGTCTAAAATATACTGACAATCCTCTTGCTCATATGCATGCATATTTTCAAAACAAACCTACTCTTGGATCCTCCTAGAAGCACGAATGTTCTCCTCAACTTCTTGGGCATTTTCAAATAAGCATGTTAAGGATGAAGACTTCCTTTCTAACAAGGGAAGGACAAGCTCTGAATGATGAGCCATAGTGTAGTATACCATGGCAACAGTCTCTCAAGGTTGGATTTCCACTGACATGCTATGATAAACACTGTAAAACTTCCTATTGAAGACAACCAAGGCTTCCTCTTCCCCTCTCCTCAAAGCATTAAAATCATACAAGTATTGATCAAGGGACTTTTTCTCACCCCAATACTTCAAAAATACATTGCATAGATCAATCCAAGAACCATTGGAATCGACTCCCAAACCTTTAAACCACACAACAACATCTCCAAACAAATATTTTGAGAACAATCTCATGGTAACATCATCATGTACTATCTCAAATTGATCAACAAATTTCTCGAATGTCCCCAAGTGTCCCTTAGCTGTAACATGATCCTCTCCATAAAACCGGGGAAGATACTCAAATAAATCAAGAGGATAAGGATGAAGGTGATATGGAAGCCTTAAAGGTTTAAACATATTGTCTCTAATTCTAGTTTGAAAACTAGTTGGCTGAATACGAGTTTTAACAAGCTGATGGCAAGGTTCAATAGTAAGAGCAGAAGGTGATGAGATCTGAGAAGGCTTTGAATCAGTTTCAAACTCCTCAAGGTTACAAGGGAGATCAAAGTCAAGAGGGATTTCAATACAAATCTCATCCTTATGAATAGGCTGAGGTGAAGATATAATATCAACATCTACAACACAGGCATAAGGAATGTCTTCTTCTTCCAAGGATGGATATATAAAGGAAGGCTTATGATGATTTGAGTAGACAAAGCAAAGAATAATCCTCTTTATACATAAAGGGAAAGAGAGAAATGAGACGATAAAGAAAAATAAGAGTTCATGGAGAAATCTCATAAGTTGATACCTGGTCATCCCATTTCGTATGGTCATCTTTCTGTCAACAAGATCCTCCCCAGTGGAGTCTTTAATTGTGGAGTCACCAGGTAGATAATTACAGTCAATTTCTGTGTCCCACTCTTGTCTACCATCAAGAGTTGGATCTATGTCATTCCTCCAGGGAAGTTATCTTCACACTTCGTTCCCCGACAACGACGCCATTAATGTTAGCGCAAGGAGTCACCCCATGAATGCATAGGGGTTGGACGTTTCTGCCAGTTTTGAGTGACTAATTTAAAACTTGTATTGTGAACAATTGAGAAGGTATTTTTGAAAACTGGAGGAGGTTTTTGTTCATAACATTCAAAATATCAAAAACCTCTCTCATTATTTCAAAATGTGTTATAGTTTTAGATGTATTAGACATATAAGTGGTGCTACCAACTGTTTTACAATGGGGCTACCTAATTTCTTGCAGCGGTCACGATTTTAATATTCTCCTTGTTGGGAGGTTGCCACTTGTCAAGGAGGATTCAAATGGATTATCAAGGATCAATTAGATGTCAAGGGACACCTGCACCTAATATTTAGCTCCATCAAAGGCCTCATGCAATGAGGTGGAAACAATTTATTAATGACTTCCAACAAATTCATGAAAATTAGCATTTTGTTGGATTTTTGTCTCTTTGATTGTTTCCAACTATCTCCAAGGCTTAGAATCCAATGGAGGAGATGGGATTCAACCTCCTAAGGTTATTTGGATTCTATTTTCTATTTAAGGAAGGATATCTCTTGGAGAAATGGGATTGATGAGCCAAGGGAGGCCGAGAGGCTCTATTTTTGTACTTTGACAGATTAATTTGAAGATAGCCTATCTTATCATTTTTTGTGTTAAGAATTCATTTGCAGAAGGAAGTGATGTTTAGCTATGTTTTTTCTTTGTTTTGACTCTTCAACTTTGTTCTTCTTCAACAAAAAGTGTGAGAGGGTTTCTTAGGAGGATCCTTTGAGATCTTCTACCTTGTGTGTTGCTAAATCTCTTCTGAAAAGGATATTCAGATTATGATTCTTCTTCTAATGTATCAATAGTATTCTTGAAAAGGATTTTCACATATTTTTGTTTGAAGTTCTATGTTTTCTCATAAAAGTATTCCACTTGAAAGCCTTGAAAGGCTAAACATTTCTTTTGGATGATCTGTTTTGCTGCATATGGAAGATGATTTGTAGGGATAAATTCATATGATTTTTCAAGTCAAGCAGATAGCTTCAACCCTACCTCTCTCATAATTTCAAAATCAACTTTCTTTTCGTATTTATTGATGTGTAAGGCTTACCCCTTTGCATTCATGGGGTGACTCCTTGCGCTAAAACCTCCTATCCCTCATGGCCTTTAATCCTTAAAACATTATGACCATTGAACACACAAATCCCTTAACATAACAAGACCCCTAATCACTATGATTCTATACACACTAATATACCTCCTAACCCTTATGATATCTTTTGTAAATCACTCCGTAATCACTATGACACCACACCTCTTGAATCCTAATATGATCATCCCTTAACACACTATGACCTTGAACACACAAACCCTCAAACACACTATAATTCCTAACAACTATTGACTATATTTTCCACATTGTCTCACTAACCCTTAATATTTTAATCTAATAACCTACTAAACCGCTAACCCGTATCAACACATGTTGAGTAGTGTTGACTATTAGTCAACATAACTTATCATAATTCAACTGACAACACTGACCATTAACTCTTGATCATGTATAACCATTGATGACCACATTAACCATGGTTGACCATCACGACTATAAGAACCACATTAATCATATTTGGTTATATTGATAATATTTGGCCATATTGACGAATTAATCAAATCCATTCATCTACCAATCTCTTTACCCATTGACCCTAGTAACCTAATAGTCACCGTTGACCATTGTTGACCCATATAGATCATGGTTGGCCCACAAATATTTGAACTCCCTAACCAATTATTAGGATATTTTGACACCAGGAGCTAGTTAAGTTCAATTGGTCTAATGTGCTTTTAGGTTAAAGTGTGTAAATATCAATGTGTTTCTTTAGTGTGCTTTATTAATTAGATGGTCACAATCATGTCCTATACATGAGTGATCCAATGTGTTTCAAACATCTCCTCAATATATATAACACTTGATTCATTGATTAATCCCCAAATTGGTTCGTGATCTCTATTTAAAGACCATGGATGGTCATTTGTTGAGGGTCGATGTGAGAAATGTTCATGTAAATTATTTTTCTTTGAATAAATTCTTTTCCCTTAATGTCATGCAATATTTCCATTTTTGAAGGTTTTAACCAAGTAAACATTGACATCTTGATCTTTTGTCCATGTGTGAGTGAATGACTAAAGGTGTTTGACCTATGTGAATATACTTGTTTTTCGATCACTAGCACTTGAATACATTTTAACCCTTAACACACATCTATGAGCCTTAAGGTAATCACCCCTTAACACATTATAACCCTAACATACTAACCCCCTAATGCAATAATTAAAGTTTTAAACCTTTTCAATTGAAGCAATACATACAGATTCTAAAGCACAATAGAAAGAACAACAGTGGTACACACACCATTCATAGAGATTTACCTTGGAAACCCTTAATAGGGAAAACCAACCTAACTTAGAACTACACATCTATATTCTTTATTATTTTACTCAAATGTTCACAATACAATATTTAGGTATTTAACAACACCCCAAACCCTAATACATTAACTTTAAGGTCACAACCCTAATCCCTCAACTGAAATTAGATTACAACGGATTGAAAAACCAATCGGTAAAAAAACACAAAACTAGTAAAAAACAAAAAAAAAACATTTCGTGGCACTGCTCCAAATCTTGACAGTTTGGGGCTACCATCCCTCGTAAACCTCCATGCTCAATGGGAAGTGCTAACACCCTCCCCATGGCCTCTCCCACTAGTGAAGTTATTGGATTTTCACTTGATGCAATCACATGCAAAGAATATAACACATCTCCAACAAATATAATGCTTAATCAATATGAATTTAGACACACTATACCCCCTAATCCTTGACATAATCACCCCTTGACACATTATCAGATTGAACACACTAATTCCAAAATACATGACTTTTACCCTTGATGACTATAACATTAAACACATTATATTTTCTAACCCCTATGACTCCTAAGACAATTACCCCTGACACATTATGAGATGTAAGACAATCAAACTCTAACACATTAACTCCTTAAGACATATTAACCACTAACCACTATGCCCCTAGACACACAATCATGCTAACCCCCATTACCCTTAACATAATCACCCCCTAACACATTATGACCCCTAAGACATTCACACTATAACCTACTAACCCATTAACACACATTGAGTATTAACCACTATGACCTCATACACATTATACCCCCTAAACCTTAGTAAATGACCCCAACACACTTGACCTTGGCATGCTATGAATCCAAACATAGTATGACACCTTACACATGATCTCCTTAACATACTAACCTCATAATACACTATAAAATTTAATGAACTTGTCCTTGGAAACACTAAGACCCTTTACACACCAACCCCCTTACACACTATCTCCTTAACTTACTAATATCATAATACACTATAACCTTTAACTAACTTGTCCCTAGCCACACTAAGACCCTTTGCACACTAGCCCCTTAACATACCTTAGGCCTTAACTATTATCATCATTGAAACACTATACCCCCTAATCCCTATGACCTTTGAAATAATCATTACTTGGCACATAATAGACCTAAACACACAAGCCCCTTAAAACACACTATAACACATAACCATTATGATTTTAGAAACACTGTACCTCCCAATCCTTATCCTCTTAACAACCTCACACTTTGAACTAGTAACACAATGTTACACTATGATCCTTAACTCATAATGAATTCAAACACACTAAGCCACTAATACATTATGATCCTTAACCCTTACGACCCTCAATGAAATCAACCATTACACATTATGACCTTGAATACACCAATCCGCAAATACATTATAATCCTTACCACATATTGAACATTTTTTGGACATATTGACTAGTGTTGACCATACTGAACACATTAACCTACTAATCCTTAATCTTGCAATATACTAATCTTCAAATCTTCAACATTCTATCCCATATTGACATATGTTGACTAATGTTGACTATCGATTAACTTAAGTAATTATAATTCAATCGGTACCCTTACCCATTTAAACCCTTGTACATGGTTAACAATTATTGACCACATCGGCCATGGTTGACCATATTGAATATATTGACTACATTGGCCATATAGAAAATATTTGAACATGTTAACCCATTAACCTTGAATCTATTAATGTACTATACCTCCTTACCCAATGACCCTAGTAAACCACCAACCATCATTGACCATTATTCACCAAATAGACCATAATTAACCAATATGGTTTACCCACAAACCCCTGATGATCCGGATTTTATGAGTAGAACGAAATGCCTATAGATTATTAACAGGTGCTTAACACAAAATAATAGAGATACAGTAAAACTGATTTTCTATTCAATAAGGAAATAAGATGAAACTGTAAAATGTAGCGGAAACAAGCTTGCTAGAATGGTGGCGACTTATCTCTGAGAAGAGATGTGACGGCTACGCTCATTCGCAAGAAGATAATTACAATGAGGCTTTGAAGGATTTTTTACAATAAACAGGAATGCCAAAAACCCTAGACATCCAAAAACATAACCCTAGGAGATGAAGCGCCAAAAGTCATGTGGGCCCCGTTTGGGTAAGTTAGTACATCAACTTCCCGGGGTCGTAACTTTTGCATACGATCTCCGTTTTAGGCATATGATAGCCCGTTGGAAAGGTATCGTTGAGGAGATTCATTTTGGGGGATAAATCATTCTTATGAGTTTCATTGTGAAGCTCGATCCCGAAAAACCTTCATTTAGGCCCTCAAAATGGCCCCAGAAGTTAAAACTGCTAAAAATAGTAATTTGCCAAAATTGTTAGAAAACTGTTTTGAGACAGTTGGAAAAGGTGGGTGGCCACCGATATCCACCTGGATCAATCCTTCCTCCTTAGAAATCTATGGTCTCCATTGTGTTGAGTTCCCCCATCAGGTGAGAAAATTTCTGCTGAATTTGGCCCCGGGTGAGCCACTTGCCTTGGTGCAGGAGCTGCCCTGCTTTGACGAATCAATAAAGATGGATCCTTTGTTGTCGAGTGCCCTTGATCGGTGTGTCCACAATCTGATCGCTGGATGCCTGTTGTATGCAGTCGGGGTTGAGCTCTGTTGGTGTTAGCTGCTCTGCTACGTCTGAGGTGTCCAATAATGGTGGGAAATAAGGACGAAGGAGATCCACGTTGAACACTGGGTGCAGGCCAAGGAAAGGAGGAATGTTGAGCTCAAAAGAATTATCCCCCATGACCTTGGTGACGGTGTACGATCCATAACAGAGTGGGCGAATCTTCCGATGGGGTCCTGTAAGGCATTCTTTCTGCAAGTGAAATCAAACTTTGTTGCCCACCTGAAACTTATGTGGCACCCGATGTTGATCATGGCGCTGCTTGTACTTGTCATTGGACTTCTGTAGGATATCCTGAACTTGTTGGCGGATGTGCTGGATCTGTTCAATGAACTGGGTGGCTTTGTCAGCTTCAGTTGGAGCAGGCGATGAGTAAGTCGAGTTGACCGCAAGGGGAAGTGCAACATCTATGGGACCCAATGGTTGGAATCCCAACCCCACCTGAAAGGGGTTGTGGCTAGTTGAGATATCCAGGGCTCGGTTGTATCTATGTTGGACATAGGGAAGGCTCTCATCCCATGTGCGAGGGTTCTTTGAATTATACATGTGAAGGATATGCACAATCATTCGATTGATGACCTCAGTTTGGCCATATGTCTGGGGGTAGAAGGCCGTGGATTTGGTGAGCTTGGTGTCCAATAATGACCAGAGGCTCGAACATAATGTGTTGAGAAATCGACTGTCCCAATCTCAGAAAATGGTTTGTGGGATTCCAAAATGTACCCAGACTCGTTCAAAGAAGAGCTTGGCAGTGGCCTTTGTTGTGATGTTCTTCTTGCAGGCAACCAAAATCGCCATCTTAGAAAAGCGATCAACAGCCACAAAAACACAATCATTTCCCTGCTTGGTGGACATGAATCTCGACATGTAGTCCATTGAGATGGATTCCCATGGCCTATCAGGAGTAGGAAGATGGGTGTACAGACCCTGTTTCTTAGTGGTCAATTTGGCAATAACACAGGCAGTGAAAGACCTGATATACTTGCTAACCTCCCGTCGAAGTTTCGGCCAGTAGAAATGTTTCTGTAGCATCGCCACTGTCATTTCGACGCCGAAGTGTCCTACCCCCCGGCTGTAGTGGGCTTCCCATATCAGCTTCGATCGCTCACTTGATGGAACACATATATGGATCAGACGACACAACAACCCATCTTGAAGATGAAAATTATCGACAACTGCGTTTGCACCCAACATTTGGTAGGTGGTGGTGAAGTCCGGGTCTGTCTCATAGAGTTGGGGCCATCCAGAGGTCTCATGGCCGTAGGAGTCTAGCACCGTGGTGAGTGCTGCGAATGGCGGTCTGCTAAGGCAATCAACGAAACGATTGGTGCTTCCTGTTTTATACTTGATGTTGAGGTGGAATTGCTGCAAGTATGTGGACCCCTTTTGATGGCGATAATTCTACAATTTTCCTTGTATCTGAATGAAATGCAGTGGCTTATGATCAATGTGGATGACTGTCTCCTTCCCAAGAATGTAATGTCTCCAATGGTGACAAGCTTGCACAATGGAGTACATTTATTTGTCATAAGTAGTGTACTTACGAACAACATCTGATAGTGTCTCACTGTGATAGGCCACGGGGTGGCCGTGCTGAGTGATAATGACACCCACCGCATAGTCTGAAGCATCTGTCTCGATCTCAAAGGGATGCTGCAGGTCTGGTAGTGAAAGTACTAGGGCTGAGCACAAGCGCTATTTAAAATCGTCGAACACTTGTTGTTGGGACCGACCCCACAAAAGTTTCGCCTTACCACCACCCCTAGTTATTTGGCTAAGGGCCCATGCAATATGGGAGAATCCCAACACAAACCTGTGGTAGAAATTGGCAAGGCCCAAGAAGCTCCGAAGCTCAGTGAGTGTGGTTGGGGCTGGCCAGTCATGGATGACTTGGATCTTGGCCAGATTCACATGTACGCCATGTTGATCAATTATGTAGCCCAGGTAATGGACCCTGTCCATGCTGAAGGAGCATTTTTCCAAGTTGGCATATAGCTTGTGCTGCCGCAGGGTGTGCAAAACCTGCTGAATATGATGCAAGTGTTCGGCCCAAGTCTTGCTGTAAATGAGAATGTCATCCAGATACACCACTACAAAAGTACTGGTGAATGGTCCCAGGATATCGCCCATCATCCTCATGAAAGTGGCTGGAGCATTTCTCAAACCAAAGGGCATGATTAACCATTCAAAAAGGCCTTCCTTTGACCTGAAGGTAATTTTCCATACCTCTGTTTGTTCTATCGGGACCTAGTGGTAGCCAGACTTCAGATCAATCTTACTGAAGTATTTGGCCTCCGTGAGTTGATCAAGGAGGTCGTCGATTCAGGGAATCGGGTACCAGTTTCTGACTGTGATTTTATTTAGAGCCCGGTAATCAATACAGAGTCGCCAGGTTCCATCTTTCTTCTGTACCAACACGATTGGGCTCCCACAAGGTGATGATATGGGACATATGTGCCCCTTGTGGAGCAGTTATTGGATCTATCACTTGATCTCCTCATTATCTAACAAAGAGCGATGATAGACTGGCCCATTGGGTAGCGGTACATCGGGGGTCAAATCGATGGGGTACTTGACCTGGCAGTGCAGAGGTACCCTAGTAGGTGAGGAGAAGATATCTGAGTATTCTTCCACAACCTTATCTACTTTCTTCTGCTGTGTGGAGAGGTCGGCCACATAGACCCTGGATGTGGCTGTGATCTTTTGCTTATTCTGAGAGAGAATCATGAAGAAAACAAACTTCCCCGTCTTAGAGATGACCTTTCTGCATTACTTAGCAGAGATCAAGGAAATAACACTAGGTGGGACTGCCTCGGGTATCTTGTACAATTTCATGTTCAAAGTAATAATAACACTATGAGGCCTAGACTCATATACAACATGACGTTTCCATAAATAAGGTGGGCCCAAAAGAACATCACAAACTTCGAGAGGAGAAACATCAGACAATACCTCGTCTTTGAAGGGTTTGATGCTGTACGACAGTCGACACTGTTGGCTGACGCGGAGATCGCTTCCTTGGCAGATCCATCCAATGGTGTAGGGTTGTGGGTGCAATGTTGTCGATAGGGCCAGCCACTTGATGACCTATGCTAAGATGAGGTTCTTATAGCTACTGCTATCCATGATGAAGTGTAGCAGGGTGCCTTTTACCCACATCTGTGAATGGAAGAGGCGTTCTCCTTCTTTTGGCTCGTCTGGTTCACAAGGATGGAGCTTGGTGGTAGCAACGGTGGCATCGGGTTCCGCGTCAATGATCCGTTTTTCCCTTTCTGGTTCTGGCTCAGAGTCTAAACCCACATCTGATTCAGAGGCTTTCACTTCGGCCACCATCAATTGCTCTGAGTGGCAGTCAACAGTGTTATGCCAAGGGATCTTATGGAAGTCGCACCACTTCCCGATATCTTTCTTTGTCTTTCTGGTGTTCTTCTTTGCTTGCGGCTTGGACTGGTTGTCCTGATACTGTCCATATTTTCTCTGTCCCTTGTTTTGTGGGTTGGGGCCACCTTTTCCTGGATTTTTTTGTGCGGGGTTCCCAGGCCCAAATTGCCGTGTCTTTTGTTTGAGCTTCTGCTCGATTTTCACGGCATATCGGTAGGCCGCTCCCAAGGATGAGATGTCCAAAAATTTCATTTTGGTCTGGATGTATCTATTCAGAGTGATGCAATAATTGAGCACCAGATGTCGCTCTGAATATTTGATACCCAGCTTGGTGCGCAAGGTATGAAATATATTCGTGAAATCTGGCATTGCTTGGTCTCTTTCTTGCCGCAGTGTAGTCCATTTGGTATACAAGTCGTCAAAAATTCCAACAGGGTAGTATATTTCCTTAATAGCATCCTGGAAGGAATCCCAGGTGACAGTGACTGTAAATGATGAGGGTTCCTCTGTTTCCTTTTGCTCATAGAAATTTTACCACCAATCTTTGACATGGGAAACGAATTTTAGGAGCACAAAAGTAATCTTTTCTCTATTTGAAAAGTTATGGACAGAAAAATACCTTTCTAGTAGATTCAACCACTTGCCTACAACATCTGCATCTATTTGACGTTCAAATATAGGAATATCAAAGTTTATTTTTACCTTGAAGGGGGTGGCACCTCCGCTCGAAGAAGATGCGTCGCCTGTTGGTATCTGCCGAAGGATTTGTGTGAAACTATCCATCATCTCGTTCCTTTGTTGCATGAGGGCTTCCTTAATCAATAGTTTGAAAGGATCTCCTGTCCCATCATCTTTATTTTCTCTTGCCATGAGAGGTCGGTTGGGTGTGCGAGAGATTTTGTCCTCAAGAGAAACAAGCTCGAGACCCAACTCTTTGTACTCCGACCTCGTTGGGGACATGCATTAAGACGATAAGGAGCAGACTGCTCTGATACCACTGATCCATATTTTATGAGCAGAACGAAATGACTACAGATTATTAACAGGTGTTTAACACAAAATAACATAGATACAATAAAACTGGTTTTCTATTCAATAAGGAAATAAGATGAAACTGTAAAATGCAGCGGAAACAAGCTTGCTGGAATGGTGGCAACGTATCTCTGAGAAGAGATGTGACGACTGCGCTCATTCACAAGAAGATGATTACAATGAGGCTTTGAAGGATTTTTTTACAATAAACAGGAATGACAAAAACCCTAGACATCTAAAAACCTAACCCTAGGAGATGAAGTGCCAAAAGTCATGTGGGCCCCGTTTGGGTAAGTTAGTACATCAACTTCCTGGGGTCGTAACTTTTGCATACGATCTCCGTTTTAGGCATATGATAGCCCGTTGGAAAGGTATTGTCGAGGAGATTCATTTTGGGGGCTCAATCATGCCTTCAAGTATCATGGATAAGCTCAATCCTTAAAAACCTTCATTTAGGCCCTCAAAATGGCCCCGAAAGTTAAAACTGCTAAAAATAGTAAATTGCCAAAATTGTCAGAAAACTGTTTTGAGCCAGTTGGAAAAGGTGGGTGGCC
>JZKD02S1772075.1:145300-162192 GCA_000966675.3 Picea glauca
CCATTGACGTCCAACCCCTATCATCCTAACCCATTAACACCCTAATACATTATGACCCTTAACCCTTGGTATAACCACCCCCTAACACACTATGAACTACAACCATTATGACCCTAGACATGTTATGACTATAAGCACACTAACCTCCTAATACACTCTAATTGATAATTACCTTCACCTTGAACACACTTTAACCCATTGACACCCTCCCATTGACACCCTAATACATTATGACCCCTAACCCCTATGACACATAAACCCCTATGACCACTAGTCCCCTAACACTCTAACCATGAGCACATTAAACTCCTCAATATACAATGACCCTTAACCCCTATGACCCCGATGAAATAACACCTTAGCACACTATGACTCCTTATGCATTAATCCCTTAACACACTAATCTCTTAATGCACTATAATTGATAATTACCTTGACCTTGAACACAGTATAACCCCTAACACACTAACCCCTTATCACAACTTGCTCCCTAACGACTATCACCCTGAACACACAATGCCCCCTAATAACACTATTGTGAATAAGATAGGTTGTTTGTGAGTAAATTGGATGGTTTTAATGAATATGGGGAAATATTCCCTAAATTAAAAAAAAACACATGAAAACTTCATTTTTTTGAGATTTTTTAGAATCTTTATTTTTTCTTAAAGTTTTATGTGTTTTTTTTGTTTTTTTACTATTAGCACGTCCTTTTCTAAAATTAAACTATTTAAAAATTAATTAATTTTCAATTAATTAATGTAATTATGTGTACTCAAAAAATTAATGTAAAATATCTTAAAATTTCGTAAAATCAAATAATAAACATAGGTAAAACATGTTGTTTTAAAATGCTCAAAATTTCCAATATCAACTAATGATGGAATTTTCTTGTATTTAATAAAACAAAAGTGAAAAAATATTATCTATTACTTAAAAATATATGAAAAATAATATACTCAAGTATAAAATTATTATAAGCATTTTCTGCTAATTTTTCTTTATATGCAATAATAATACCAAATAATATGGTAATATTATTAATCATAAAAACAACATTGCTAAAGAAAAATAATTGTT
The DNA here is from genome assembly GCA_000966675.3 of Picea glauca. Lineage (NCBI taxonomy): Eukaryota > Viridiplantae > Streptophyta > Pinopsida > Pinales > Pinaceae > Picea > Picea glauca. The sequence goes on from JZKD02S1772075.1 coordinate 146,381, forward strand.
TATTATTTCTTTAAAAGTTTAATAAATTAAAATTGATCTTAATGTAATTATTATTTTTAATAAACATTTCTCATAAATAAACTAACCAATTAATAATTGATGTTAATAAAATACTATTTTTGTTTGTTTATAATTTATAAGCATGCTATCGAGAAAAAATTTCAACAATTTATATGTTAAAAAATTATGTTTCAACAATTTATATAATAAAAATACACGATGACCATATTTTTAAGGCTTAGTAGTATTTTAATATATGAACAAGTTGTAAAGTTATTTTGGTTGTGTTGACTTTAAATTTGCTTTAATGGTGCTTGGCATGATTTTTCAATTTGAATATATCATATTTCTCTTAATCACTCATCCTTTCTTGCAATTCTTCATGTCTCATTACATATATAGGCCATGTAGAATGTGAAAATTTTATGAAGTGACGTAAGGAAGGATAATATTAAATTGAAGTGAATAATACATTTGAGGTAGGATAATAAGGGAAAGATTGTGTTAAAGATAGTAGAATAATAATTTTATTATAATGTTTATGAAAAGTAATAGTTTGGTATCGAGTTTTTTTTTCATTAATATTTAGATATTTAATAGGTTTTGTGTTATAAATTTATTTTTAGTTTTGTATAATTATGATTATGGTATAATTTTGAGCATTAGTTCAAGTGATCATGAGTTAAATGTGAGATTTTTTCTTTTAAAGTAGAGGTGGTTACAGGTTCAACTCTCTTGAATATTAAGGGTTAAGTCCAATAATTTGGGTCGATGTTTATGAGAAGTAAGAGTTTGGTGTGGACATTTTTTTATCAATATATAGGTATTCAACATGCCTTGTGTTATAAATTTATCTTTAGTCTTGTATAAATATGATCATGGTATAGCTTCAATTGTTAGCTCAAGCGATCATGAGCCAAATGTGAGATCTCTCACCAAAGTAGAGGAGGTCATGATCTCAACTCTCTTGATCCTCTTGGGGTTTGGTCTTGTAATTATGGTCGATGATATACCCTTGTTACCACACGACGACAATACCATATGGCGTAGTCTAAACATTCTACGTTTTTGACTTTTCAACAAATATCACCTGAATCTGACAACTTAATTATGGACTAAATCACAATTTTACATTGTTTAAATTGCATTTTTGAATGTATATATTGATTTAGCACCCTCAAAACCCCAAAGCAATCATAATATATATAATATCAATCACTGAAATGAAATTTTCTAAATTTCCAACTAGATTTTAGACAAAATTGAAAGAAAAATATATATAAAAAAAGTAAAAACATAAAACGTTTAAACTATATCTTTTTGTGTGATCATAATATATATAGAGATATTAAAGTGCCAATTACACTAAAGACATTGTAAATCACTTAAGCATATTTTGTTGTATATATTCCCAAACACTATTTAAATTAATCTTATTTTGGAATTAAATACCTTCAAGTGCGTAATTATATGGTTTTTTTTATAATCATAATATATAGAGATATTAAGTATCAATTACATTACATTGGAGAAATCGCTTAATATTTTTTTGAAATGTTTTTAAAGTTAATTAAATTAAGATTTTATATTAAGATGTTTGAAAAAGCTTCTCTCTTATGTTTTTTAAAAGTTTATTTATTATTATATTATGATAATTTAATAAAGTTATTTATTTATTTTTTAATATAAAATTATAATTTTTATAAAAGGTTTATCCATATACAATAACAATTTTTTTTTTAGAATTTTAAATATTTAAATATTTGAAAAATAAAAAAAACAATTTAATATATTTAATTTTATCATAATTTATGTAAGTAAGTGAATGTTCTAAACCATTATAATAATAAATTCATGTAGGAAGGATAACCATTATTCTTCCCAACTACTTATGTTAGCACTAAGAGTCACCCTCAGACTGCAAGAGGATAAGTCCAGTACCCATCAAAATGTAAATGGATTAAAATGGTTTGAATAGGTGGATCAACAAGATGAGAAAGACAGGGAGAGGGCAACAAAAAGTCTACAAAGGCATTCCATTGGGTATGGAGTCATAACATCCTACAGATCAAAGGCAATCAAACTGCATATCAAACAAAGAGATATATAATGATGAATAGAAACATGGTGAATATGAAAAAAAGAAGATTATCCATTATACAAAGATCCTTTCTGCAATAGATAAAGATTTGCTTAAACAATGAACAACGATTTAATGGGCAAGCTACAACAGATCCTCTATTGTTCATGAATCCATCAATCAATGGCAGCCATGATCCTCAAAACTTGCGATATGTTCAAGCAAGAAGATAACAAAGAAGACAATCTGATAACAACTCTCATGAATCTTTAGTGGCATAAAATGTCATTACAAACATGCCCCTGAGCTTACAAATGAGCAACTAAAACTACTCCTACTCTCTCTAGCCTCTCTTGGCTCATGAATCCAACGCCTCTCCAAGAGCTCCCTCCTCTCTTAAATAGAAAATAACATCAAAATATCCTTAGGAGTCCTAATCCCATCTCTTCCATTGGATTCTAGGCCTTGGAGCTAGGTGGCAATAGTCAAAGAGACAAAAATCCAACAACCTGCTAATTTTCAGGAAATTGTTGGAAGTCATTAATAAATTGTTTCCAACTCGGTATAATCCTTCTTTATTTGGTTGACGAGAAATTGTGAAGGCCATGATACATCACAAAAGATGAAAATGGTGATGGGAGCTTTCGATGATGGCGGCTTAGGGTTAGGTTTTTCTGACAGGGCTGGGGTTTTTTCGGGCATTGGTAAAGGTTATGCGGGCTGACTCGGGGGAGTTTGGTCAGGGATGCACTCGACTATGGCGACGACAGAGGAGGGAGGCGACCCCATCAACTCTGATGGTGTGGGGCTCTTAGCATCCTTCTTGATGGGATCAAAAGGGTGCAAACTTTTGGATGTATGGAAGGCGACAGGTGGGGCGTGGGGTTTGATTATGGACGAGATTCCAAGGTTGGAGGTCAGTGCATCGGGGCTGCCCAGGTGTGAGGAGGTTGTGGGATCGGGACATAACCTGACATGGGTGACAGGACCAAAATTCTCCTCGGTGGGTGAGCTGCCCTTTTTTGGAGGCTTGGGTTTCTCCGAGGGTTGGGGAGGAGAATACACGTGTTTCTACGAGTCAATGGGGGGTATTGTAGGGGGCTTGGGGATTGTTGAGGGGGGGATCAACTTAGGGTTTAGTGTCTCGATTTTGGGTTTTCTGGAAGAGGCAACTTTATGTGGGCTTGGTTCAGTTTCAGAGAGTTTCAGTTCTCCTTTGGCTTACTCGCCATCCGACTTTCTGGTTGACGTTGCTCTAGGTGGTGGCAGGGGAGTTGGGGTCATCTCAAGCGGGGGTGATATTGAGGTTATTGCTGGTTCAGTCCTTGAAAATAGGGGGAAATTCCCTCTAGGGACTCTCAGTGGGTGGAGAGACTGCTAAAGGGACTGGAAGGCGTGGAGGGACGTCTCACTTTGTCCTCAAAATTCATCCGGTGTGCTCGTGATCTGACCTGTACATAACGACTTGTGTTTGGGGCGGATATTGACATGGATAGGGTGGTGAATTTTTTTGAACAGGCAGTGGTTGGTCAGGTTAGGGGAAAGAAATTGGGCATGACCTTTCTGAAGGACTGGATAACCAAGAACTGGTTACCAGATATCGCTAATATTCCACAAATCTTCTTACTAACGAGAGGATGGTTTTCTTTCATTTTCTCAACCTTGGAGGATGTTAATTGGGTGTTATGGAAGGTTTGGAGCATGGTGGATACACCCATTATCCTTAAGCGATGGACCCCTGCTTTTGATGCAAATAAGAAAAGGATCGAAGAAGAACCAATCTGGGTTAAGCTCTCAGGTCTACCAATGTAGTTCTGGAATCCACAATGCTTTGCTTCCATTGGCAATATGTTGGGGAGTTTTTTAGAAGCGGATATGTCCTTTGAAAATTCAGGGTATATAATAGTGGCTTGGATTTTGGTCAGGCTTAATTTGCGATAGGGATTACTACAAGAGACAACGATTGAGTCGACAGCCGGAACATTTGTCTAGATTCTGGACTGTGAAGGGATTCCCTTTCGGTGTCACAGATTGCATGTTTACGGTCATGGAGTTGCTGATTGTCCCTTTCCTTTCAAAGGGAATAATCGTAAAGCCAAAGGATCGGGTTCACCTTCCTCTCCACCGAGGAAGTCTATGGAGAATTTGAAGAAACCATTTGCGGACAAGGCTGCAAAAGGTTCTCACACAGGAAATTTGGGTAACTTGGGCTACGAAACAGTCTCATCTAATGTTGCTTGGCAAAAACAATCGCCATCTTTGGAGGACATTCTTCGTTGAGAGAAGGATTTCTTGGGTAAGTCCTTTCTAGATGTCTCATTGTTTTCTTCTTCTCCTATTACTTCTATGGAGCTTGATGGTGTGATTGGGAATGGCGTGGGTACTCTCTTGAAAAGTGGTGGGAAGGGTAACTCTGTGGCCCGTTTGATCTCTCTTTCATGCCCCTTGTCCTCCAGTGGTTTTGTTTTTTCTCCCTCTTTGGTCACGCCTTCTTTGAACCTTGGGAGGGTGGGGGGATTTTCGTCACCTGAGTTTTTCCTCTGTCTGGTTAGTTTTCCTTACAAGAGGTAGGTGTAGGGGTTCTCGGTACTGGCCTCCCCTCTTACTCTTCATTCCCGTCTCCCTCTGTCGAGGTTCCCCCTTCCACTTTCTCCTCTTTCTTAGCCACGCCCTCTCCTTCTACATACTTCTCTTTGGAAGATTGTAAGGTTCGTTATCACCTTAGAAGTAGGTCGGTGGTCAAGGTGGAACTCTTGGCGGCTGGTGATCTAGTCTCAGATGGTCATGGACTTGGACCTTTTCCTCAGACTATTTTTGTGGGTAAAGGAAGGGGCCTCAAATCACATCTACTCTTAGCACAAGATCGGGCCAGGATTGATTTGGATTCGTGAAGGAAATCTTCTATTGTTTGGGCACTTAGAGAAAAACAACCCCATGAGGTAGTTACCTCATGAGGTCCTGTCTTTCAATTGCAAAAGGTTGGCGAACCGGTCGAAAAAATAATCTCTACGAAGGCTGGTGGAATTAAATTTGTCGGATGTCTTTCTGTTACAAGAAAATTTAGGGGATAATGTTTCAGTGGTAAAGGCTCTCGAATCCTTGTTTCCGGATTGGATGTTTGTAGCAGTGGATGCTAGGGGCCATTCGGGGGGCCTGGCCACTAGGTGGAAAACAAAAATTGTAACTTGGAAAGTGTTTGGGGGTTTGCTTCAGGTATTGGATTGACGATTTTCTCTGCTGCTCTAGGGCGTAGATTGACAATTATCAATGTTTATGGGCCTTACCAAGATCGTCAACGATATTAGAATTATTTAGATGACTTTGCGTGGATCAGGGATAAGGATCTTATTCTTATAGGAGACCTTAACTTCTCTTTAGGGGCCTCAGAGGTGTGGGGTCAATAGGCTGCCCCAGACTCCCTAACCATTTTCTTTCTAAAATTTTTGGACCGGATGGGATTGGTGGACGTTGAACCTCAAAAACTAACTCCCACTTGGTGCAATAGAAGGGTTGGGGATGACCGAGTGGCTAAGCGTCTAGAGATATTTCTCTTAACAGAGGAGTTCCTGGAATCTTTTGTTTTGGTTCGTCAATGGGTAGCTTTTGGAGAATCATTTTCCGATTATGTTAGACCTAAGGGATAGAAGCAGGAGGGTGTCGAGCCCTTTTAAATTCTTTGATGGATGGATCTCAGACCCCTCCTGTCAAGATCTAGTGAGGGGGATGTGGTCTCCAATAGTGGATGGGAGTCATTTGCCTGCGACGGTCCAGTTTGTGGACAGTCTCAAAAGGTTGAAACAAGCGACTAAGGGCCGGGCTAGGGAGAAAAATCTCAAGGATGATCAGCAGTTGAGAGACATTGAATGTACTCTATTGGAGGTCCAAGGAAGGCTAGGGAATGGGTTCTATAGTATCTATGCCAAAGAACTATTGTGTGGTTTGGAGAAAAGGAGGTGGGTTTTACTGGAAGAAAAAGAAGCTCTGTGGAGACTAAAGAGTCGTGCTTTATGACTCTCATGTGGTGATGAGAACACTAATTTTTTTCAAGATTTTCCAAAGGTAGGAAAATGGCCAATACCATTTGGGGTTTAAGGGATCAGGCAGGGGAGGAGGTATCTTCTTTTGAAGGCCTGGCCAAGCTAGGTACTGAACATTTCAGTGACTTATTTAAAGAGACGAAGGGTTTGACTATTGCATAAATTGTTTAGGTGGCTCGGTTATTTCATCGGTTTGTAGAGGAGGATGGAGTTGGAACCTTAACGACTTCTGTTACTGAAAAATAACTACTGGAAGTTCTTCACTCTTTCCAAAAAGGGAAAATCGCTGGGCCTGATGGCTGGCCAATTGAATTTTATTTGGGTTGCTTCGATGTAATTGGACCTGATGTCCTGGAGGTGATTGAGGAATGAAGGGTGAATGGTCACATTCATAACCCTATAAACTCTAGCTTCATAGCGCTCATTCCAAAGACATATACTCCCTCCTCCTTTAAATATTTTTGACCTATTTCGTTATGCAACTGTTTGTACAAGATTATCTCAAAGGTAATCAGTAGAAGGCTGAAGGAGATTTTATCTAAACACATTTCCTGTGAACAATTTAGTTTCTTGGAAGGAAGATAGATCCATGAGGCCATCGGTGTAGCTCATGAAGTCCTACACAGTATAAAATTGAGGAAGCTCAAAGGAGTTGTGGTAAAAATTGACTTATCTAAAGCATTTGATCGGGTAAACTGGCTGTATTTAAGAATGCTCTTGATTCATCTGGGGTTTGGTTTGGATTTTACCAATTGGGTGATGGGTTGTATGCATTCAGTGTCTTTATCCATACTCCTCAATGGTTCAACCTCTTCTTTTTTCCAAGTAGAAAGAGGACTATGACAAGGTTTTCCTATGTCACCTTTACTTTTCCTCTTAGTAGCAGAAGGGCTCAGTTGATTTCTGACGGGGGCAAAAAATGCTGGGAGATTCACAGGTAAATTTTTTTCTAATGGGCTGTTCATCACACACTTACTCTTTGTTGACAATATCCTAATTTTTTGTGATGGCTCGAAGCAAGAAGCTGACATTTTAATTGAGTGTCTCACCCTGTTCAAAAGAGCAACTGGTATGGGGGTTAATGAACATAAATCTAGTATTCTCTTCTCTCTGGTTGAGGCAGATGTTATTCAAAATTTCTTGGATCAACTCCCTTTCCAGTTGTAGGGGTTGGACGAGGGACTGAAATATCTAGGTTTTCACTTAAAACCCAATGATTATCAGAAGATTGTCTGGATGTGGATTTTGAAAAAATTGAAAAGAAGATTGAAAGTTTGCTGTAATAAATGGTTGTTTAGGGTTGGGAGATTAGTACTGATCAAGTTGGTACTGGAGGCAATCCCATTTTATTGGATGTCCCTCTCCTGGATTCCAAAGGGCATTCTGGAAAAAAGCTAGAAAAATGTCTTTTTCTTATCTATGGAGGGGAAAGAAGGAGAATCGGGTGATGCCATGCGTCCGTTGGGAGAGAATTGCAAAAAGCTCTTGGGGGTTGGGGATTAAAGAATATTTTCCTGTTTTCTAAAGTATTAACAACAAAATATGCATGGAGACTGATTTCCACAAAAAATATTTGGAGCAAGGTAGTCATCCAGAAATACGTGGCTTCACTCTCCTTGTTGGAGTGGTTCAGGTGCCCAGGACTACGAGCATCGAGGATCTCTGTTATGTGGAAGGCTGTACTAAATTCTTTGGAAGTGGTTGGAAATTGATTAGCCTGGAGAGTTGGGTCTAGAACTTTTCTTAGGATTGGCCACGATCCCTGGGCAAGCAAAACTAGAGAGCACATACTCCCTGAAGAACTATGTTCAATTTTGGTTCAAGGGGGGTATTTCTATCTGGCACAGGTTGGGAAACCTCTTGCCTCAACTCCTTGGCACCAAGGTTGGAAAGATAGGAGAAAGTTGGGATTAGTGGGGGCCGATGTATTTACTTGGGACCGATATATCTGTTCTCTCAGGAGAGAAAATATTCGTTTGTCCGATCGAGATGATGAACTCCTTTGGGATGGGGATCCGGGAGGGGTATACACCCTAAAATATGGTTATATAAAGTTGAGTACTTAAATATTGCAACAAGATGAAAAGTGGTGGTGGAGAAAAATTTGGAAACAAATGTGCCCAACTAAAGGGAAAATTCTGATCTGGTCTATCCTTGAGAAAAAAATTCCAACATGGGAAAATCTACAGAAGAGACAATTTAATGGTCCGAGTTGGTGTTCGCTTTGTAAAGAATAGGAGGAGACTGCTGATCATCCATTTATGCGATGTCCCTTTACCACTTCACTGTGGGAGGAAGTAAACTATTTGAACAACTCCATTGGTGGCTGGCAAGGGGCATCCTTTGAAGAGGCCTTGGAGGTTTGGATTTCACCAAGGACTCCGAAGGATTACAAGGTTTTTCCCTTCATTGATACATGGGGGATTTGGCTAGCCCATAACTCCTCACTTTTTCGGGATGAGATCCAATCGCCTCTCCATGTGGCCATCAATTGCCTTGGTATCCTTGCACACTTAAAACCAGTGGTTAGGATGGGTCTTGGAAATGATTGTGGGGTTCAGGTGGAACAGATTGACAAGGAGAAGCCTTGGGCTTTTTTCGTTGGGGCGGCTTCAGGGGACCACTTACTTTGTGGGGGGGTGGTTGTTTATACTTATTTGTACATCATTTTTTTCTACTCAGGGCTGGGCTAGGAGCTAGTATAAACAATTTCTCTGAGATTATGGCTTTAAAAATGTTACTTTTATTCATTGTGGAAAAAGGTTGCAAAACGTTACAGGTTTTTGGGGATTCCTCATTAGTCATCAATTGGATGAACACGGTTCAAATTTGTCATATTACTCATCTTATGCCTATAGTTGAGGAAGTGCTGAGGATTATCACTACTTTTGACTCTATATCTTTCTGTCACATCTACATGGAACAAAACAAAATGGCTGATAGGCTTTCCAAACAAGCCTCACAGTTAGACTATGACAGCTGGCCCATAACAAAACATTCAACAGGGGACAATTTTGATTACCACAAACCTTTTCAGGACGGTCTACTATAGGAGAGATTCATCTCTTCTTGGAACTCTTAGCTAGAAATTGGGGTTTACCTCTATTCGCATAATTGTAAATCGATATATAAGAATCATGTTTTTGTTTATTGTATATGGTATGTGAGAAACTGTGACTCAATATGTGAACTGTGGGAAAGGAGGGTTTTTTGGCTTTATGTCAAAACTGTTATTTTTGTTGAAACTTTCAGTATTGGAAGTGTCTCCACCAAGACAATACATATGTGGCTATTTCTTCATAGTCAATATATATATACGAATGTAATTTTGTACCAAATTAACGAAATTACAATTTTTTTTTGTGGAAAAACAAAAAATTGTTTCCAACTCACTGCATGAGGTCTTTAATGGAGCTAAAACTTAGGTGCATGTGTCCATTTCCATCTAATTGATCCATGAGAATTCATTCGAACCCTCCTTGACAGGTGGTAACCTCCCAACAAGACGAATATCCAATCAACTATGTAAAACAAAGAATTCACAACACATTTCACAGCGCACTAGTGTTTTAATTGTTTCTCTCAAATTCCAAACCGGGTCAAGGTGAAATTTGGTTAGCAAGTCAACAAAGATATCATCTTCCTCCATAAACAATTTTAGAGAAACCCACTTCACCATTTTGGTTTTATGATCAAATCTGTAACAATAATTGTTACATGAAATTCCGTAGCGACTGTCTGTGTAGATAATTTTGCAGTGCCATGCGTTACGAAATATCCCGTAGCTGTCTGATTTGTGAGCTTTGAGCCTAAAATACCCAAAAAATTTAGCCAAAGGTGTATAAGCATGTAGATGTCTCCAAATAGGTTGTAAGCATGATACTTTCCACAAAACTTAAAAAATCTAAGGATGAATTGACCCATAACAATTGCATGTGACCCTTAACAACTTCATGTGATAACATTGGCTCCACAGGGGATAGAGTACTCCTTTTGAGGCTCTAAGAACTTCTACAAATCCCGTTCCTTAGCTGTTGCATTGTGGAGTCAAGCTCAAATACATTTTGCTGAAGACAACAAGATGACATGTACACTACTCTACTTACAAAGAGAAAATAAACACACATGCTCCAGATGGAGTTTATTTATGTACAATCCTAAACTAAATGATTTTTTACAATAGCCTAGGTGAAAAAAAACTTCCACTAGAGCCAGTCAAGTAACTTCCTAACTGAAAACTTTCTTACTTTTCTACTGATAAACAAGAGATAATAAAAGTGTGACAACAAATTAATTACATTCTTAATATCACCTCCCAATGTTGAAGGTATGACAAATCTTGAAGGCTTCAATACACTGAGGAAATGCAACTCCATGTACTCCCCTACGGGGTCATAAAATAGTTGATAAAACTTACTGGGTTGATAACAAAAAACCTTCTATGCTTTATAGCTGCTCACATATGGTTGAATGTCTGTTGCAAGTACATGTGAATGAATGGATGATGTCGACTGCTGCTACACTTTCCTTTTATCTTCTTTGAAAACATCTGCTAGCTGATTGCAAGAAATCTCTTCATGTATATCAATGAATGGATTTTGCTCTTGGTAAAAGTTTTCATTTTCATCAGAAGGCTGGATGCTAATGGTTTTTGCTTCCAGGACAAAAAACACCTCAACATATTCATCACTATCTCCATAATGATCAAATAAAGGAGGAGTCTCGAATGACATATCAAGAGATATTTTCTTCTCAACATGAGAAAACTGTTCTTCATGGTTAAAAACATGTTGCCTTTCAAGATTCAATCTAGGAAGCAAAATATTATCATCACCATATGAATCAAAGATAGGCTACTCATATCTAGGTCTTTTAGAGACAGGGTTATAAAGAGTATCAGTTTCCAGAACAAACTCAATTTCTGCATTTTCCTTATTAAAACAACAATTTTTTTTTTCATCTGATGTAGATGAACAGGGAAGAGAAAGAGCTGATTCCTCATCCAATGAATCTTCTTCATTCTCACATCCTTCATTAGAATCAATTATATCCTGAACACAATCTTTATACTCCTCACAATAGCTATGACAAATTAACTCTGAGGAATAAAACTTTTGACAATGAATATTGAAAGCAGCATGAAACTCTTCGAGTGAAGAAATGATAGAAGGTTCAAGACACTTATACCAAATACGAACATCTCCTTGAAGAGAGTACATAAAAAACTTCATAAATATGTCTTCGTGTTGGATGTCAAGCTGCTACATCAAAGCATGAAATTCTAGAGCATGCTCAACAGGGCTGTCATGATTCTCACCTTCATAAAATATTGGCAGCAGATCTTGCCATTCATCAATTTGAGGCAAAGGATGTGGATAACCATCTATGGTTGAGAAATTGAGTGGGGAAAACCTCCTGGCCATGATAGCCTCCATAGCCATTTAATTTGTCTCATTCCAGTGGAGTCACCAACAAATTCTGAACAATGGAGTTGCCATGGTGAATGTGTAGTCTTGAAGGTGTACAACTTCAGTCATCATCTAAAGCTAGAGCTGTGCAATGTTGTTCTTCCTAGGGAGATTTTCAATATGCTCAAGTCCATCCCCGACAACAACGCCAAGAATGTTAGCACTGAGAGTCACCCTCAGACTGCAAGAGGATAAGCCCAATACCCATCAAAATGTAAATGGATTAAAATGGTTTGAATAGGTGGATCAACAAGATGAGAAATAAAGGGATAGGGCAAAAAAATGTATGCAGAGGCATTCCATTAGGCATGGAGTCATAACATCCTACAGATCAAAGGCAATCAAACTGTATATCAGACAAAGAGATATATAATTATGAGTATAAGCATGGTGAATATGACAAAAGGAAGAACATCCATTCTACAAATATCCTTTTTGCAATAGATAAAGATTTGCTTAAACAATGAACAATGATTTAATGGGAAAGCTACAACAGATCCTGTGTTGTTCATGAATCCATCAATCAATGGCAACCATGATCCTCAAAACCTACAATATGTTCAAGCAAGAAGATAACAAAGAAGTGGGAAAACAAAGAAGACAATCTGATAACAACTCTTATGAATCTTTAATGGTAGAAAATGTCATTACAAACAGGCCCTCAGGCTTACAAATGAACAACTAAAACTACTCCTACTCTCTCTAGCCTCTCTTGGCTCATGAATCCAACGCCTCTCCAAGAGATCCCTCCTCTCTTAAATAGAAAATAACATCAAAATATTTTTAGGAGGTCGAATCCCATCTCTTCCATTGGATTCTAGGCCTTGGAGCTAGGTGGCAATAGTCAAAGAGACAAAAATCCAACAAACTGATGATTTTCAGGAAATTGTTGGAAGTCATTAATAAATTGTTTCCAACTCATTACATGAGGTTTTTGATGGAGCTAAAACTTAGGTGAATGTGTCCCTTGACATCTAACTGATCCATGAGAAGTCATTTGAACCCTCCTTGATAGGTGGAAACCTCCTAACAAGGCGAATATCCAATCAACTATGCAAAACAAATAATTCACATCACATTTCACATTGCACTGGTGTTTTAATTGTTTCTCTCAAATTCCAAACTGGGTTAGGCTGAAATTTGGTCAGCAAGTCCACATGGATATCATCTTCCTCCATAAAAAATTTCAGAGAAACCCACTTTGCCGTTTTGTTTTTATGATCAAATATGTAACAATAGATGCTACAGGAAATTCCGTAGTGCATTCCGTAGCGCCTGTATGTGTAGATCATTTTGCAGCGCCAGGCGCTACGAAATGTCCTATAATTGTCCGATTTGTGTTGTTTGAGCCCAAAATACCCAAAAAATTCAACTAAAGGTGTATAAGCATGTAGATGTCTCCAGATAGGGTGTAAGCATGATACTTTCCACAAAACTTCAAAAATCTAAGGATGAATTGGCCCATAACAACTACACGTGACCCTTAACAACATCATGTGATAACAACCTAAACTAAACTATCCATATATAAATAATTTTTACACAATACATTTTTTTTTAATAAATTAACTTAAACTATATGTAATTATTATAAAAACATTAGGGGCGATAGGCGTGGGGGGACTTGTTTTTGACTCTGGAGGAAGTAAGGTTTTGGATTTCTCATGGGGATTAGGGAAAACCACCAAAAATCACGCTGAGACTCTAGTAATATACATGATATTACACCTCTTTCCAGCTAGTAGATCGTCAATGCTTGTGGTAATTGGGGACTCAAATTTGATCATAAAGGGTCTTCAACGAAACATCAAGAATACTCACCCCACTATAGCTAGAACCCTTCTCAGAATCAAATATCTAGAGAAAAAGTTCAACAAAGTCAGCTACTTCCATGTTTATAGAACCCATAATGGTATAGAAGGCTCCCTAGCTAAAGAGGCAAAGAAATTCACGCATGGGAGACTCAAACATATCAATGAAATCAAATATGAGCCTATTCCTTAGACACAACTCAATGAGCATGACAAAAAATTTGGATAGCCTTATAAACTCATATTTGTTTTTGTTTATGTTTGTTCCATTCAATATTGGGTTGTCGGGCCCCCTCCCCTCACTACGCAATTTCAATGATTGCCACGTATCTCAGGCATGCGACACATGCAGCCTGGACTCAATTAGTACGGGGCACGTAATCTGAATTGATTTCATATTTGATTTCATTGATATGTTTGAGTCCGTTGAATCGAGGGCTTAAAACGAAGCTATCCTTCCATCACAACGTCCGATTTTTCCATTGGAAGTAGAAGCAACGCGTGCAGGGCATCATGGTTTGAATTTGGAGCAGATTAATGAGAACGAAAACTAGAACCAGGTGGACATCTTAATTAGCATAATATGATATCTAAAGTTCTCTATATGCTATTTTCATATGTAGCCATTTTCCCATGGAAATTTTGTATAAATTTCACTAGGCTAAGGCATAAGATACAAATAGGTAGTAAGATACATAAGGCAACAACTTGTCATGAAAGTTTGAAGTCTGGAAAATTTGTAAATTTGGCTAATTTTGTTGATTCTCAGCCTTTTTTCTAATACAATTTTAATCGTTTCATTTTATAAAATGCATTTATTTTTTCAATTTAGCTTTTATTAGTAAAATAAATATAAAGTAACATGTTCAGAAGTGCATATGATACTCCAATTAAACTCTCGATGACACTTGAGATATATGGATCTTAAAAAGTTATAGGTCAATGGAGATTTAACTACTCAATCACTACTCAATCCATTTTAATAGAGTTAAATAGTTTTTTAAGATTTGGTTATTTCTTTAATGGATTTGTGTTGGATTTTTTCTACATTGCATATTCTTTTTGCTTTTTATTGTGTAGAAATGGTTAGAAGTTAATGTTCATTGGAATTTTTCTACATTGCATATTTTTTTCCTTTTTAGTCTCGGCCTCTGGCCAGGGACTATAGAAATCTCCTCGCGGTCAACCATCAGTGACCGCCTATTAACCAGGGCATTTTGTTACATTCACAGGTGCATTTTGTATGTTTTTAACACAAGTTTCCTAATTTTTTTATGAAATTTAGGATTAAATCTATTTGTTTTTAAAAACAAATTATTTTTTAATTTTTCATAAAATTCCTTATTGGTCAAATGCTCAGTGATGGGACTTAAATACCATGTGTATGCCATTATTTTCTTTCAATTGTCAGACTTTATAAATGATATTTTTTTTTAAATAAAATTCTTATTCGCTTGCACTTATTTTCCTTCCAGACATTGAATATCTGACAATGTTAAGTGTCTCGACCTCCTGACATGCTGCGCAACTCGTTGCCACCTCTTCATCCCACACCTGGCCACTGCCTTAGGAGATATTTACTTTTTTCTTCCACCATCTTCATCCGATCAGAAGACCAACTCGTATCGAAAAAGCTTGAAGACCAACTCGTAGCGGAGAAGCTTACAGAGGGGCCTTCAAATGTTAACTCCACTGGAAACTCCAATAAGAACAAGGCACTTTAGAAGACTAACTGGGAAGCCCATCTTGTGCAGTCACAACCACAATGCATCCTATTACAGTTGCCAGTGAGCAATACTGTTATGGGCTTTGAGACGAAATAACACTTTGATAATGGCAACAATGTTGCAGATTACTGGAGTTGATATACTTACTTGTGAATTTCGCGAGAAGTTTGCAAACACTACTACATATTGAAAAAATTGCGACGACCACTTGCGACGAAAGTACTCTTTCATCACAAAATTCAAGAGAAAAAGTTCAAATTTTCAATTTTGATCTAAATCCACCCCGTATTTGTTTCTCTATCAACAGAACCAAACTTTTGTCTGTTTTGCGACGATCATCAAGATGGTGGACGATTGTCTCTATTTCGACAAACCTGTGTTTCCATCGCAAGAGCGACGCTCACTATTGACCATTACACTTTTTGATACTATCCATATTGACCGTTATACATTTTGACAAAGTCTAAATTGACATAGTCAACGTTTGTCACAAGAGAAACTGTTAAGAACCTGAATAGATCTACCAATATAATAACCACAAATACTGAATACACAATAGATCCACAAGCAAGAAAGAAGAAACCACACTTTATTATTACCAAACCCTTGAGGTAGGGCAACACCATACAATGGATCCTATTATGGAAGGGATCCTCTCCTGTTCACTTGCCTCTTCGAGGGGGCATCCT
>JZKD02S1772075.1:167089-181855 GCA_000966675.3 Picea glauca
ATCGTATAAGATTTCATCAATATTGTTGTCATAGTATTGCATCAACGAAGTTTCGATGAACGTGTTTGTCATTTCTATAGAATTTTTTTTGAAACCCTAATTTTCTTTCAAAGTATACAATTTGGTTGACGCAAGTTTTAAGTTTGCATTAGTATTTCTTCATTTTTCTTTCAGGTTCTACATTAATGTATATTCAATGTATCCATGTCATAGTTGTACTGATGAAAAATCCCTCTTTTTCTCTGATTTCTTAATCAATGCCATAAAAATACTCCCTTGAAGTACCAGATGATGGGACGTGTCTAATGTCGAACGAATTTTACAAGGAACAAGGAACATAAATTGTACGAGGACTAGACACCAACAACAATATCCTATGAATGGGGCCAACATTGAAATTTTTTCAAACAATTTTTGTATGCACTGAAATATGTCATGGATATACTATTCACATGCCTTAACTATATGGGAGAGTTTCTAGACTCAAATTTCACTCACACACCCACTTTCTTCCATCATCAATTCATCATGTAAACCATAAACCCTAATTTTCTTTCAAAGTACACAATTTGGTTGACGCAAGTTTTAATTTTTCGTCTGTCTTTCTTCATTTTTATTTCAAGTTCTACATTAATGTATATACAATGTATCTATTTCATAGTTGTGATGAAAAATCCATATTTTTCGTTGATTGTTTAATCAACACCATAAAAATACTAGAGGCAGGCAACAATGACATGTGAATGGGGCCAACTTTGAATTTTTTTCAAATTGTATTTGTATGCATTGAAATTTGACATGGATAGACTATTCACATGCCTTTACGATATGGGAGGGTTTCTGGACTCAAATTTCACACACACACACTCTTTCTTCCATCATCATATCATCATGTAAACCATAAACCCTATTTTTCATATGTTCTAGTAGATATGTTAATGATTCCAAATTTCATATTTGTATTTGACGCAAGGTCCAACTAGATTGCAAAGTATCAAATTTTAATTTCAAGTTGATAAACCAAATATGAAATGAATCCAAGCATCATTTGATATCATCGCAAGAGAGACGAATGTAAATAATCTTGCGATGAATTAGCTATACTATCGACGAAAAAAGTTCGTCGATAGTATAGCTAATTTGTCGCGAGAATATTGTGTCTAATTTGAATGGTGTTACATGGTTTTCAAGGAGTGTAGGGATTATATTATGGTGCAATGTAGTGTAGTATATAAGAACAATATCTATGCCAAACCTAAAAATGGATAGTACCATATCTTGTTCATAAGACAAATATTCTTTGTATGTTTCCTTTATGGTGGCTCAAGCCCTCAGTACACATGATGCCTGACAATGAAATGTAACAATTTGACTATTGAATGATAGTGTTATGTCACCCATGGTTAAGGAAATAACTTAAGGTTCTTAGGTCCTATTTGAATCTTCTTAGAATTTAGATTCGTTACATAGTCCTTGAAAAAAGACAAAAGACTTATGTAGCGGATATTAATTTGGTCTTTGTGTAGGACATTTTATGCCATTAGTATGTTTTGTACAAAAATAATGGATCTTGGTGACTACACCATGGTCAAGGAACGAGGAACAAGGAACGAGGAATGAGGAACATAGAACAAGGAACAAGGAACACAAATTGTACTAGGACTAGACACCAACAACAGTGACCTGTGAATGGGGCCAATGCTGAATTTTTTTCAAACAGTTTCTGTATGCACTGAAATTTGACATAGATAGACTATTCGCATGCCTTAATGATATGGGAGTGTTTCAGGACTCAAATTTCACTCATACACCCACTTTCTTCCATCATCAATTCATGGACAATCTCAAAGATTATGTGGGGATATCATACATCCTTGAGTCTTGAAACCCTCCCATACTGTCAAGGCATGTGTCTAGTCTAACCATGTCGAATTTTGATGCATACAGGCACATATTGAAGAAATATCAACGTTGGCCCAATTCACTGCTCACTATGCGGGGTCGGTGCATGATATTTTTGGTGGGTGAATTGAAGCTTCTGTGACATCAAATAAACTTGGTAATTCAATAATCAAACCCTCCTTAAGTATTATGTGGGGACATCGAACAACCTTAAGTATCATGATGGGTTTTATGAGATCCTTAAGTATTATGTGGGTTCAGTGGAAGAAATTTGTGATGGGTGTATTGGAAGTTCCATGTCAAATTTCAAGATAGATCTGACATCGATTTAATAGAAGGGAATGACAAATGATGAAAATGAGAGGTGAGAAATGATGAACGTTGATGAAAATGTGGAGGATCTCAAAGATTATGTGGGGACATCATACATCCTTGAGTCTTGAAACCCTCACATACCATCAAGGCAGGTTATTGGCCAACCATATTCCCCAAGCAATAGAGAGTGGGAGGGATTTGTACCTTTTAGTTTTCTTGTTCTCACATCATCGTGTGAGATATTTTTAGATGGATTCCCCTCTCCATGCATTATGGAGATTTAATTTCTATCCCCTGTATATTCCACCAAAATTTCTTAGAGTAGGGGCAAGACAAGAGAAGGTCGAAGTTAGCTTCAATTTTGGATTCATAGAGACAACACCTACCAGGGCCTTCAAAAATGATTTTCTATAGGATGTGCCAAGTTAGAGATTTATTATTTAAGACAAGCCACAATTTTATTTATTTATCTGGCTAGGAATTTCAATTTCTAGATTAATTTCCATGATCAAAAATTGGGATCTCACCTCCCACTACTATAAGTGCTTTACAACCTAGCCTTGGTTCATATCCCCTAAAATGATTAAAATACCATACAAGTTGATCCTCCTCCTCACCAAATATTATAAAGAACATTTTTAAGGATTATTGTGAAGTCCTTCAATATTGAAGCCTCTATGATTTATTTATTGAATGAGGGGAATAGGTAAATTGAAGGATTATATGATTCCTACCCACAATTACAACCCTAATTGGACATTATCTCCCTTTCCAACATGCCATACTAGGAAATTTCCAATAAGGGGGAATGATGTGATAATTGGTTTTCAAATAACCGAGGAATTTTTGTATTTTTAACAACAATTATTACCTAGTCCTCCACTAAGTCTGGAGCTATGTATTTATCCTTTATGACATGCAAACATAATTTGGTACCTTGGAGGAGACTCCAAACATTTTTATCAACTAAATACTTTAATAAAAAAAAGATATTCTTGAGACCCCATCCTTCTTGTGATTTGGGAATTGCTACTTTTTTCCAAGAGACCAACACTATGCATTTTTTCTCACTCTCACTTAACGAAAGGAAATAGTAACACAACTACCTTATCCAATATAACAATGTAAATCCTAATAATGTTCACTTAGGTAACAAGTCATAAGAATGTTCACTTAGAGAACAAGTCCCTTGTTTCCCTCCCTTGAGCAAGACCCATTCTTGGTTCAAAACTAACTTATTCATTGTTCCGAAATTCCACTTGGAGGTGAATGATATGTTACATAGGTCATATGTGGTGGTTTGACTATTTGTCTATGGTTCTTGAGCTTGATAAGCAAGGTTTAGGGTTGAATACTCTTGTTTCCTTTCATCAACTATAATCATGAGCCTAAGACCCATCCATGATGATCAATAAGACCTCATAATGTCACCCACATTCAACTTGGATGCCAAAGACTC
The DNA here is from genome assembly GCA_000966675.3 of Picea glauca. Classification (NCBI taxonomy): domain Eukaryota; kingdom Viridiplantae; phylum Streptophyta; class Pinopsida; order Pinales; family Pinaceae; genus Picea; species Picea glauca. The sequence continues at coordinate 170,766 of JZKD02S1772075.1, forward strand.
CCTAGAGAGGACTCGTGTCATGTTTTTTAGGTGTTGTTGATGGGGGTTGAGCTCGAGAAGGTTTAGTTAAGGGTTTAGGCCATTGTTTCCAACTTCCCATGTTTATGCCTCTACACCCATTTTCAATGTACAAAACCTAATCATGATGCCTATATCCCTCTTAAAGGCCACAGTTCTGTTATGTTGGTTTGAGGACTTGTTCAAGGCTCTTGATGCCTTGTTCACCCATCCATGGTATTTTTTGGTAACCTAAGGACTTTTTCATGGTGCTTGAGCTAGATATGATATGTTTGCGGCTTGAGTTGTTTTTTCCCTCCCTTGACTATGCAGGTTAAGGGCTTGAGTCTTGTTCCCTACCATAACCATGGTCAAGGCCCCAAGACCCATATGTAGTATGCAAAACATATAAAAGGTTATGGTCTAGGTGTTTTTCATGGCACATGAGCTTGAGAAGGTTCAATTATGGCTTCAGTCCTTTACTCACCCCTTAACCATTTTTAGGTGTTAAGACCCATTTCTAGAGAACAAAACCTACTCATGGCACATGTATCCTACATCTTGGAGGCCTTCAAGGAAGCCTCACAAATGAGTGATGTGTTGGTTAAGGCCTCTCTACCCGTCCTTACTGCAAAAAACCTCCTAATGGTGTCCTTATCCAACTCTGATGCTAAGGACCCCCTAGAGAGGGATTGTGTTGTGGTTTCTAGGTGTTGTTCATGACATTTGAGCCTAAGAAGTGTCATTTAGGGCCCTCATATCCCACTCAATTGATACAAAACCCTAACCATGATGTACCCAATAACTATTCCATGTGTGGAACCAAGACATGCTCTTTTTTAGGGCCTTTGTTGTGGTTGAATCATGGCACCCATATTCATCTAGTAGGCCAAATATACCCTATGAAGGTCACGTGTCATGGTTAAAGGATGATTTCAATGACATAACTTGAGAATCTTCATGGTTTTTCTCTTTGGTGCTTGACTCAAGACTCTTCATTTAGGACATAATGCCATTATTTATCTCCCTTGACATTGGTTAGACCTTAATACTAATTATTTGTTCATAAATAACCTAGTCATGGATCCCATATCCCATTTGGACATTAATGATACCCTTTGATTGATATGTGACCCAATCCTTCTCTCAGATCCTCCTTATTATCTCTTCTTGGGATGGTTTGGGTGCTAAATCTCTAGCAATGGTAGATAAATATATAACCTTTACCTTCACTCTTTTGCTTTTTCATTAGGAGAGTTGGAAACATTATAGATCATGTCAGACCACTCACCCACAATATAGTTGTTTAAGTCACTAAGTCCATCCTTGTTAATATCATCGACTTGTTGAAAAAATTCTTTGGATACCATGCAGGTATTTTGATCATGTGGTAGGCCACATAGATTGCACCATGGTAAAACTTCATGGTCATGGTAGACTTTACCAGTAAAATTGTTGGGTGGATGAGGTTTCATACACCAATTTGGTGTCTGGCTTGGACGTGACCTTAAAAAATAGATTATTATTATAATTAATATATTAAAAACATTAAAAAACATGTGTTAAAAAAAAAGCATTAAAAAAAAACAAATTTCAAAAATAAAATAAAATTAGTATTAAAAACATTAAAAAAAACGAAACATAAAAAAAAAACAAAAAAAAAACAAATTTAAAACAAAATAATAAAAAAAAAAACAAATGCCAAGCATTAAGCCCGTGCCCTAATGCATTCAAACCACAACAATCTTGATCCCTAATGCATTCACACCATAGAAGGTCGACCGAGAGGGAGGAGAGAACTTGCTAGGGAGGAGAGAACCACAACAAGTGAGAGAGGGATGAGAGAATCCTCCAGGGAGGAGAGAACTACAGTAAGCCCGAGAGGGAGGAGAGAACCCGTGCCTTGCATTCACAGCTACGATGACAAAGAAATCATGCTCCTTGCATTCACACCACAACAAGCTCGACAGGGAGGAGAGAACAACATGCGTTTCGTGTCGTGAGCTCCATTGGTGTTTCTCTAAGGTCGCGAGGGTTTCACCATTACCTTATTTGGAAAAATACAACAGGCATTTTGCAGGTGTGTCAGAACAACAAAACACAGGGTGAGAACAACATCATGTTGGACACTAGGCAAGTGTGCGTGTTGGTTTTTGGCATTGTTAAATTTAACGTCAAATTTTTCGGAACTTAACCTTGTTATTTTATTTCTCTAGTAATTCGCCACAAATATGGATGCTGGACTTTTAATCTAACTGTTTGGCATCCATTTTGTATGATTTCTAAGTAGCAAAGCTTAATTTTGTAATATATGTATTTCTTCAAATCTTAGTAAATTGGAGTTTTTGGGGTTTTAGGGTTTTAAATATAGGTGATGGAAGGAATCTTATATCAATTCCAGGTCCAAATAGGTAAATGAATTCAAGATGAATCAAATGGCCGATGAGGTCAAGAGGAAGCCCTCTTAAGAATGGGATTATTTCATTCAAGGATTAGGGATTATATTAGAACCAAAAGGAAAAACCCTTTAAGAGGGGATGGCCCCTCCAAATAAGCTCCATAAGTATTGTGTGAAGGTGTACAAATCCTAATCAAACATGTAAAAAAGGACTCAAAATCCCCTTCCAAGTGGACACATGGCTCTTCAAGGTGAAGAAGGCTTCACAAGTGATGAATGTAACCCTAAAAAATGGTCAGCCTCCTCTAAATCAGCTCTAATATGTCAAATGTGAATCCAACAAGGTGTAATCGCCCTCCTTAAATCATTCCAATGTCCTCTCCAATTCAGTGGATGGTTGAACAAAACCACAAATGCCAAATGAAACCTTCATGCAAAATCCAAGGTAGACATCTCATTAATTGATGTGACAGATGCTTCAAAATGAGTTAATAAGGTGATCTTTCATAAATTTGGAATGTTCCAAGGCATGAGAAGCTTTGGTTAACCAATAATAGCCAATTTTTTTTTTTTATCAATTCTTTGGGAATCATGAATTACCTCGATAAATGTGAATTACATTGGGAAATGTGAAGATGCCCAAAAATATGAATGAAACTAATGCCATGCCCAAACACAACAAGACACCATGAAACATCAAGTATTGCATCATCAATCAACAAATATGCCATGAAATCCTCTACCTCAACAAGATACGTGGAACCAAGTAGGTTTCTCAATTGTCTACAACTGATAAAAAATCCAAAGGCTAGTGAAAAAATTCACTAGGTTGTTACCCTATACCAAAATGAGGGGTATTAGACCATATAATTCTATATGTAGCACAAATTTTTTTTTTTTTTTTTATGCTTCATAATTTTGTCAAAAGTGCACCATATTTTGGACTCATCATCACCCCCCCACCCAACCAAAGGGTTTTTTGGTAAATTTTCACACAAACTCTCTGGGAGTATACAAGGTCAGTTTTTTATACTATTTGGACGATCTCAAAGATTATGTGGGGACATCATAGTTTAGACATGGACTAGGTGACCAAATTGGCCCCTAAATCCAAATGTTGCATTGCTTCTTACTCAGCAAAGCACTAGTTATCGAAATCGATGAAAAAAACTACTTCCGAGGGGTTGGAACCATGAGTGAGGGATGCTCTAGCTAAAATACTATTCCAGGAATCCATCAGAGTCGACGATTCCTCAATTTGAGTCTTGGTTTTCATTTTATGCCCAGTTGCAAGTTGCATACCAAACCATTTCGGGGACTCTTGGCCAATTCCTCCTCCGGGCATAAAAGCCTAACAGAGCAACATTTTGAACTCCCTAAGATTCTACATACTTGTTTAGGCATGGACTAGGTGACCACAATTTCCATCATCTCCTGAGCCATGGTTTCATAAATTGGACCCCTAAATCCAAATGTTGCATTTCTTCTTACTGAGAAAAGCACCAATTATCAAAATCGATGAAAAAAACAACTTCCGAGGGGTTGGAACTGAGAGTGAGGGGTGCTCTAGCTAAAATATTATGCCAGGAATCCATCAGATATGAGAGTTCCTCAATCCAAGTCTCCATTTTCATTTTATGCCCAGTTGCAAGTCGCATCCCAAACCATTTCTGGGACTCTTGGCCAATTCCCGCTCAGGGCATAGAAGACTAACGAAGCAACATTTTTGAGTTCCGTGAGATGATGCAAGATTTTTTAGGCATGGAATAGGTGACGATATTTTCCATCCTCTCCCGAGGAACAGTTTCATAAATTGGATCCCTTAATCCAAATGTTGGTTTGCTTCAAACTGAGCAAAACACTAGTTCTCAAGATCAATGAGTAAGCAACTTCCGAGGCATGGAACCCAGGAGAGAGAGGGGGTCTCTAGCTGAAATCCTATCCCAGGAATCCATCGGAGTCAACGGTTCCTCAATCTGAGTCTTGGTTTTCATTTTATTTCGAGTTGCAAGTCGCATCCCAAACCATTTCCGGGACTATTGACAATTCCTCCTTCGGGCATAAAAGCCTAATAGAGAAACATTCTTGAGCTCCATGAGATTCTGCATGCTTTTTTAGGCATGGACCAAGTGAGCACATTGTCCGTTCTCTCCCAAGGCATGGTTTCGTAAATTGGACCCCTAAATCCAAATGTTGCATTGCTTCTTACTGAGCAAAGCACTAGTTATTGAAATCGATGAAAGAAATAACTTTCGAGGGGTTGGAACCAGGAGTGAGGGGTGCTCTAGCTAAAATCCTATTCTAGGAATCCAACAGAGATGATGGTTCTTCAATCCGAGTCTCGATTTTTGTTTTATGCTCAATTGCAAGTCGCATCCCAAACCATTTCGAGGACTCTTGGCCAATTCCTGCTCAGGGCATAAAAGACTAACGGAGCAACATTTTTGAGTTCCGTGAGATGATACAAGTTTTTTTAGGCATGGAACATGTGACCAAATTATCTATCCACTCCTGAGACATGGTTTCATAAATTGACCCCTAAATCCAAATGCTGCATTGCTTCAAACTTAGAAAAACACTAGTTCTCGAAATCAATGATTAAAGAAACTTTTGAGGCACGGAACCCATGAGTGAGGGGTGATCTAGATGAAATCCTATCCCAGTAATCCATCGGAGTCGACGGTTCCTTAATCCGAGTCTTGATATTTTCTATATGCCCAGTTGCAAGTCACATCCCAAACCATTTTGAGGACTCTTGGCCAATTGCTCCTGAGGGCATAAAAACCTAACAAAGAAGCATTTTTGAGTTCCATGAGATGTTGCAAGATTATTTAGGTGTGGAATAGGTGACTATATTTTCCATCTGCTCCCGAGGCACGGTTTCATATATTGGATCCCTTAATCCAAAAGTTGGTTTGCTTCAAACTGAGAAAAACACTAGTTCTCTAAATCAATGAGTAAAGAAACTTTCAAGGCATGGAACTTGGGAATGAGGGGTGCTTTAGCTGAAATTATATCGCAAGAATCCATCTGAGTCGATGGTTCCTCAATCCGAGTCTCGATTTTCGCTTTATGCCCAGTTGCAAGTCACATCCCAAACCATTTCGGGGACTCTTGGCAATTCCTCCTCCGGGCATAAAATCCTAACGGAGAAACATTTTTGAGCTCCATGAGATTCTTCATGCTTGTTTAGGCATGGAATAGGTGACCACATTTTCCATCCGCTCCTGAGGCATGGTTTCATAAATTGGACCCCTAAATCGAAATGTTGCATTGCTTCTTAGTGAGGAAAGCACTAGTTATCGAAATCGATGAAAAAAACAACTTTTGAGGGGTTGGAACCGTGAGTGAGGGGTGCTCTAGCTAAAATCCTATGCCAATAATCCAACATATATGACGATTCCTCAATCTGAGTCTCGTTTTTTATTTTATGCCCAGTTGCAAGTTGCATCCCAAACCATTTCAGGGACTCCTGGCCAATTCCCGCTCAGGGCATAAAAGACTAACAAAGAAATATTTATGAGTTCTGTGAGATGTTGCAATATTGTTTAGGAATGGAATAGGTGACCAAATTATCCATCAGCTCCCGAGGCATGGTTTCATAAATTGGCCCCTAAATCCAAATGCCGCATTGCTTTAAACTTAGAAAAAAACTAGTTCTCGAAATCAATGATTAAAGCAACTTTTGAGGCATGGCGCCTGTGAGTGAGGGGTGATATAGATGAAATCCTATCCGAATAATCCATCGGAGTCGACAATTTCTTAATCTGACCCTCAATATTTTTTATATGCCCAGTTGCAAGTCACATCCCAAACCATTTCGGGGACTCTTGGCCAATTACTATTGAGGGCATAAAAACCTAATGGAACAACATTTTTGAGCTCCGTGAGATGCTGCAAGATTTTTTAGGCATGGAATAGGTGACTATATTTTCCATCCACTCTTGAGGCATGGTTTCATAAATTGGACCCCTTAATCCAAATGTTGGTTTGCTTCAAACTAAGAAAAACACCAGTTCTCAAAATCAATGAGTAAAGCAACTTCCAAGGCATGGCACCCGAGAATGAGGGGTTCTCTAGTTGAAATCGTATTCTAGGAATCCATCGTATTCGACGGTTCCTCAATCCGAGTCTTAGTTTTCATTTTATGCCCAGTTGCAAGTCGCATCCCAAACCATTTCGGGGACTCTTGACAATTCCTCCTCCTGGCATAAAAGCCTAACGAAGCAACATTTTTGAGCTCCATGAGATTATACATGCTTGTTTAGCCATGGTCTAGGTGACTGCATTGTCTATCTTCTCCGGAGGCATGGTTTCGTAAATTGGACCCCTAAATCCAAATGTTGCATTGGTTCTTACTGAGAAAAGCACTAGTTATCAAAATCGATAATAAAAATAACTTCTGATGGGTTGGAACCAGGAGTGAGGGGTGCTCTAGATAAAATCCTATGCTGGGAATCCAATAGAGATGACGGTTCCTCAATCCAAGTCTCGATTTTTCATTTTATGCCTAGTTGCAAGTCACATCCCAAACCATTTTGGGGACTCTTGGCCAATTCCCGCTTAGGGCATAAAAGACTAACAAAGCAACATTTTTGAGTTCTGTGAGATGCTGCAAGATTTTTTAGGCATGGAATAGGTGATTGTATCTTCCATCCTCTCCCGAGGCACAGTTTCATAAATTGGACCCCTTAATCCAAGTGTTGGTTTGATTCAAATTGAGCAAAACACTAGTTCTTGAAATCAATGAGTAAAGCAACTTCTGAGGCATGGAACCCAGGAGAGAGGGGTGCTCTAGCTGAAATCCTATCTCAGGAATCCATCAGAGTCGACGGTTCCTCAATTCGAGTCTCAATTTTCATTTTATGCCCAGTTGCAAGTCACATCCCAAACCATTTTGAGGACTCTTGGCAATTCCTCCTCCAGACATAAAATCCTAACGAAGCATCATTTTTGAGCTCCATGAGATTCTGCGTCCTTGTTTAGGAAAGGAATAGGTGAAAAAATTGTCCATCTGCTCCTGAGGCATGGTTTCATAAATTGGACCCCTTCATCCAAATGTTGCATTGCTTCTTACTGAGCAAAGCACTAGTTATCAAAATCGATGAAAAAAACAACTTTCGAAGGGTTGGAACCGAGAGTGACGGGTGATTTAGCTAAAATCCCACGGAATCCAACAGAGATGATGGTTCCTCAATCCGAGTCTTGATTTTTGTTATATGACAAGTTGCAAGTCGCATCCTAAACCATTTCAGGGACTCTTGGCCAATTCCCGCTCAGGGCATAAAAGACTAACAAAGCAACATTTTTGATTTCTGTGAGATGTTGCAAGATTGTTTAGGCATGGAATAGGTGACCAAATTATCCATCCGCTCCCAAGGCATGGTTTTGTAAATTGGCCCCTAAATCCAAATGCTGCATTGCTTCAAACTGAGCAAAACACTAGTTCTCAAAATCCATGATTAAAGCAAATTCCAAGGCATGGAACCCATGAGTGAGGGGTGATCTAGATGAAATCCTATCCCAGTAATCCATCGAAGTCAACGGTTCCTTAATCAGAGTCTCGATATTCGTTATATGCCCAGTTGCAAGTCGCATCCCAAACCATTTCGAGGACTCTTGGCCAATTTCTCTTGAGGGCACTAAAACCTAATGGAGAAACATTTTTGAGTTACGTGAGATGCTGCAAGATTGTTTAGGCATGGACTAGGTGACTATATTTTCCATCTGCTCCCGAGGCACGATTTCATAAATTGGATCCCTTAATCCAAATGTTGGTTTGCTTCAAACTGAGAAAAACACTAGTTCTCAAAATCAATGAGTAAAGTAACTTTTGAGGCATGGAACTCGAGAGAGAGGGGTGATCTAGCTGAAATCATTTCCCAGGAATCCATCGGAGTCGACGATTCCTCAATCCAAGTACCGGTTTTCATTTTATGCCCAGTTGCAAGTCGCATCCCAAACAATTTCGGAGACTCTTGACAATTCATCCTCCGGGCATAAAAGCCCAACAAAGTAGCATTTTTGAGCTCCATGAGATTTTTCATGATTGTTTAGGCATGGAATAGGTGACCACATTGTCCATCCGCTCCTGAGGCATGGTTTCGTAAATTGGACCCCTAAATCCAAATGTTGCATTGCTTCTTACTGAGCAAAGCACTAGTTATCGAAATCGATGAGAAAAACAACTTTTGAGGGGTTGGAACCGAGAGTGAGGGGTTCTCTAGCTAAAATCCTATGCCAAGAATCCAACAGAGATGACGGTTCCTCAATCTGAGTCTCGGCTTTCGTTTTATGCCCAGTTGCAAGTCACATCCCAAACCATTTCGGGGACTCTTGGCCAATTCCCGCTCAGGGCATAAAAGATGAAGAAAGAAATTTTTTTAAGTTCCATGAGATGCTGCAAGCTTGTTTAGGCATGGAATAGGTGACCAAATTATCCATCCACTCTCGAGGCATGGTTTCGTAAATTGGCCCCTAAATCCAAGTGCTGCATTGCTTCAAACTGAGAAAAACACTAGTTCTCAAAATCAATGATTAAAGCAACTTCCGAGGCATGAAACTCACGAGTGAGGGGTTTTATAGATGAATGCCTATCCAAGTAATCCATCAGAGTCAACTGTTCCTTAATCCGAGTCTTGATATTCGTTATATGCCCAACTGCAAGTCGCATCCCAAACCATTTCGGGGACTCTTGGCCAATTGCTCCCGAGGGCATAAAAACCTAATGGAGCAACATTTTTGAGTACCGTTAGATGCTGGAAGATTGTTTAGGCATGAAATAGGTGAATTTATTTTCCATCCGCTCCCGAGGCACGGTTTCATAAATTGGACCCCTTAATCCAAATGTTGGTTTGCTTCAAACTGAGCAAAACACTAGTTCTCGAAATCAATGAGTAAAGCAACTTCTGAGGCATGGAACCTGGGAATGAGGGGTTCTCTAGATGAAATCCTATCCCAGGAATCCATCGGAGCCAACGGTTCCTCAATCTGAGTCTTGGTTTTTGTTTTATGCCCAGTTGCAAGTCGCATCCCAAACCATTTCGGGGACTCTTGGCAATTCATCCTTGGGGCATAAAAGCCTAACAAAGCAACATTTTTGAGCTCCATGAGATTCTGCATGCTTTTTTAGGCATGGACTAGGTGACCACATTGTCCATCCGCTCCCGAGGCATGGTTTTGTAAATTGGACCCCTAAATCCAAATGTTGCATTGCTTCTTACTGAGCAAAGCACTAGTTATCGAAATCGATGAAAAAAACAACTTCCGAGGGGTTGGAACTGGGAGTGAGGGGTGATCTAGATAAAATCCTATGTCAGGAATCCAACAAAGATGAAGGTTCCTGAATCCGAGTCTCGGTTTTCATTTTATGCCTAGTTGCAAGTTGCATCTCGGGGACTCTTGACCAATTTCCGGTCAAGGCATAAAAGACTAATGGAGCAACATTTTTGAGCTCCATGAGAAGATGCAAGTGTGTTTAGGCATGGAATAGGTGAGAAAATTATCCATCCACTCTCATGGCATGGTTTCATAAATTGGCCCCTAAATCCAAATGTTTCATTACTTCTTACTGAGCAAAGCACTAGTTATCGAAATCGATGAAAAAAACTACTTCTGAGGGGTTGGAACCGGGAGTGAGGGGTGTTCTAGCTAAAATCCTATGCCAGGAATCCATGGGAGGTGACGATTCGTCAATTCGAGTCTTGGTTTTCATTTTATGCCAGCTGCAAGTCACATCCCAAACCATTTCGGGGACTCTTGTCAATCCATCGTTGGGCATAAAAGCCTAACATAGCAACATTTTTGAGCTCCATGAGATTATACATGCTTGTTTAGGCATGGACTAGGTGACTACATTTTCCATTCGCTCCCGAGGCATGGTTTCATAAATCAGACCCCTAAATACAAATGTTGCATTGCTTCTTATTTAGCAAATCACTAGTGATCAAAATCGATGAAAAAAACAACTTCCGAGGGGTTGGAACCGAGAGTGAGGGGTGCTCTAGCTAAAATCCTATGCCAGGAATCCAACAGAGACGACGATTCCTCAATCCGAGTCTTGGTTTTCATTTTATGCCCAGTTGCAAGTCGCATCCCAAACCATTTCGGGGACTCTTGGCCAATTCCCACTCAGGCCATAAAAGACTAAGAGAGCAACATTTTTGAGTTCCGTGAGATGCTGCAAGATTGTTTAGGCATGGACCAGGTGACTAAATTGTCCATCCAATCCCGAGTCATGGTTTCATAAATTGGACCCCTTAATCCAAATGTTGCATTGCTTCAAACTGAGCAAAACACTAGTTGTCGAAATCAATGAGTAAAGAAACTTTCGAGGCATGGCACTCATGAGTGAGGGTGCGCTAGCTGAAATCCTATCCCAGTAATCGATTAGATTCGATGGCTCTTCAATCTGAGTCTCGATATTCATTTTATGCCCAGTTGCAAGTCGCATCCCAAACCATTTCGGGGACTCTTGGACAATTTCTCATGAGGGCATGAAAACTAACTAAATTCTACATGTCTCTGTCAACTAACTACTATATCTGTAATGGTCGGTTTTAATTTAACATCTAGTAATTCTGATCCGGATTATTTTCGGCACGAAATGAGAGCGGAGATGTAATAAAGAAATGCATAGAGATATCGCGTATATCCAGTAATATAACAGAAATATATCAGAGATGCAACCATAAAC
>JZKD02S1772075.1:197194-238556 GCA_000966675.3 Picea glauca
AATCCGTTTTTGATATTACATCATCAATATCTGGGATGTTTTTTGATTGGACACATGAACTACAGAGCAGAAAACGGTGGCAGTAAAGCATTACCATGGAAGTAAAGATCAAGCTTCTGTCACACACTCAAATCTGCATGAACAAGCTCATCCTAAGTTATTTCTACAACACAATGAACAAATTATTCATATTATGTATTCGTTTTCTAATTCGTTCTTAACTCGTCTTACTAATTCCAGGACAACGATTATCATCGACATGGTACTCTGGGCAAGCTGAAAGTGAAAATGGATGATCAAGGATATTATCATTAAGAGAAAGAGATATCGGGCGCAAAATATCGTACCCCAAAAGGGACATTCCTGGGGGACTAGATTCTCAACATCACCACCGCAAAAACAAATAAATAAGACAAAATGTAGGTACTAATAGAAAGGTCTAGTAGGAGGTCGCTTTAGTCTGAGAAATAATTTTGATTTTTCAGCTGAGAAGATATTTGGATTCCTGGGTTCAACTAGTTTGCTCTAGTTAGAAACATAAATAATGAATGTAGAAAATATGTACCAAAAATAAAATATACTTACTTATTCCTAGGTTTTAAAATCCTTGGATTATTTCATGTTTTTCAATAGCAACTTTCCATGCATTCAGATTTTTTTAGTATCGAAAATACACAAGAAGATAGTTGTGTTGTGTTGTTTTACATAATTATAGACATACTTACCCAATGAATATTCACATTATGACCCCATAAAATGGCTCGTGGAAACAATATTTTAAAGCCAAACTGCCACCTACGGTTTCTTAGTTTTCTTCAGATATGAGTTTATTGTCCCCCAAGATTTCTTTCTCTGGTGCATCATCTTCTTTGGAAAAATATCCATGTTTACTCTATTTTTTTTTCTAAATTTCATGCCACCAAGAATTCTCTTGAAGCTACTTGGAATATGCCATCACTAGATGATTTTTCTACTGCATTGACCAGGGAGCAAGACAAGCTTGTGCAGACTCCAGTAGAGAGAAAATGGCGGACACCAACCAGGACGAGCTTGTTCTCCTACAGAGAGAAAATGGCAGACACCAGACAAGACAAGCTGGTTCGGTGGCTCAGTGGGTTGACAATAGGTGGCGAGAAGAAGAATGGAAGAATGCATTGCCAAGGAGAAGAAGAACAACCTACCCCAACCTGATAAAAGTTACGTGTGTTTTAAGGCAAAGATAGATGCTGCCACATGTGACGCAGAGAGACACGAACACCACCTCGTGCTCCTGCTCACAGGATCGATCAATCAGTTCATCAGCCGAAGCGGCTCATTGGATTCCCTTCTGGAATCTTTAATGAAAACTTGATCCATAGGTCCTGCTCTTTTTCCCACACGGTCTTTTTGCACTTAACCGTGATCTTCCCCGATTCAGTTTCGGGTCTCGGGACTTTATGGTTCCCGATGCCAAAAGTTCCCTATCCTCTCGAACTCCCAATCACTGATTCGTCAATGCACTCCCTTTTTTGCTTAAGACCCTACTGGCTATGCCCCTAGTCCATATGACTAGTCCGCATAAGACCACAACCTTATCTCCTTTCGGGGTTTCGTGACCCAAGCGTCCAACCTGTCATCCTCTGGACCCACGAAATAATGATATGCAAAATGCCGATATGCCGATTCCCTGGTCTTCCCTTTCCTTTCGCGATTTTGGCTATCACGATGTCGAAAAACATGGTTTCTTGTTCACGGGATTTCCAATATCTCGAATGCTGATTCTCCGACGTGACGTCAGCTCGACCCACACCACAGTGCTCTCTCCTTATCGTGTCTTCGCCACTCGTGAAGTCGAAAGACTCCCTCTTCCAACCTCCGATGCCCGAGTCCCCGATAGAGAGAATCTCGCGACACGTGTCCTCCATTAATCGGACGGCTCATATCAAACCTCACCGTTTCGAGACTTTTGCTACCGATTTCCTGACTTCTCGACCTCGAGAACTCCTATATCCCGAGCGCTGATATCCCAGTTTTCCACTCTCATCGGGACTTTTCACCTTTGATTACGAGGGTTTAAACCTCAAGCAATTTCTGTTCGATCCAACGAATGACGGAGTTTCGACACTTCTTGATGAAGTGTCTCCACCGTCCTTCTCACTGATCTTCTGCGCACACTCCAGAGACTAAACTCCGTGCATCTTTACACGATCCAATGATTGACGGGTATCTGAGTGAGATCCAATGGCTCACGATCTCCTCTTCTGTGCACTCCTCCTATTCTCTCCTGGACGTGAAATCTTCAATGGTCCAGATTTCTTCGGTCGATCCAACGACTATTGTGCTCTCTCCTGAGCTTCTGCACTTTCTTCGAGTGCTTGGGAAAATTCTAAGTTCTCAAAGGCCTCGACCTTTGTATTCCTTCTCTGTGATCTCCTCAGCTTTAAGCCTCGCCTGTGTTCTCCACAACGCTATTCCTCCTGAGCTTTTCTCCTTGAATCCCCAAGGGATTCTTTGACTTCTGCGCCTCTGTAGAGGGTTCACGCACACACAGTGTTGTCTCTCCCGAGCTTCTCAAACGATCAGACCCCTAAGGGGTTTTATCCTTCTTTCTTCTCCCACAGATGGAGAATGTAATACTCTTCTGGCTATTTCTCTCTCAAGAAACCTCTTTCTAAGTCTGTAGGGTGTTCAACAACCCTGTGAATATACCTCAGTGAACTCTTCCTTTAAATTCCAGAACTCAAGAGTTCTCTTCTCCCTGTTCCTGTCCACACAATGTCTCGATGCCCACCTGGCAGAGTGTCAAGAATCCTCAGTGATTCTGACTTCTTAAGAACTCACAACATAGTTCTTCCTCTGTGCACTCTTTGCACTGGCTCAATGCCCACCTGACATAGCTTCACAAAACTCCTCAGAGCTTCTATCTGCAACTGTGTTCTTCTCCCACAGCCTAGCCTCCAAGGTGTTCAACAACCAAGAGGTCTTTCTCCTGAGTCGTTGATTCCAGTTCTTGTGCCGCAACACGTCTTCGTCTGAACCCACAGTATTCAGAAGTGCAACCTCTGTGCATGGATATCAGAACCCGCAACATTCTGTCACACCCTCCTGGTATGAAGCCTCAAAGACCTTCACCTAAAATTAGACACACTCCTACAAATGCAAACCTACGACATACATCTACAACATACATTCATATCATATGAAGAACACTCACAGACATCCTTTTAACACATAGTCATACAGGAAAAACTGCTATTTGTATTAAATATGGCAAATGCCTATATTTACAAGGTGTTCCTGAGCATGACCTGTAACAAGGTCTCGGCTCCTTCTCTTCTTCTCTCTACTCACAGACCCCTATCTCAACTCTCTCCCCACTAACTACTAAAGAGATACAATAGATCTTTTACATGAGGAGGCTCTTTGAGCTCTTCCCTCCAATCTACCTACCCTATTCAATTACATTGAATGGGCTTTCTAGTCCGCTATCCAGATCTAGATCTCAGCCTTACAAAACATTTAAAGGCCTGTCTTATCTACAACCTGCACAAAGGCACGGATTCACAACTCAACATCTTAAACATTTAATTACATTCAATTCTAAATCAAAATGAGGACTACGCCTCTCTTCATCACGCGATTCGAATTCGCTGACGTGGCTGGCTGGATGACGTGGAGAGATGCTTCTGCATCAACATGTGGGAGCCTGGATACATGGAAGGAAGGGACGAGACCAAGTGGAGCAAGAGCATTTAATTTGAATTTTGGTTGAAAAAATACTAAATTACTATAACTTCCATTTTTACATATTATTATATAAGAGGCAGGGACTAGCTTCTTTGCAACTAATTCCCTTGTTATTGTGTAAAAATGGTTAGAAGTTAATGTTCATGCGAGATATTAATACTTTTTTTGGAAAGGTGAAATATAAAATGAATAAAAAATATTATAATACAAATTATTATAATAGGTATAAGTATAGTTGTTATTGTCAATTGGGTTTAGTTTGGGTGGTTGGGAGGATTGATTGTTATCCTCTCCACTCATGTTTAATTTATACAAGTGATATGTTGAGCTCATAACAAGTATATTGTTGTAATGGTTTCAAGTCTTGTTGTTAACTAGATTTGTAACTTATAAAAAAATGCTAAATCATTCATAGTACTGTAGAATTGTGACAAAAACTGCATAGTGAATCTAGTTAACAACAATTCATACAAATCTTGCAAATTGAGAGAAGGATAGAAGAGATGAGAGAAAAGAATCAAGAATTGTATTCACAATGAGTAAAATGGTAAAATACACATGATATACTCTACTTGGCTAAGCGAAGTTTCCATAGTAGTGACCTAGAGATATCTAGACACTCATTGATAAAAACTGAGGTAAACTGCCACCTAGTCCTAGTTAATTGATCCATGCAATCATTGGTTAACTGAGTCACATGTGTGGAAGTGAGAGAAACACATGCAATTTATGGTAATAAAACCGAGGTTTCCATGCATGAATGACTTCCACTAGTATAAATGAGTGTAATTGAATCTAAACTGAATAGAAGCACCCTATTTTGTAGGAGAATATTCTCTACAGAAAATATTCTCATCTAAGGAAGCATTCTCAAAATTGGACTATCAACCTTAGGAAAAAATTACCTAGGTGAGTGTGTAATATCTCCAACACCCCCCCGAACACTACTAATGTGTACATGATGAATGGGTCCCAACAACCAAGGCCATTTTAGGTACCCATTGTACAATGCATATAAGAATGAAACACTTAAAAAATAGAGGAAAGAGGGAAAACCTCATGGGAACCCCCCCCTCAAAGTACAATGCAAAAAATGAAAAAAGAAAGACAAATTCTAAGCAGTTGTGTCCTTCACTCCAAGATGATCGCACAGGAAGTGGAGCTTCTGCTCAATAAATGTCTTGGTGAATATGTCCACAGTCTGTTTGGTGGATGGAAAGTACTACAAATTGATGATCCTATCATATACCAAATCTCTGCTGTAATGCACATGGATCTCAATGTGTTTGGTCCGCCGTCGCTGCACTGGGTCTCTGGAAAACTTGAGAGTACTCTGATTGTCATACCAAATGATATTTAGATGATGAAATTGGATGCCAAGCTTAGTGAATATGTTCTGGAGCCAAAGTTCCTGAATAATGACATTGACCGCTCCTCTGTACTTGGCCTCTATTTACAATAGAGAAATAGCCAACTGCTTTTTGCTTGACCAACAAATGGGTTCAGAACCTAAACTAAGCACATACCTAAATGTGGACTTGTGAAATATGCTATTTCCAGCCCAATCAGAATGAGTGAATCCCATGAGATCCAATGCACAACCTGCTGCATAGTGGATCCCATAAGTTGTGGTGCCCTGAAAATATCTAAGGATGCACTTGGTAGCCTTCCAGTGTAGCTCATGTGGCTCTTGCATGTACCTAGAAACTTCCCCTATTGCATATGAGAGATTTGACTGGGTGTGGGTGAGATAGAGAAGGCTCCCCACAAGCCATCGATACAAGGTGTTGTCCACCTTTGGCTTCAATATGTACCCCAGACAAAAAGGGTGTGTTTTTCGACTTGCAGTCGGTCATGTGGAATCTAACCAACAGATCCCCGGTATACTTAGTCTAAGATAGATTGATGCTTGAAGCATCCTGACTGATCTTAAGACCAAGGAAATAGTGCATTGGACCCATGTTTTTCATAGAGACCTTGTCATGCAGAATATATTTGAGCATGACAATGGTTGAGGTCGAACTTCCTGTGATTAGGAGGTCATCAACATAGATAACTAATATCAATAAGTATTTTGAGGTTCTCAACATGTAGATGTTTGTATCTGATTTTCATCTGACAAAGTGATGAGAGAGAAAGTAGGCATCCATATTCGCATCCATGCATGCTCTAGGTTCCTACTTGGGGCCATAGAGGGAATTCTTCAGTCGACATACTAAGGATGAGTTCTGAATGAACCCCTATGGCTTCTCTATGTAAATTTCCTCTGAGATATCCCCGTGTATAAAATCATTCTTCACATCCATTTGGTGAACTTTCCACCCCCTTTCTTCCACAATAGCAAGGGCCGATAATATGGAGTCTATCTTTGCTACAGGAGCAAAGGTATCATCATAGTCTATCCTATGGATCTGCCGAAATCCTTTGGAAACCATTCTTGCCTTATACTTGCTCACCTGTTCGTCTGTTTCCTTCTTGGTCTTATAAACCCATCTTCATCTGATAAGATTCCTATCTGAAGGAATCAGAACCAGATCCCAAGTCTGGTTCTCTAGGATAGAGTTATACTCCTGCATGGTGGCTTTCCAGAAAGGATTCCCGTAGCCTCTACACAGGTCTATGGGTATGAAGTTAGAACCATATAGAAATGCATGGGAATCACTGGTTCGGTAGATGCGAGTGCATGAGGAGGTTTCTCAAACTAAGACCTCATAATCCTATGATATGATGGATCCCCCACAAGGTCTCTTACTTTTTGTAGGGTGATATTTTCCCACTTGGGAATTTGTGGTGGTTCAACATCTAAATGCTCATCATTGACATGTTCATCATATTTCGAATCAGGTTCCAAGATTAAATATGAACCATGTTCTAAGTGAGAAGTCTCATCATCACTGATGTGTAGTGCAGACAATGGTACAAGAGTATCTGCATGTGGCTCCAATGGTGCATGCAAGGGAGTCTCCTCAAACTGAACATTGCACTCAATTATGAGATTTTTCATAGAGGGATCAAGTAACCCGTAATCCTTCACACCATATGCATATCCCATGGAAAATGCATGCAATAGTCTACAGATATAATGATTTCCTCTTTTCAGAGGGTACACGGGCCCATGCACATGATCCAAATATTCAAAAGTGGGTGACTTCTTGATCTAGGTGGATATTGGTGGCCATCCACCTATTCCAACTGGATCCTCATGTTCGTTTTTGATTCAACATGTCTTTTTGTAATGATTTATAATTGTGAGTTCTACACTTATGGGGCTATCTGAAGCCTCACACATTCTCCAAGTGGATACGTGTGGCCTATCACTTAATCCAACTGGCTTATTTGGTATGTTTTCATGTCAACACATCTTGCTATACTTTCAGGGTTGTTTTGGGGCCCTAAACATTGTTTGGCTGACTCACCACATTCAAACTGTAGACAGAGTCATAATTTGACGACATAATGTGTAGATATATGAAAGAACTTTCCAATGGGCTGTTACACGCCTAAAACATAGGTCATATGTAAAATTTACAACCCTAGGAAGTTGAGGTACCAAATTACACCAACTTACCCATAGGGCCCACATGAATTTTGGTGTTTCACCTTCTAGGGTTAGGTTTTTGGATGTCTAGGGTTTTGGAATTCATGAGTAATATGAAAATGACCTATGGAGCCTCATTGTAATCCATTCCTCTCAGACGGATGCACGTAGCATCCACATCTCTTCTTAGAGATAACTACCATTATTTAATAGAAGATATTGTTTACTGGATATTTGTGTTATTCTTCCTATCTCTGTGTTTATGATATTCAGTCTGTTAATCAGTTTGTTCCTCTCCTAAATCCAGATCAGTGGTATCAGAGCAGTCTCCTCTTCATTTCTTTTTCTTTGTGCATGTCCCCAACAAGGTCTGTGTACAAGAAGTTGGGACTCAAACCAATCAAGCCATTACCAGATCGGTCGCGCCGAGCCCGATAACAAACCATGGGAGATGAAAATAAAGATTATGGAGTAGTAGATCCTATTAAAATGTTGCTCAAGGAAGCCCTCACGTGACAAAGGAATGAAATGATGGACAACTTCGCGTATATCCTTTGATGGTTTCCCACGGGAGAAGCATCTTCATCAAGAAACAATTCAACCCCCTTCAAGGTACAGGTAAATTTTGATATTCCATTATTTGAAGGACTGATAGATGTAGATGCTATAGATAAATGATTGAATCTACTCGAAGGATATTTTTCGGTCCACAATTTTTTCGATAGGGAAAATATCACTTTTTTACTCCTCAAGGTTGTTCCCCATGTTAAATACTGGTGGGTTACTTACTTTGAGAAAAGATCCGTCGAGGACTCTACAATATTTGTGGTGGGCCCTACATGGGATTCCTTCCAAGACGCCATTAAAGAACACTACTACCCTGTTGGAATCTACGAGGACCAGTACACCAGATGGACCACCCTACGTCAAGAAAGGGACCAGACAATACCATACTTCACCAATATTTTCCATACCCTACGCACAAAATTGGGTATCAAAGATTCTGAGCGTCATCTGGTGCTCAAATACCACAACTGTTTGCATAGATATATTCAAATAGAAATGGAGTTCCTAGACATTGACTCATTGAGCACGACTTATAGATATGCTGTCAAGATTGAACAAAAGTTTAATAAGAAACAACGAGAGTTCGGATCTGCAAACCCTTCACAACCAAAGCAGGGAAAAGGAAACCCCAATCCATACAACAAGGGACCAAGTCGATATGGCCACCCTCAGGACAATCTGTCCAAGTCACAACACAAGAAGGACAACTAGAAGATGAAGAAGGACACACAAAAATGGTGTGAGTACCATAAGAGTCCCTGACATAACACCAACAAATGCCGCTCCAAGCAGTCCCTCATGGATGAGTTGAAGGCTTCCGAGTCAGAGGCCGATTCTGATTCCAAGTCAAATCCTGAAGGAGGGAAGCATATTATCGATGCTGAACCCAGTGCCACGGTCGCTACCACCAAATTCTGGCCAAGAAAACCAGAAGATCTAGAGGAAGGGGAACACTTCTTTCACTCGCATATGTGGGTCAAGGGGGCTTCGATTCATTTCATTGTCGACAACAACATTCAGAAGAACCTGATTTTAGCAGAGGTCATCCAACAGCTGAACCTGCCAACGACACCACACCCGCAACCCTACACCATCGGCTGGCTTCGTCAATGAAGAGATCTTTGTGTCAGCCAACAGTGCCATCTACCCTACAACATCAAGCCTTTCAAAGATGAGGTACTGTGTGATATTACTCCCCTTGAAGTTTGTGTTGTTCTTTTAGGAAAACCATATTTGTGGAAGCGTCATGCTATTTATGAGTCTAGACCCCACAGTGTTATTATTACTTTGGTAGAAAATTGTACATGATTCCATAGGTGGCATTGCCTAATGCTGTTTCTTTAATCTCTCCTTGTTATAACCCTAAATTGCACCAGACATGCATACCTGACATCATGCCATCTTACTTTCTATCTTTTCCAAGCCATCATTGAACAACTGTTATAAAAAACAATTTTCTTGAATATGTACACACCCTACACCACTACTACCTGTGTACACACGCTTGCTACACCATTACAACCTGTGTACACTCACAAAAAGCGTGAAAAATAAAAAATGCAAAGGGATATGGGCTTTTGGGCCGTTACTAATCATTTGACCACCTATAGCGAGTCACCCAACTGAATACCTAGATTTTTGGCCTATAAAAGAAGGTGTTGGGGTCCCATTTAAAAAAAAAACACGAGAGAAAAGAAACTCTGCCCATTTCAATATCCCCCCTTTGCCCCAATATTTTGCAACCACGTTGTGAGTTTGAGCCAAAATTCCCTTTTTCAGCCCTTTTTTCCTCCATTGCAAATCCTTGCCATTTCCCTAGAGAGAAATGAAGAGGAGAAGAATACGTGGAAGAATTTGGTGCATGGTGAAGAGGATCCCAGGACCGAGTTCAAGGAGCAGTTGCGAGTCTCATATTGTAACTGAATTTGTGAGATTAATATAAAGAAATACTTTTTCCATCCCGCCAAATGATGTCTCCAATCTTCATGATTTATTTGCATTTTGGTTATGATATCTAACCCACTAATCCATATGTAGAATGCATGCTTGTAGTTTCTTGTTTGTCTTTTGATGAATGTAGGTCAACCTTGAGAGGAGACTTTCAGTCGGGAAACAACCAAGCGCAAAGGTATCGACACCGGACACAGAGTTTAAGGTAGGACTACCGGATCCCTATACTTTTCTTTTTATGTATGATTGTGGGGTAATGTCGGGATAACTGTTAAAAGTAGGAGACTTTAGATGGTTAGCTCTGCCTGCACTTTAGAACCCTAGTGTAGTCCGTAGGGGGTTTTATTTCTTATGTCAGAATTGGCGACCATACTGGGGAAACCTCTAGGGTTTTTAGGGGATATTCTTTTTGGGTGATTTAATTAGTTTAATTACTTTTTCTGAGTTTCTGTAAGTGTCTGTGTCTTTAAGGGATTCTGGTATTCAATACCAGTACTCCCTGCCTAGTTTGATTGACTGTTAGTTTTCATTTTTTGAGAAGTTACAGAGGTGTAAGCGGCTTGTAGTGGGTCTGCACGCGTACATACGCACCCTACCTTTTGACAACCCGCATACACACGCTAGTTTTTGAAGTGTCAGTAGCATGCATGTGTTGAGAAAATATTTTTTAAAGAAGAGGCAGTCATCCTCTTCCCTGTAAGAAGTCATACTTCTTAGGGGTTTTCTTGATCTAATCCTGGTCTCTGTTATGGCAGTTTGTAGCTTAGGTCTGACCTCAGTTTAGCTTATTCTTTAAGAGATTTCTTGTGTTTTTCTGTTAGGGTTTCAGACAAGTTTGTGAGTCTTTTCTAATCATCCTATTGGGTTTGGTCAGTGACTCCCTGCGATCCGCAGTGGGTCCAGAATTCATTTCTTGGTCTTGTATTGTATTCACTTTTCCCTTTCGCTTGCTTTAGAATAAAAGAAAAATAATTCATTTTCAAGTTTCTTATTTTGAAGCATTTTGAAATAAAAAAAAAGATTTCATTTCTTTGTTTGGTAAAAGTAGTTTAGGTTAGTTGCTTTATTTATCAAGGAAAATGAAAGTTTTCTTAAGTTATTTATTTGAATACTTAGGAAATTAAGTAGCTCATAGTCGAGTGAAATCTTGTTTTAATTTTTTCTTTTCAAAGATCTGAGAAAAATAGTTATGAAAAGTTTGGTGAAAGAGTTTAAATTGGGAGATCTTTATTTGTGAGGAAGAAGTAGTTTGTTTTCAGTTTCATTTTATGCTCTTCTCTTTCATCTCTTAAAGAACATCACTAGTTTCACTTCCACTTCCTTTGATTTAAGACAACCACTAAAATTAATTCTTAATCAAAAGTTATTAGACTTTGTGTTTGTAGGGTCCATCAATTTAGTCTAGGATAGAGCCTTGATTTAGGATTGGAGAGGAAACTCTTCAAGAATACAAAAACACACATAGGAGTTTGTGTCAGGGAGTGCTTGAAAGCCTAGTAACGTTGAAATTTATCTGGGACCCCCCTCTAACACAGGGGATAAACATGAGGTTGCATGAGGAAAGGTAGTGGAGATAACCCCTCCAAAGTCGGACCACGCGTAGTGGGGAACACATATAGAGGGCTTATCTTGGGATTCCATTGATCTCATTTTCCATGGAGATTTGTGGGTCTCGAATCTATTCGAGGTCCTCAATTTTCTTCCAAAACACTTTCTTTCGATACCCTTGATAGGTTTCAGACTTGATACCCTTCTCATTGCTGTCCACCCGATTGTCGACTATACCCGCCTGGTGAATGTTCACGCACTGGAAACCTAGTTTCCTTTATCTTAGTGACTTACACATGTGACTACGGGGGTATACCATGGTACCTAGAGCAAAAACTGGGCCACACTTTGCAAAGTATACCCAGAGGGTGCTTTCGTATTCGAGTTTCACTTGCACCGGTAAGTTTCTCTAATGTTGGTTGGTGTAACTGTTCTTCCAACTAGCTAATGATCTGCTTGTCTTATCTCATAGGATATTTTTCTAGTGTGTGCTCGTATTTAACATTAATAGAAATCCACAGTGTTTCGTTGATCTTCTCACACCATGGAGGATCAGGAGCTCCGCTGGTCGCGAAGGCTTCTTGGCCTATCATCGATTGATCTTGACCCACCCCCGCCACCGTTAAGGCGAAGACTAGACCAACAAGGGTATTTTGAGGCGACCGAGCCACAAGAAACTGTGCCCAACCCACCTCCGAGAGGAGAAAATTTGATTCCAGAGGAACCAACCATTTCTGACCTTGGAGCGGAAGCTCTTGGTCCATATAACCCTCCAATCACCAATCTATCAATGCCCATCGTCGTACAGGTTCACCCTTACGAGTGTCAGATAGTGTCAAAAGCAGAGATGGAGACAAATGCTGCTACTTCTCCAGAGAATCCTCATACTCCCTCTATGAATGTTACTACAGGGGGTTTTCCGCCTCCTAACCAACCATCGCCAGTCCAGACCACTATGGTCTCGACTGCCTCTACCTTGGGAAATGGTCCAATTCCATCTATGGTAACGATCACTGCTCCTTTCACCCAGAGTGTGACATTCCCTCCGTTCTCATACATGATGCCTGGCTTCGATACAAACTCTGTCCTTTCCTACTCCACTCTAAAGACTTTAGGTCTAGGGGCAGGGAGCTCGAACACTCCTCTACAAGGATCCATGGGGGGAATTTCATCTCCCTATAACACTTTCCCTTACAGAGGGGGTCATATACCTCCTTCATCCCCTTCGCTCGGCGGTGCTCACCAGCACTCCGCCGGGCTGAATGTAAACTATAGTTCGTTTGGAGCAGGTAGTCAAGGAATTCCTTCTTATAACATGCCAGTAGGTTCGACACCATTCTCTTTGTTCGATGCGTTTGGTAACAACGCATTCTCGTCAGTTGTCATCTTGGTCGGGGGCAACCCCAGTTATGGACAACAAAATCTATGCAGGGTACTATTCCCTCACAGGGGGAAAACTCAGGAATTCCTTCCTTGCAAGGACCTTGGAATCCATGGCAAGGATCATTTACCTCGTCAGGGATGCCGACCAGGGGAAAAACCTTCCTTAGACAATGGAACCCCCGACAAGGCTCAAGACCTATGCTCGTTGGATCAACTGGGGGCAATCCTTCCCAAAATCCTTGGAATACAACGCAAGCCCAACCTTCTATGTCCTATTACGGGAGTCAGTCGATAATGTATCAACAAGCAAAGAACTCATACGTTGGTCACGACCATGGTTATTACCAGAACCATGGCCAGCAATCTAACTTTTCTTGGCAACCTGGTGCCAGCCAAACTCCAGGATCCTTTTTCCCTAGTTATAATCAACAACCCAAATTACCGTTTCTGGAAACTTTGCACTTGCCAGACTTGACAAGGTTATTAAACAACCCCATCTGTCATGATCGGTGTTGGCCTCCTATGCCAATCAAGTTTCCTTCAGACATTCCAAAGTTAGAAGCTAAGCCTGATGAATATCCAGGTGATCATGTGACTACCTTCCATTTATGGTGATCGTCCAACTCTTTGAGAGATGACTCCATCCAGTTGCATTTTTTTCAATGCATTCTCATCGGAAGTGCTGCGAAATGGTACATCAAGCTTGACCACTCAAGATACTCTACCTTTGGCGAATTGGTAATGTTTTTCTTAAACCATTTTCAATTACCTGTGAGATACGATGCCGACATAGATTTGATGTCCAACTTTGAGCAAACAAAGGCATACCATATCTTAGATCACCGATAATGGAGACACCAAAAGAGTTTGATAAAAGTACCAGTCCCACCAACATTCTTGCTTGAGTGGTTCCTTAAGTCTTTGGTACCTCAGTTATCTAAAGACGTCACAACGTCGAGGGTATTTTAAGAAGAAAAAGCGATAATTAGAGCTCAACAACTAGAGCTGATTTACTCTCAGTCTGGTTTACTTTACGAAGTTTTTCCAGATGCACCGTGGGCGATACTTGACAAGACCAGACAAAGATCTTGACCACATGCCGATGGTATTATTGGTTCAGTGCAAATGAATCCCGTTGATCATCTGTCGAATCAATTACAACAATTGTCAATACAACAGACAATGGCCATCCAGACCATAGGTTTGACTTCCCCCCCTACTCAAATGTCGGATGTACACAATGTGAAATCAAAAAACCCGAAGGCCACCCAACAGCCTGACAGAAAGAAGAAACAGAGAAAGAAGGGTAAGGGGGATAAGAAACCTACCGATAATGCTGGTGGGGGAAACATAGAAAATAAGAAGTCGAAGTATCTATGTAATCTATGCACATAATACCATCCGACTCACCTGTGCCCTCGGCTTGTAGAGGCTAGGAAGTTATTGGCACAAAAATAGCTTGCCATGTTAACAAACCCATTTCCACATGGGAAACATTTAAATCAAGCCTCTATGAGTGTGGAAAGGGGTAGTCAGGGACCCCCTCCATCTTCGAGTAATCCTTCATCTGTGAATGTGTATATGATGAAAGGTAACATTGATATAGCAACTAGGACACGTGACTATGGAATTCCAAACACCTTTGAGAAGGGTAAATAAGTTGTAAACCCATCTCTTCCTCTCCATATTGAGAATATGTTGGGAAAAACAATGAAACACATCCCAAAAGGTGCGTTCAAGAAAGCTTCCCACAATCCAAATGCAAGGGCCGCCCAGAACTACTATGTGGTGGAGGATTTGTCTCAAACCCCTTGTGCAATTTCCTCTTTGGAGGTCCTCCAGAGCTTCCCTTCCTAGAGAAAGGCTCTGTTAGCTACCTTAGGATCTGCTGAGACTTGTAATCTGGGAACGATCATGCTTGATACGACCGACTTAAAACCTCATCTCCCTTATCACATGGCATTTCAGA
The DNA here is from genome assembly GCA_000966675.3 of Picea glauca. Classification (NCBI taxonomy): domain Eukaryota; kingdom Viridiplantae; phylum Streptophyta; class Pinopsida; order Pinales; family Pinaceae; genus Picea; species Picea glauca. The sequence goes on from JZKD02S1772075.1 coordinate 211,876, forward strand.
TAGTAGTGGCTTACACCACGAAAACGTTTACTTGGAACATTTTCTACATGGTGGTTGATGAGGGTGCCTCGACATGCGTGATGTCATTGGAGAGTTGGAAGGCCATTGGCCAACCCGTTTTTTCTCCGTCACCTACTCTTCTTACCACTTTCGACGGTCATTCATTCCGACCACATGGAATCATCCCCTATTTCCCCGTGCAGTTAGGGGGGAAGACCGTGTGCATCGAGGTTGAAGTGGTCGATGCATCTCTCAACTACAATCTCTTGTTAGGAAGGACTTGGACCTATGCTATGAATGCAGTGGTCGCTATAGTTTTTTGAGTCTTTTTGTTTCCACACGAGGGACGAATCGTGTCCATTGATCAATTGTCTTTCTCCCGTCCTGACCCTTCATCGGGGGAATCCATGGTCCCGATGATTGATAACCCTCACCTCGACATCATCAATGTAGGGGTTGGTTTGTACCCACCTTTGATGGGTACTTTCGATTACCCGCCTCCTTCCGGTGACGTTAAGTTCATATCGGCGGTCCACGACTAGTCTAAGGTTGAAAATTTTCAAGTCTCGTCATTTCGTAGGACTTACTTTGATGATTTATGGACTCTTCCTTCCCCATCAACCACAATGGAAGGGACAGGGCACCATGGAATGACCATGCCTTTTTCCGCGATAGAGGTTGCGCCCACTATAGTCCAGCAAGCTTCCACCGATCCCGATCCGACTCCCACATAGGAGTTAGATCCGGTTCTCAAGCCTATTTGGGCTCAAGGTTCCCTCGCCGATACTGATTCTTTAGACTTAGTCTTGACCTCAGACGAGGTGATTATTGAGGCAATGACTAGTCTAGACAAACCCTGGGATTATTTCCATCACAGATCTTATTTCCTCCCAGAGTTAAGAAGAATTGAAGCAGGTGAATTTACTTTAACTATGGCTGGAGATAGGTCTTTTCCTATCAATCCTTTGGCTATGCATGCAATTTACATTGAAGGAAATATGGAAACCATCACTAAAATGATACCTATTGATATCTACAGAACCCTTGGCGTCGTGGAGAATGTCTCCTTCGGAGCAGACTTCTCCCCCGAGGAGATTCAAATCTACAAGGACTTATTTAAATAATTCTGCGAAGTGTTTGCCTGGTCTTATGAGGAAATTCCAAGCATAGATCCAAGAATCGTTGAACACAAAATCACGACGTATCCTAACGCTAAGCTGGTCAAACAGAAGCTTCATCCAATTAATCCTAAGACATAAACAACTATCAAGGCTGAAGTAGAGAAACTGCTTGGAGCTGGTTTCATATACCCCATCCGATTGACTCAATGGGTGTCAAATCCCATTCCAGTCAACAAAAAATAGGGTACGATTCACGTATGTATGAACTTCCATGATTTGGATAAGGCCTGTAAAAAGGATAATTTCCCCATGCCATTTATTGACCAGATAGTCGATGAATGCACAGGTTGCAAGGTATTTTCTTTCATGGATGGTTTTTGGGGATGCAATCAGATACAGATCAAACCTTAAGACCAACACAAAACCGCTTTCATTTGTCCATGGGGTACATTCGCTTATCGGAAGATGCCTTTTGGTCTGAAAAATGTTGGAGCTACTTTTCAGCAGGCCATGTATTTTTCTTTCCACGATGTAAAACACATAGTCGAGGCTTATCTTGATGATTTATCATCACAATCTCGTAAGAGAGCTAATCATCCCACACACCTCTGACTTGTCTTTGAGCGATGTCTCTACTACTAGATTTGCTTGAATCAAAACAAATGCAGTTTTTGTGTAACTTCAGGTTGTCTGCTAGGTTTCATAGTTTTGACAACAGGGATCATGGTCGATCCTATAAAGGTTGAGGTGATAATTCAGTTGCCTCCCCCGTGCACAGTCCCTCAACTTTAGAGTTTACAAGGAAAATAATTTTTTTTACGGCGTTTCATCGCAAACTATGCCGAGATCACAAAGGGTTTCATGCATTTACTAAATAAGGACGTTCCTTTTCATTGGGACAAAGCCGCTCAATGCTCTTTCGAAGCGTTGAAATGTGCCCTCATGTTTTCCCCTCTTCTTCGGCCACCCAATTATAATAAATATTTCTTATTGTACTTGGCCACCGCAGAGTCGACCATCAGTATGGTCTTGGTTCAGGAGGATGATTTGCTCAAAGAATACATGATTTATTACCTGAGCCAAGGCCTGGTTGGACCGGAACTCAATTATTCCCACGTCAAAAAACTTGCGTTGGAAGCAGTTCATGTTGTCCAATGGTTTCGTCATTATATTTTGTTTCAAAAGACCACCTTCATTGCCATTGTGAATCCGTTTCAATACGTTTTGACATGACGTGTAATCGATGGAAAGATCAATACATGGATAGTAATCCTCCAATAATTTGACTTGGATTTTGTTTCGACGAAATCCAAAAGGTCGTTGGTCTTCACAGAACTCATCTCAGAACTTCTGGTCAAATCAAGTGATGTTATACCCGAGGAGTCTTCTATTAAAGGAGACATGTTTTTGATCGCATCTTCGGACCCCTGGTATGGAGATATACTAGTCTATCTCCAGACTTTGAAGTGCCCCACCTCTACTTCTCGTGATGAGCATCACTGTATACGCCATCAGGCCAACAACTATCTCATACTCGAGGACACTCTATATCATCAAGGTGTAGATTGCATCATTCACCGGTGTCTCACTCATGAAGAAGCGGAAATCATGCTTAACGATTGCCACACTGGAGCATGTGGTGGTCATTTGTCTAGGTTGGCAACATCCCAAAAGATTCTATGAGCCGATTACTTTTGTCCGACATTAATCAAATATTGTGTTGAATCGGTCAAGAAGTGCCACCTGTGTCAGATCTTCTCTCGGGAGATGAGGGCACACCTCGCTCCCATGTTTCCCGTCATCACAGTTGGTCCCTTCACTAAGTGGGGGATTGATTACACTACATGCAACCCCCCTTCAGCAAGGGGCACCCTTATATCATCATAGCAATAGAATACTTCATGAAGTGGGTCGAAGCTATGCCAACGTTTAAAGATGATGGCGAGACATCAACTCTCTTTTTGTTTAAACAAATAATAGCAAGGTTCGGTGTGCCAAGAGAGATTGTCACTGACCATGGCAGTCACTTTCAGAATAAAATGATGTCTGAGTTAACCCCAAATCTTGGGTTGAGGCAAGAACATTCGTCACCCTACTAACCACAAGTGAATGGTCAGGTGGAAGTTGTGAATAAGTCCCTTAAGAATATTTTACAAAGAATGATCAATTTGGCCAAGTCAAATTGGCATTTGATGTTGTACTCTACATTATGGGCCTACCAAACTTCTGTTAAGACTGCAACCGGTTTCTCACCTTTTCAACTCTTTTATGGGCTGGAAGAAGTCTTACCTATAGAGTGCCAGATCCCATCCCTAAATTTGGCAGTACAGTTATTGCCAGACACTTCACCGCTTGAAGAGCGTTTATTATATCTTTAGCAGCTCGATGAGCAACATTGGGATGCAACCTTGGCCAACGAGGCTCACAAAAAAAAATTCAAGTCTCAGTATGATCGGTCCACTCTTCCTCAGTTTTTCGCTGAAGGTGACCTTGTCCTGGTCTATGACCAAGATAAGGATCCCCTAAGGGTAGGCAAGTTCAAACCCATGTAGTTCAGACCTTTCATCATGAAGGAGGTTCTAAAGAAGGGCGCTTATAGTCTGGTGGACTTTGAGGGAAATGCTTTGGTGGAGCCTAGAAATGGGCTGTACCTCAAGAAGTATTACTCATAGGTGGGTCGCCTTGGGTGACTTCTTGTACATATGTATAGTTCTTATACATTTTCTTTTTAGTTTTTGTCTTTTTGGTTTTATGGACGTGTCATTTTTGATGTCGTCTTTTTCACTGTGGCAGATGTCAAGTGAATTAGAGGTGTTCATTGGGTTTGTGGATGACGCTAGCTGGCACACTTGGAGGCTTGCTTCTGCAACTTGGGTGATTTTCACACCTCAGGGCCAGTTTCTATCTTCAGGAGGTATCTGTTTAGGTGACGCCACAAAAAATGTGGTCGAATACATCACAGTTTTAGAGTTTCTTCATGATGCTTTGTCACATGGTATCTCTCACCTCTGGGCCTACTTATATGCTCAACTGGTTGTGTTCTAGTTAAATGGGGTTTACAACGTTTACGATCCTACTCTACACTGACGGTTCCTTAGGGTATGTCTCTTAGAATGAAGCTTTGATTACATTACATATATCCATGTTCCTAGGAGATTGAATCAAATCATAGATACTCTAGCTAACCATGTATTAGATTGGCATATTGCACACATATAAGAAAAAAACACACACATGGACATGTAAATACATTTGTAAATAAATGTAATACATAAGACATAAAAAGATGAAAATATGGATATATATATATATATATATATCAAAAGTATCAGAGTACATAGGTGGGCGCAAGAACCTCAAAAATATATGTCTAGTAAGAGTCACGATACTTATTCCCTCAAAAAATATACAAAAATTCCCTCAGCACATAAGTAGTCCAACCTAGTTGAGGGCAGGGCCTATTGGCCTTGTCGTAGTGAACAACCATGTTTTCCAAATGCTAGAAAAGTTGTACCCAGGTCCGTGGCACCCCAACTACATGAGGTTGCATCACTGTGGCAGATCCTTGATCTCTTCCATAGGGACTGCGCGAGTGAGCGCGGTGAGGTTCCGCTCCACCCGTCTCAATACTCTCTCAGCCTCTCCGGCTGGAGGTCACCCTACTGCTTCTGCTGGTCCAACAGCTATGCTTGGTCCTACCTTTGGTCGAGGATGCCACTTGGTCCTCAAGAAGTCTACTAGATGCACTGGTCCCACATTTGTACATAACAGATACATAGTTTTCAAATACTCTGGTACACATACAAATGATATATATATATATAAATAAATAAAAATTAAATAACTTTGAAAAACAAGCATACCTATCTCTCCTTGATCACCTCCGGGAGGTACGGGCATGTATGGATCCCTGGAAAAGTTGATACCGACATAGGGGTAGTCCTCTATTTCTAGAATCTGCTGTGCCCACCAGTTAAAAAACTTATCATCGAAGGCCTCTATGATCCTTCCACCCCCCTGTCCTGGCAACAATGCCACCCATATACATAATGCTGGGAGGAAGGCCTCATGCCCTTGCACTGTCTCCTGTGGACTAAGACTGGGTACCCTCTCGAAGAAGAAAGAGCATAAAACAACCCCGAACCCAAAGTTTTTGTTATCTTGCACATGGCACTCTGTCAGCTGTCTCTTCATGCATTCCAACATGGTTGTTATCCACTCGAACACTCATGAATTAAGCACTATACCACACAATTGATATGTGCCTAGGAGCCCTGATGTAACGCCGTGGATCCAGTGATCCCCCCAATAAGAAAAACTATTACTTGCAGTGATAGGTTGGAAATTTTGTGGATCGACACCTGAGAACCCATTTTATCTGTGCCAACCTCGCAGTGTAGCCCGATCAATTCGGCTATGTTGTGAGGCCCAGGAGGAAAATCACGACGGTTGACGGGTTCCCCTCTCCTCGAGAGGCCAATCATAAAATAGATATCATCAGTCATTGCAGTCAACGATTGTCCCTTGAGCATAAATGCCTCAACATCCGGGTGCTAGTAATCTACTAAGCAATTTAGTAGCCTGGGTTGTGCCCTCATGAGTGGACACTTGAAGAATTTCAAAAACCCACATTAAGCTAATATGACAAGAGAAACAGGGTATGCTGAGACCAAAGAATCAATGTCTTCATGTTCCCTTTCTCTCCAATGGACGTACATCCTGCAAATTGACAAGTTCAAAAGAGATTTAAAACCTTGTTTTTCAATTTTTTTTTCCATGCATTTGAGGGTGTACGTGGGCTGTGGTGAGCACAGTCACGTATGCATGCGAGAAATTTGTTTTCTTCCTACATACACGTAGGGCCACACCTTTTTAAGAGTGCACCCCCCTAAAAAAAAAACTGAAATGAAGAAAAGGGAAGTATTGAATTGCAAGAGGGGTTGATTTATACTTACTTGGTCCGAGCAGAAGTTCGTTTCATCCACCGAAGCTCCCAGAATCAACTTTTTTAGCAGAAGGGTGTTTTTGGATTTTTGGTCAATTCTCAATTTGCAATGGTGATAATGAGTTGCCAAGATTCTATTTATAGACTTTTTTGGCCCTTTTTGTCATTTTTTCGAACCCTTGTCATTTTTTCTGGGTTGAAAATCGTTTAGTATGGATCTTGAGTTTCTTATGGGATGTTACGATACGTGTTACTTTTGGCATTAGGGATTTTTTTGAGAGTTGGGTCATTTTTAAAAGGTCCTTTGGTAAAAAATCATTTTTCCAACTTTTTGCATCTAAGTTAGGTTTCCACCTCCACTTTCTGCATCTCGTTGTCTTTTTCCGCTTTGCCATAGGATCGACCCCACCGAGTTGCAACACAAAACCATATTTTCTTCTTTAAAAGTGTCGTAATTTAGTGGTAGAGTCTGCCTTTACATGGATGCCCTAGTTAGATCCTCATTGCTTTTGGCATCCATGTCGTTGTTAATGACTATAGGCTCGGGAGTCCTTACTGGTTTTTTTTCCTGGTTACGAGTCTGAGCCTCATTTGTATGATTCATTATCACTCTTGACCTCACCCTCGGGACTCCCAAACAGTGACGGGTCTTCTTTTAAGCCCTTTTCAGACCCTCTAAACATGAAAATATTGCCGAGTGATCTTGTTTCTCTTCACACTCACCAAACTAAAATTTGAAGGCATGTCTGTCCGACGGTAGTTTAACCCTTTTTCGGTCCGGATAGTCAATTTTTACGAACAAAGGTATACTCTAGGAACTTCGGTTCACTAGAAGAGTATTCTCAGGTATAATTTTAACCCTTTTCTCAGGCCTGAGGGAATAAATCTATGAAAAAGGAGCCCCCCACGAAGTCCATAGTTAAGATCTTTTCAGACTCCCTAAAAGTGAAAATATTTCCGAGTGAGCTTGTTTCTTCACATTCGTTAAATTGGTCTAGAAGAACATCCTTTATGGAGTCCATAGTTAAGATCTTTTTAGACTCCTTAAATATGAAAAGATTTCCAAGTAATCTTGTCTTTGTCACACATTAAAATGGTTTTGAATAGATGTCTTTTCGGTGCTAGTTTACCCCTTTTTGGAACCGACTAGACTACCTTCAAAAAAGGTACCCCAGTGGAGTCTCCTTTTACGCTTTTTCAGACTCTCTAAAAATGAAAAAACACCGAGCTTACCTTCTTTGGGCTCGTTAAAATTACATTGAAGGACGTTATCATTGTGTCTTATTAATCACATTTTCATTCCTGCGTATTTGGCCTAATTATAGCTCCTTGTTGCTCTCAAATGAACCATCTTAAGCATGCCTTATATGCAAGCTTTGTAACACTCTGCCTCTATGTCTTGACACCTTGACCCATGGAGGATTTTTCCTGAGTGTCCTTTTCCTGCATATGTCTCCTTGCTCTGAGCATCAGTCCGTTCCTTGTGCTTGGAACTAGTATGTCTACGACACTCGTTCCTCCTTTGTAACGTAGCATTCTTTTATTCTTTTTCAAGCTTTCCAAAATTATTGAAAAAGACAAAAAAAATCAAATATACCCCAAAAAGAGAAATGGAAAAGTACTTTCTTTTTATTGACAACACAATGAGTCGCCCTTGGACAAAGCACATCCTTCCTTTTGTTCGTATCCTCCTATGGAAGCTATTCTCGCTACATAGAGCCGTATCCTCCTCTGTTTGGTTATTCTTCCAAACATATGGAGAGTTCCTGTTGCCTCCAACATCGTGAACTTATGTCAATTGCATGATTCCCAAGTCTCATAATTTGTCGTGCTTTTGTCCAAGGGAATTTTTACTAAACTTGAGTCGACCCTTTTGCAGTTTGTCTCTTGTCTTCATGCCCGGCCACCTCGAAAGACCAATCAAGTACTTGTTCAAAATCAATGAAGTTCTCTGCTTGATCACTGAGATCTTCTTGTCTATTCCCAACAAGCCATCGAAGACCTCTGGGTAGTGAAGTTGTACACTGATATTACACTCCTACCCGAGTTTTGAAGATCTCGAAGTTGTTGCTCGAGCTTTGAAGGCCTCATCTCCAACCATCAGACGCCATTAGATTCTTAAAGATGGATACTATACATGTATATCTTTTGATTTTGATATGTATATACGATGTGTATTGCTCATGAATAAACTTTATATAGTTATATGACATGGATTTGCAGTGTATTTGATTGAAAACCATGATTTTATTTCATCCCGAGCATGGGTATGCCCGCCTCGATGAGAAAAATTATTATTTTGTAGATGGGACCTCCTGAACTCTGGTCTCTGGGCTCACTCGCTTCGTATGTTGGTGAATATTTGTAATGTGTTTCAGCCATCAGATGCTCTTCTGACCTCACACATTAGGGGGCATCTATTATAACCCTAAATTTCACTAGACATACATACCTCACATGAAGCCATCTTACTTGCTAACTTTTCCAAGTCATCATTGAACAACTCTTCTAAAAAATCATTTTCTTGAATATGTATGTGCCCTACACCACTACTGCCTATGTACACACACTTTTTACACCATTACAGCCCACGTACACTCACAAAAAGCACAAAAAATAAAAATTGCAAAGGGATACGGGATTTTGGGAAGTTACTATCGCCTACAGCTGGTTACCCAACCAAATACCTATATTTTTGGCCTATAAAAGAAGGTGTTGGGGTCCCATTTAAAAAAAAAACACGAGAGCAAAGAAACTCTGCCCATTTAAATATCCCCCCTTTGCCCCAATATTTTGCAACCACATTGTAAGTTTGAGCCAGAATTCCCCTTTTCAACCCTTTTTTCCTCCATTGCATTTAATCCTTTCCATTTCCTAAGAGAGAACTGAAGAGGAGAAGCATACGTGGAAGCAATTGGTGCATGGTGAAGAGGAGCCTAGGACCGAGTTCAAGGAGAAGTTTCCGGTCTCATATTGTAACCGACTTTGTGAGATTAATATAAAGAAATACTTTTTTTGTCTCGCCAAATGATGTCTTCAATCTTCATGATTTATTTGCATTTTGGTTATGATATCTAACCCACTAATCCATATGTAGAATGCATGCTTGTAGTTTTTTGTTTGTCTTTTGATGAATGCAGGTTAGCCTTGGGAGGAGACTTGCAGTCGGGAAACAACCAAGCACAAAGGGATCGACACTAGACACAGAGTTTAAGGTAGGACTACCAGATCCCTATAATTTTCTTTTTATGTATGATTGTGGGGTAATGTTAGGATATTTGTTAAAAGTAGGAGAATTTATACGGTTAGATATGCCTACACTTTAGAACCCTAGTGTAGTCTGTAGGGGGGTTTTATTGCTTACATCACTCCTAAGAAATGTAGTAAGGTCATTTCACAGATCGTGAAGTTTGTATTCTTTTTGATCTATGCTCATAGTAAGTAGAAGGTCGCTGCCACATCCGTGACCTCTACACAATGCCTCTCTTTGCAACAGAAGCAAGTGGATGGGATTGTGGAAGAATATAGAGACATCTTCACTTCACCTACAACGGTACTAACACACTGCCAAGTCAACCATCCAATTGATCTGACCCCCAACACACCTCTACCTAATGGACCAGTCTATTAGCGCTTGCTGATGGAGAATGACGAAATCAGGCATTATATCCAAGAGCTTCTTCAAAAGGGGAATATCAGACCCAACTCCTCCACTTGTTGAAGCCCGATTGTACTAGTGCAGAAGAAGGATGAGACTTGGCGACTCTGCATTGATTACATAACCTTAAACAAAATCACAGTTAGGAACACTACCCCATTCCCAGGATTGATGACCTTCTTGACCAACTCAAGGGGGGGAAAGTTATTCAACAAGATTGACCTAAAGTCTGGCTACCACTAGGTTCCCATCGAACCAACTGATGTTCAGAAGACAAATTTCAAGTCTAAAGAAGGTCTCTACGAATGGCTAGTCATGCCCTTTGGCTTAACAAATGCACCAACCACTTTCATGAGGTTGATGGACGATGTATTGAGACCCTTCACCAACTCCTTTGTGGTCATATATTTGGATGACATCCTCATCTTCAGAAGAACATGTGAGGAGCACATGCGTCATATTCAACAGGTTTTGAGCACTCTGCGGTAGCACAAGCTTTATGTCAACTTGGAAAAATTCTCTTTTGGCATGAACATGGTCCAATACCTAGGATACATTGTTGATGAGAACGTGTTACATGTTGATCCAACTAAGATCCAATTCATCCGTGACTGGCCAACCCTGACCACATTGATTGAGCTTCAAATCTTATTGGGACTAGCCAATTTCTACCGATAGTTCATGTTGGGATTCTCCCATATTTCCTGGGCCCTCATCTAGGTGACCAAGGGCGGTGGTAGGGCCAAGCTCATGTGGGGGATGGAGAAACAACTATAATTCAATGATCTAAGACATTGTTTGTGCTCAGCTCCAATACTCTCCTTTCCTGATCTGCAACAACCATTCATGATTGAGACTGATGCATCTGACTATGCTATGGGTGTAGTTCTCACTCAACACGGGCATCCGGTGGCATACCATAGTGAGACAGTCTTTGATGCTGTTTGGAAATATCCCATCTATGAAAAGGAAATGAATTCCATTGTACAAGCATGACGTAAATGGAAATGTTACATTATGGGGAAAGAGACGATCATACACACTGATCACAAGTCTCTGTAGTTCATACAGACACAAGGGGAATTGCAGAACGACTGCCATCATAAGTGGTCCACCTACCTGCAACAGTTCCATATCAACATAAAATATAAGACATGTATCTCCAATCCTGTCGCTGACTGCCTCAATAGGCCTCCTGTGGTTTCACTCACCACTATGCTCCATTCCTGTGGACATGAAACATCAGAGTGGCCCCAACTTTATCGACAATATCCAGAATTTTCCACCACATATCAACTCTTGGATACAGGCACCACTGTCACTGATTTTCACATTCAGGACATAATATTATGCCACTTGGGCCATCTCTATGTTCCTACAAGTGAGCGTGCAAATATGATTTGGGAATCCCATTATAGTCGGGTGACATGACATTTCAGTGTAGAGAAAACTGTGGCCGTTCTTCAGAAACATTTTTATTGGCCAAAACTTTGACAGGACGTCAAAAAATATATCATATCTTGAATTTCCTGCACCATTTCCAAGACAATCATCAAGAAGCAAGGCTTATACACCCCTCTTCCTATTCCTGAGAAGCCATGGGAATCCATCTCCATGGATTACATGTCTGGTTTGCCATCCACTAAGCACAGAAATGACTACATGTTTGTGGTCGTTGATTGGTTTTCGAAGATGTCCATCCTCACAGCCTATAAGAAGAATTTCACAGTGGCAGATACTGCCAATCTCTTCTTCGAACAAGTTTTGGTCCACTTTGGGATCCCACAGACCATCATCTCTAACCGAGACAACAAGTTCCTCAACACCTTTTGTTTGAGTCTCTGGTCTCTGTTGAACACCAAGCTCACAAAATCCACTGCTTTCCACCCCCAAACCAATGGTCAAACCGAGGTCGTCAATCAAATGATTATGCACATCCTGTGCATGTACAATTATAAGAATCCACAAACATGGGACGAGAGTCTCCCATATGTCCAACACGTTAAAACATGGCTCTCCATAGTTCCACCGGTCATAACCCATTTCAGGCAGGTTTGGGATTCCAAACCTTGGGACCCATTGATGTTGCACTTCCTCTTTCCACTGCACAGACAGACTCATCTCCTGATCAGTCTGTGATCGATAAAGCCACCAGATTCATTAAGTGGATTCAACACATTTGCCAACAGGTCCAGGAGATTTTGCAGAAATCCAATGCTAAGTACAAGAAACACCATGATCAACATAGGGTACCACACCATTTTCAGGTTGGCGACAAAGTCTAGTTACATTTGTAGAAGGAGCGTCTCACCAGGCCCCACCAAAATCTTCTCCCACTTTGTTATGGGCCTTACACTATCACCAATTATGTGTGTAGAAATTATTTTGAGCTCAACACTCCACTCTTCCTTGGTCTGCATCCAATATTCAATGTGGATCTCCTTTGGCCATATTTTCCACTGTTATTGGACACCTCTGAGATCGCCGAACAACTGACACCAACAAAGCTCAACCTTTACTGGATGGAACAAGCATCCACTGATGGGATAGTGGACACATAGGTTAAGGGAACTTGCCAGCAATGGATCCATCTTTATTGGGTTCTCAAGGCATGGAAACTACTACACCAAGGCAAGTGGCTCACCTGGGGCCAAATCTAATAGAATTTTCCTCACGTGATGGGGGAAATCAATGCAATGGAGACCATTTCTTCCTAAGGGGGGAGGATTTATCCAGGTGGATATTGGTGGCCACCCACCTATTCCAACTAGCTCCTCATGTCCATTTTTGATTTAATACGTCTTTCTGTAATGCTTTATAATTGTGAGTTCTACCCTTCTGGGGTTGTTTGAAGCCTCACACATTCACCAGGTGCATACAGGTGGCCTCTCGCCTAATCCAATTAGATTATTTTGTATGTTTTCATGTCATCACATCTTGCTATACTTCTAGGGCTGTTTTGGGTCCCTAAACATTGTTTTTTTGACTCACCACAGTCAGACTGTAGACGAAGTCAAAGTCTGACGACAAAATGTTTATATCTCTGAAAGACCTTTCCAATGGGCTATCACGAGCATAAAACATAGGTCATATGCAAAATTTATGACCCTAGGAAGTTGAGGTACCAAATTACACCAACTTACCCATAGGGCCCACATGAATTTTGGTGTTTCACCTTCTAGGGTTAGGTTTTTGGATGTCTAGGGTTTTGGCATTCATGAGTAATATGAAAAGGGCCTATGGAGCCTCATTGTAATCCATTCTGCTCAGATAGATGTGGGTAGAAGCCACGTCTTTTCTAAGAGATAGCTACCACCATTCGAGCAAGTTTCAGTTATGCAGTTTTACAGTTTCAGCCTAATTCATTATTTAATAGAAGATATTGTTCACTAGATATTTGTGTTATTCTTCCTATCTCTGTGTTTATGATATTCATTCTCTTACTCAGTTCCTTTCGCTCCTAAATCCGGATCACTTCCAACTTGTTGTCACTCTATGCCTGAAAGGGAGTTCGGTCCTTGAAATATCTTTGAGGAGATATGTTCTAAATGTGGTTGGAACAGTTAAGTGCCTCCACCCAAAGCTTGGGTGGTAGATATCTTACATGCAACATGCAATTGGCCATCTCTTTGAGGGATCTGTTCTTCCTCTCAACTAGTTTGTTCTCATGTGGAGTGTAAGGTACTATGTGTTGTAACTGTATGTCTGCCTCTGAACAAAGATGCTAGACATGTTGGTTCATATATTCCCCCCAATTTTCTGTGTAGAGGATTTTTGTTAGAAAAACAAGATCGCAGAGTAATAAAATAAAAAAAAATGCGGAAATAAATCACAAAAGATACAAAATACAATAGAGACATAGATATATTTGGTTCACCCAATGTGGGATACATCCACAAGAGAAATTGCTAGGTCCTTCCTTTTTATTATCCAACAAATGAAGGGATACAACCTACAACACACCCGCTGTAAGTTCCTCTTATTTCTCTCACAATCTCCTCTCTCATAATAAAATATTTGCAAAAATAAAATGCATAGCCACAATAAATTTCCCTCATAAAAGAGGGTTGCCTTATAGGGAAAAAAACCCTAACATAACTTCTACCATCAGATCTGTGACCTTATAATGAACGATCCATATTTACTATAAAATTACAATATACATTTCCAAGGCAATGTTTTCTTGAACCCCAAAGCCCCATCGGGGAGCGCTGTCCCCTGAACCCCGTAAGGGGGTAAATCCCACCCTGCAACCCCTCCCCACGTGGAGGGGTGTACAATCTTCATGGGGTATAAACATGGCTGAAAAAAAAAGTACCTATGAATCATGAATATGATTAGGATCCACAACCAATAGTCTCCCACTTGGAGACTGATCACAACAACTCCACTGCTGTTGTTCTTGTTGGACTATGATCCACCTTGGACCTGAAAAATTTCTCATCTTCACCTTCATTCTTGAAGACCAACTGAAACTGTGAAGGAACTCAGTTTCTCCCTGATTACTCCCTTTTTAACATGTCTGCATGATTCTGGCTAGTGTGTATCTTTTCCAACTTCAAATGTTCATCTTCCAAGACAGATCGCATGAAATGGTACCTGGGATATATATTCTTATTCTTCTAACAGAAGCCTGAGTTCTTTGCAAGTTGAATGGCACTCTTTATTTCATATTACAACCTTCCATTCTCTTGTTTCTTTCCCAATTCCTCCATAAACCTCTGTAACCAAACCATCTCTTTACTAGCCTCTGTAGCAACAACATACTCTACCTCTGTTGTTGAAAGTGCAACAACCTTTTTCAGTTTCAAAATCCAACTTATTCCTGTTCCACCTACAGTAAAACATACCCTGTGGTGCTCCTCCTGCTATCTTTATCACCTGCCATATTTGAATCAACATATCCCTGTAGAACAATGTATGAACCTCCAAAACATAATGCCTGAGTAGTAGTACCTCTCAAATACCTGAGAATCCACTTTACTGCCTCCCAATGTTCTTTACCTGGACTGTTCATATACCCACTCAAAACTCCCACTACATGTGCAATATCTGGTCTTGTGCAAACCATTGCATACATCGAGCTACCAATTTTTTATGAATAAGGGACCCTGGACATGTATTCTATCTCCTTCTGTGTCTTGGGACACATTTACTTAGTTAATTTGAAATGGTTGGCCAACGTTGTAATAACTGGTTTTTCATTCTGCAATCTAAACCTCTCCAACACCTTCTCTATGTACTCACCCTGAGACAATGTCAATTTTCAATTTTTCATGTCTCTTGTTATTCTCATACCAAGGATTTTCTTTGCAACACCTAAATCCTTCATCGCAAATGAATTAGCTAATTTCTTCTCGAGCACATTTATATCCTACATATTAGACCCTGCAACTAGCATGCCATCTACATACAATAGCAAGATAATTTGGCTTCCATTTTCTAGCCTTTTAAAATAAACACAGTGATCATAATGACATCTACTATAACCTTGTTCTATCATAAACCTGTCAAACTTAAAATACCATTGCCTTGGAGCTTGCTTTAGGCCATACAAGCTCTTCTTCAACCTATGTACTAAATTCTCCTTCTTTTTGACCTCATACCCCCATGGCTACTGCATATAAACATCTTCCTCCAAATCCCCATGGAGAAAAGATGTTTTTACATCTAACTGTTCAATGTGTAAATCTTCTACTTCCACAAGACTTAAAATAGTCCTAATTGAAATCATTTTAACAACAAGAGAAATATTTCATCAAAATCTATACCTTTATTTTGTGCAAACCCATTTACAACAAGTCTAGCCTTGTACCACTTTTTTCCTCCATCTTCCTTGTTCAACTTGTAAAACCATTTATTCTGCAATGTTGTTTTTCTTGCACGCAACTGAACCAAATCCCAAGTCTAGTTATTTACCGGGGAATCCATTTTCTCTTTCATGCCTTGCTCCCACTTCTTTTTAGTGTCTACCTGCATTGCCTCTTCATAACATTCTGGTTCACCAGAATTAGTTAATAATAAACAATACAATGAAAGAGAGTATCGGTCAGGGGGTCTACCTAACTTGGTAGATATTCTAACAACACTTGCAGGAGTTTGAGGTACCTGCTGCTCCTGTTTTTGTACATTTTGATTTTCTGGTACCTTTGGAATTTCTTTTTCAGTGATCTCATCAAACACTGTGTATTCTAATTTTTCTTTTTCTTATATCTTTCCCTGCAACTGATCTTTGTACATGACCTTCTCATTTAATATTTAATCTATACTTCTAATGATTTTGTGATTTTCATAATCCCATAAGCGATAACCAAAATCATTAACACCGTATCCAATAAAGGTACACTTCTTGGATTTTGCCTCAAGCTTTGTTCTATTTTCTTTATCAATATGGACAAATGCTTCACAACTGAAAGTCTTCAAAAAATAATAGTTTATCTTTTTACCTGTCCATTCCTCCTCTGGAATTATACCATCCAAAGAGCTTGAAGGTCCTTTGTTTATTAATTAAACAACAATATCTACAATATCTTCCCAGAACTGTAAGGGCAAACCAACATGCAATCTCATACTCCTTGCAGGCTGCATGGTTGTCCTATTCATCTTTTCTGACACACCATTTTATTTTGGTGTTCCTGGAACTGTATTCTCTCTACGAATCTCATGGTATGAACAATAATCATCAAAATTCTTGCTGCAATATTCACCTCCATTGTCTGATCTGAGACACTTCAACTTTTTTTATGTCTCATTCTCAACCAAAGCTTTAATTTCTTAAAAGTATAAAAAACATCAGATTTTTGTCAAATGTAATAAAGCTAAGTTTTCCTAGTCGCATCATCAATAAAAGTAACATAATAACGAGAGCCACCAAGAGATGATACTCGAGTTGGTCCCCATACATTTGTATGCACAAGCTATAACCTCTCACTCTTCTTTTCTTTTCCGACTATGAGAAATCTAACTCTTTTTTGTTTTCCATAAACACAATGCTCATATAAATCCAAATCAATTTGTTTAATATTTGGCAACAAATTTCTTTTGTGAAGTATCTGCATCCCATTCTCACTCATGTTTCCAAGCCTATGATGCAACAATGTTGTATCCACTCCTGTAGAAGATAAATAGATAGAATAATCAATATTACCAGTACACAAATACAATGTACCTACCTTCTCTCCTTTGGATATCACCAATGATCCTTTGGTGACCTTCCATGCCTTATCTGTAAATATAGATATAGATATACAACCTTCACTTGCCAAATTCCATGTTGAAATTCAATTTTTCCTTAGATCTGGAACATGTCTTACCTCTTTCAACAACCATTGTTTTCCATTCATTTTCTTTATTTTTACCTTTCCCATTCCAACAATTTTGCATGCTACATCATCACCCAAATGAACCTGTCCAAAATCACATTGAACATAATCTAGAAAATGTTTCCTATGGGATGTGGCATGAAATGAAGCCCCTGAATATACTACCCAACACTTAGAAATATCATCTACAGAAATAATCAAAGCATGTTATAACACATCACCTATTGCTTTATGATTTTTCTCTTGTTGTCCATCTCATTGTTTCTTTGGAGCTATGCAGTCTTTCTTCAGATGTCTTTCTTCCCACAATTCCAACACTCTATCTTTCCAAGTCTAGATTTGGATCTTCCCTTCCTAGAATTCCCATAGTTCCCTGAGCCCTTTCCTCTGTCCTTTTGTCTTCCTCTGTTCTCCATGTTTAACACATTACCTGATGTCTCACCTGTGCTTTTCTGTCGCATTTCCTCTCTAAGGACAACACCAAAAACATCATAAAATTTTAAAGTGTTTGAACTAGAGACAAATTTACTTACAACCATGACCAATCCATTCCAACTTTCTGGTAATGAGCACAAGATTAGAAGAGCCCTGACCTCATCATCAAAGTCCACTTTTACATTCATTTAAATGATATGCAACAGACCCACCTTTTGACATATTCATATTAAATAATCTCTTCATTATAAATACCTTATTGGAAGCCGAGGGTTTTTCGTACAGTTTAGCCAATGCTTCCATCAACTCCTTCATTGTATTTTTTTTCGAAATATTGAAATCCATCGACGCTTCCAGGCTAAGCCATATCGTTCCAAGTGCCTTTATGTCAATAATATCCCATTTTTAGTCCTTCATGGCCATCAACTTATTTTCTATTCCATCCAATGGTAGGAATATATCCTTCTGATATAAATAATCTTCCATCTGCATCTTCCATAACTGCTAGTTTTGGTCGTTAAATTTCTTGACCCTCAACTTTCCATCTTCCACCATTGCTCCCACTCGAACTAGGAACCTTCTTTTCCTATGAGTTACCTTTCACTCTGATACCAGTTATTTGAAAAACATGATCGCAGAGAAATAAAATAAAAACAAATGCGGAAATAAAACACAGAAGATACACAATACAATAGAGACACAAATATACGTGGTTCACCCAGTGTGGGCTACGTCCACTAGAGAAATTGCCAGGTCCTTCCTTTTTATTATCTAGAAAATGAAGGGATACAACCTACAACACACCCACTGCAACTTCCTCTTCTTTCTCTCACAATCTCCTCTCTCAGAATACAATATTCGCAAAAAAAAAAAGCATAGCCGCAATACATTTCCCTCATAAAAGAGGGTTGCCTTCTACGGAAAAAAACCATAACATAACTTCTACCGTTAGATCTATGACCTTATAATGAATGGTCCAGATTTAACATGAAATTACAATATACATTTACAAGGCAATTGTTTCCTTCGAGGGCTTCACCCCCAAACCCCCTAACTAGGGGGATGAGCCCCCCTAACTCCACATGAGGGGAAACCCCCCCTTGAAACCCCCCTACATGGAAGGGTGTATAGTCTTCATGGGGTATAAACATGACTGAAAAACAAAGACCTCTAAATCAGGAAGATAATTAGGCTCCACAACCAACAATTTTGATCTTTCTCCTTGTTAGTCCTTTATTTTGCAATGAATGTTGAAAATGATTTTCCCTACCCTATCCTTTCCCAACATTACTTTACACTCTGTTTTCTTCTTCTGTAGTCTTAATAGTGTGCTTGCATTATTATTTTTAACATTAGTGTTTTTAACATGCATTAGTGTGACTAAGCTTAGAATTAGACTTTTAGAATCTTTCCATCAATTCATAAGTCCTTTCCCTCGTTTCAAATTTGAAATTCTTCTAGAGGGAAAAGGTGCTACAAGAATAACAATATTCTTGTAGCACCAGGAGTAATCATTATTCTATATGCACCAAATTCACAAGATCGTGTTAGAAATACCCGAGATCCTTCCCTATAAGCCAACATCATTGATGATTAATATCAGGTCGTGGATTCAGTTATGATACTCATTCAAAGCAGAGTGGTTTGTACTTATCCACTCTTATATCAGATCACAAGTTTGCTAGTTTCATATTATGATTGCTGACAGATGATACCCGAGCCCTTCATTGTGTGCGTATTCTAGTTTATATGAGATTTTTAGGTGGTAAATCTCTTCTACAAGTATTCCTATTATCATAGGTTCTAAGTGCTACTAATAGAAACCCTAACCAGTCTCTAAACTTCAATAATTATAATCTGCATCATGGCACCTAAGAAAAGTAGAAAAATTATTCAGCTAGAACCAGAGGGTTCATAATTGCTCGAGGCTTACCCATAGATTTAGTAGAATTTCATAGATGCAAGGTGGTTCAACTTCTGTGCAACACTCCAGGGTTATCATGAACAACTTTCTTTGATTTTTTCACAAAAATTCGATGTGTTTTCAAGAGTGGTGGGTAAGGTTCTGATTCATTTGACAAAACACTCAATTGGGACTGCATGTAGATTTTCTGTGTATGGAGAGAGATGGTGGAAGAAGGAGGATATGCCTATGGAATTTGTAAACTGGTTTTTACTCCCAAAAATCCAATACACTAAATGGAGTTAGGGTAGCTCACAGAGCTGGATGAAGAAGGAGTGATCGACTACTTGAATAGTGATTCATAGGTACATTACATGCGGAGGACGATTTTATCTTGTCCATGTTTACCACATTAGGATGTTAATGCATTTAAATGGTGACATCCCTATGTGCTTACCTTTATTTTTATTAAAAATCCTATCAAAAATGTCTAAAAGAATACAATCTCACCTTGCAACTGCTAGTAAGAGTCTTTTTCACCAAAGAATGATTAAAACCCCGTTCATGTATTCTTTGGGAGAAGCCCAACACCCTTGAGACTGGTTAATTTAATCTCTTGAACTTCAAGAATATAAACCTAAGCATAAAATTTCTCCTAAACATAAATCTAAAAAAGAAAAGAAGGCGTTTAAAACCCCCGCTGTTACAGTGAAATAAAGTTCCCCTATAGCTAGAGTGACTCGATCCAACAAAGGAAAGATGTCGTTACAACATGAAACATAATATTCGAATAAAGTTGGCCATGTAGCAAACATCACTAGAACACAAAAATAGAAACAAAAAGCACATGTAGAAGTGGATTTTCACTCTTAGGATGAGTTGCTTATTCCAAAACAGGAGGTTGAAGAATGCAAAAAAATGTATATCAGAGGATCAAAAAAGTAGAAGCCTAGACAAACTATGAAGAAACAAGAGGAACCTATTACAGATGATAAAAATAAGAAATTGAACAAGATGAGGAAGGATAAACCGGTGATGAACTATCCTAGCAGATCTAAAACTAGGACAACCAATAAGTTTAGATTGAATTCAAAGGGCATATTCAATCCTTCTATTAAGACAGACGATGTAATTGTCATTGATGATGAAACAATGGAAAGTGCAGGGGAGGAAAAGGGACAGTCACTTGTAAACTCTTCATACAAGTGGGAAAAGGTTAAAGTAGAACCTAAAGAGGAATTTTATGATGAGGATACTGTGCATAAACAAAGGAAATATGAGAAAGGTAAACATGTATCATAACACCCCATGAATCATTGCGAATAAAAATTTCAAAAATATAAGTCTAAAATCCAAAACTTTACCCAAATCCTCTCTGAAAAAGGGTCATTCAACAAATCTTGAAGATAATCCAGTTGATGATGAGATCAAACCATAATTCATTTTTTTTCCATAGACAGAGGAGTTGCAAGATTTATAGGAGATGAAAATGTCAGATATTGTTGAAGATGAAGAAATTGCTGATGGTTCATCTTCAAAGGATCATAAACATGAATTCAAAGTAAAAAAGACAAGATTTTCTATTGATCTGAATAGACCTGGCCCAGTTGAAGAACATCCAAAATTCAAGATGGAAACGAGAGATGAAAAAGACAGGGTAAGAGAATTACAAACCATTATCATGCAACTGATGCAAGAGAAGTATATGGTGGAATAATGAAATGCTAAGCAACAGGAACAGTTGCAGAAGCTCAAATAGAAGAAGAAAGATCAATAAGCCTTGCTCAAAGAGGTAAGGGAGGAAAATATCAAGTTGTATTGGCATAATGTAGTTTTTCAAACTAAGTTGAAACAAAGGAAGACCAAAGATTCTGCCACTATCATACAATGAAAGTTTGAAAGAGGCATCCCTTAATTTTTGACTTTTTGATAAAAACAACAATACCTATGCTATTATTATGAGCTACACAATGGAAAGGTATTTCCGATATGTAAAGTTTTTGCTCATCAAAAGTAGTATTTTCTATTCTTCAGGTGGACCAGCTCAACAATAGATTTACTCCATGTTTTGTGAGATATAAATATCTCATTAGATCATAAACTAGTATATATTCGAGATTGAGTATCTAAGGACTAAGTTATAGATTTTTGGATTATCTGTATGAGGATATGTCTCCTAAATGTTATCCATAAGATAAGATAATTTCTAAACTGTAATCTAAAAAGTAGGATCTCAAGAAACTAATTGTGGTGTTTAAAAAGAGATCTGATTGACAGAACTAGGGGTTGATTTGGTTGGGAACCATTGACCATTTTTGAGCAGATATTGTAAGACAAAGAACTATTTCATTTTGATACTAAATGGAAAAGGATATCTGATGGTTAGATTTCTATTCTTGTCTATATTTCTATCTTTTTCTTACTTGAATGTATGTTAATCTATTGAAAATCATATGATGTATTTTGGTTGTGAGTAAGACAGTGAAGACTTTACTGTTTTCTTGTTCATAATCATATTTGTTTTCAATTACTTGCCTCTTTCTTCTTAAATGATATTTATGATCAAGAGTTTCATATGTAAGTAGAAAAATTGAAAGCTTACATACTTCTTTATCTTTCATGTTACTTTTTCCATCTGATTATTGGATTGACTACCATTTACTAAGTCTGTTATATGTTATTTTATCTTACTTATTTGAGATTGATACTTCCCTTTATTCTTGACCCCAACCTTCAAACCATTTCAAAAAACTCGTTCTAAATATTATTCATAAAACCATTGGAATAACTTGATGATGCCCTAGCTTTCCCTCTCATAGTCAAGTGAAACTTTAGAGACTAACATATTTTGGCGGCATTGCTGGGGACAAAGACACGAAGTATTTTCCATGGGAGAATGACAAAGACCAGATCTAAATATTGATGGTGGACAATAATTTAGACACTCTTCTGTGACTGTATATTATTCACCTGATGACTCCTCTGCAGTAGTTTGGGCTCCTAAAAGAGAAGGTAAAGGAATTAAACCTCATTTAATCTTATCATCATCTACAAAGAAACATGTGACTAGATGAAACCCATATCCAAAACTTGTTCCAACATTCACTGATCCTGAAAAATTATGAAGAAAATCCAAAAGTACTCAGGGACAATCCTCTTCTTAAAAGGATAAATATTCCTCTACAAGTACTCAAGGACGACCTCCCAAACCTATTATTCAATATCCAACTATATAAGTTGTACTTGATATTGAAACAAAACCTATTGTTCAACCTTCAGTTGTATCCTTTCCTTCAACTACTTTTGAATTGAACTTAGAACAATGAAAATTATTTTCTGAGATTATTGAAGAAGAACAAACAAACAATTTATCCATAGCTAGAGATTTGAGAGATTTCACCAGAGATACTAAAAGTGAGCTTGATACACTTTTATCTTCATCACCCCAGTCCAGTTCTTCTGAAGAAGATAAACCACATTTTCGTTCCTTTGAAAATCCTTTGTTTCTGGAATCTTTTTCCCATCCTAATTTAGAAAGCAAACCTCTAATTTCATTAGTTGAAGATGAAAAAATTATATCAGCTCAACCAAGTTCTTCTAACCAAGGGATTGTTTCCCTTTCTACATCTCAATTTTTTTCTATTCCTAAAGTTCAAACACCAGTTGTGATAAATATGGCTGTGAATATGATGGATGATATTGTTGCAGCCATGTATACACCATTGATTTTACCACAAGTATTGTATGCTTTCCCACCCAATGATTATATGAAGTATTTTCCAAGATTTAATGGAGAGGGAGAGGTCACTACTGAAGAGCACTTGAATTCCTTTTACAGTTTTGCAGATAACTTTAATGTGGAGCATGCAGATGTTTGGATGAGACTTTTTGTGTAGAGTTTATATGGGGAAGAAAGGAAATGGTTCAGAAGTCTCCCTCCTAATTCTATTGCTGATATTGATGCACTAGATGATACCTTTTTGAGACACAAGGGAGATAATAAATATTACTTGTATTATATCAATGAATTTGGGGATTTTGAAGAGAAAACAAGGACATTTTGTATCATATTTTACCAAAAGGTTCAATAAAATGTATAATAAGATTCCAGATGAAATCAAATGCACAAAAACATCTGCCAAAATTACTTTTGCCAATGATTTTGATGCTGATTTTTCTCTATTGTTGAGAGAAAGAAGGTCTGTCACTTTGAGTTTAATGCATGACACAACCATTGAAGTAGAATCCAATATAATGGCAACAGAGAGATTGAAATCAAAGAGTGATAGAGACAAGAAAAAACAGAGAGAATAACTTACTTCTTCTTCTCATACAACATATGAAACCAAGATTGATAAAATGGCTAGGCTGAAGATGGAAACAAAACAACCTAGTATACCTGCAAAGGAAGGTGGATACAAAAATTCCAATCAGTTCGGGAGGTCTAAGAATGTTCCTCAAAAATTTCCAAGGGAAAGAAGAAATCAAGAGGATCAAAGGGTTCTGCCTCCTTTCCAAACTGCAATGGAAGAGGTCTAAGAGATTGGTGATAATGAGGAGGATTCCATAGTTCATTTACATGATACAAAATTACTTCCCACTCGTGTGACACAACAAGAATATGAGGATGCCCTTATATTGAATCAGTTTGAGGAAGAATATGTTGAAGATATTTCTCAGAAGGAACCTAAAAGGAAAAAGTTTGACCTTATTCAAGAGCAAGTGGATCAAAGGTAGACACATCTGTTCAAGAAAAAAAGACAAATGCTCCAACAAAATTAGGATCCAGTAAAGAAACATGGGCTAAAATTGATCAACAACAAAAACAACCTGTCAAGGTTAGTACTACAAAGGTAAATGAATCCAAGAAGCATGTTCCTTCTTTTAGTTTGGAAAATGAAATCAATAAGATCAAAATCCCTATACCTCTGGTGGAATTGATGAAAATTGATCCTTTTAGAAAGTATGTTTTGAAAGACTTACAATCCCCTTCTCATGTCACTTTTTTTGATACCATAAATCTTGAAGATGAAAATCCCGCCATAAACATTGGACCATACATTAAGGATAGATCTGATACCTCTCCTCCTTTTTACATATCCCTGAATATTCATGAAAAAATACTACATAATTGTTTAATGGATCTAGGAGCATCGCACAATGTCATGGCAAAGGTAGTAATGGATAAGATAGGGTTAGATATCACTAAGCCTTATCTAGACATGTATGCATTTAATTCTAGAAAGGTCAAATGTTTGGGAGTCATTAAAGACATGTTTGTCACTTTATCTCAATTACCCATGAAACATGTGGTTTTGGATGTGATTGTGGCTGACATACCTCCTAAATTTGGGATGCTATTATCAAGATCACAAGATAATAAAGTAGGGGGTACACTATAAATGGATCTTAGTTATGCCACCATACTCATGTTTGGTGAAGAACATCGAAGACTGTAAATGGAAGTGAGGTTGGCTTACCTGGTTAGTGATCATGAAAACCCCAATAATCATCCTATATATGCAGTTGAAGATGAACTTGGTTCTTCCATTTTTCACATCAACGATAAAAAAACTAATGCATCAATGAGGAAGGTTACACCTGCAGAAAAGAAAAATACAAAAAATTCAGTACAAAAGATGTATTTTGATGGTTCCTGTTCCAAAGAGGGTTCTGGGGCTGGCATTGTTCTCATCTCTCCTTCCAAAGAAGTCATTCCTATGTCATACAAGTTGGAATTTGACACAACAAACAACATCAATGAATATGAGGCTCTTCTGTTGGGATTGAAGGCTGCTAAGGATATGGGCATTGATAAAATTTCTGTTTTTGGGGATTCAGAGTTAATCATTCATCAAATCAAGAATATCCACCAGGACAAACAACACAGGTTAAAGAAATACAAAAATAAAGTGTGGTATTTTATTGAGAATTTCTTCCTGGATTTCAATATCACTTTTATACAGAGAAGTTTGAATCAACATGCAGATTCTCTAGCTCTGGAAACTAGTAACTTCATAAATCCAATACTTCCAAATTTAATATTTGAAGTTGAGGTAAGACACATACCTTCTATACTAGACAATAGAAAAATTTGGCAGGTCTTTAAAGACAATCAAGAGATTAAAAGAGTTTTAGATACCACTGACGAATTTTCTGCCATTTCCATAGATCAATAAAATGAAAATGATGATGTAGAAGTTCATTTTGCTGATATTTTTCAAAAAAACATAGTTGGCCATAAAATTATTGAGTTGAAAACCAATGATTTTCCAAAGGGCCTAGTTCCCCTTGAGAGATTATTTGACCATAATGACGTGTCTAAAAAGTCTGTTATTCAAATAGAGGAGGCTGAAGTAGTGGATTGTGATATCAACTCTGATTCAAATCCAAAGATGGTGAAATTATCCAAGAAATTACCAGAAAAAAAGAGGAACATGTATGGAAGTTTGATGAAATAGTTTGCTGATGTTTTTTCTTGGTCTTATGAAGACCTTAAGGTTTTTGATACAGAGATGATGCAACATAAGATTCCTTTGAAACCTAGATCCAAACCTTTTAAGTAGAAATCAAGACAATTCAATCCATTATTGCTACCCATAATTAAAAAAGAACTGAAAAGGATGCTGAATGGAAAAATTATAGTACCATTGAGATACTCAGAATGGGTGGAAAATTTAGTACATGTTAGGAAAAATAATGGAGAGATAAGGCTCTGTGTATAATTTAGGAATCTGAACAGGTGTTCTCTGAAAGACAATTATCCATTACCTAAAATGGATCACATTTTACAAAGAGTGGTAGGGGCTCAAAGGATTTACATGCTTGATGGATATTCAAGTTATAATCATATTTCAATGATGGAAGAAGATAAAGAAGACAACTTTTTCTACTCCCTGGAGCACTTTCATGTATGAAAAAATTCCCTTTGGACTCATGAATGCGAGAGAAAAATTCCAGAGAGCCATGGACATTGCATTCATTGGTGAGAAAGACAAATTTATGGTTATTTATCTTGATAACATTAATTTCTTCTCAACCTCAGATGATGATCACTTGCAACATTTGAAGCAGACGTTTGAAAAATGTAGAAGGCATGGTATATCATTAAACCCTAACAGTTCTTATTTTTCCACGGAGGAAGGTAATATCTTAGGACATATTGTTTCACTAGAAGGAATCAAGATAGATCCTGAAAGGGTAAAGGCCATCCAACAGATAGATATTCTAAGGAATAAGAAGTCTATCCAATCCTTCATAGGTAAAATCAACTTTTTAAGAAGATTTATACCCAATT
>JZKD02S1772075.1:238566-279529 GCA_000966675.3 Picea glauca
ACTCAATGCATCAAAATGAAAGAAAAGTTTTATCATCATATAAATCCAGATCACTTGCGAGCAAGTGTCCTCAAAGAATAAGTTTGGCATGTGCGCCAGAGCGGGATGTTACAATGGTATATCATTAAACCCTAACAATTCTTATTTTTCCACGGAGGAAGGTAATATCTTAGGACATATTGTTTCACTAGAAGGAATAAAGATAGATCCTGAAAGGGTAAAGGCCATCCAACAGATAGATATTCTAAGGAATAAGAAGTCTATCCAATCCTTCATAGGTAAAATCAACTTTTTAAGAAGATTTATACCCAATTTTTTTAGAAATCATCAAGCATATCACTAATATGTTGAAGAAAGATGCAGAGATCAAGTGACTACCTGAAGCAAAGGAATTTTTTGAAAAGATTAAGCAAGATTTAATTAAGGCTCTTGTCCTCATCAGTCCTAATTACTCTAAGGAGTTTCTGATTTTTTCATTTGCATCTGAAGATACCATTGCTGCTATTCTATTGCAAAGAAATGATGAGGAGTATGAACAAACCATCTCTTTCTTCAGTAAGACTTTAAGGGATTCATAATTAAAGTATGATATCATGGAGAAACATGCCTATGCTCTGGTGAAAGAATTGAAGTCTTTCAGAATCTATGCCTTTCATTATGAGATTATTGCATATGTTCCAAGTAGTGCCGTTAAGGAAATTCTGGTTTAACCAGATAGTGAAGGGAAAAGGGGAAGATGGATAACCAATATTCTGGAATACAACATGATCATAAAGCCTACTAAATTGATAAAAGGACAATGACTTGCTAAATTATCGACAAAATAAAATTGTAAAGCAATTGGATTGCATTACATCTCCAACAAATCAATAAATTCAGTATTACAAATTGAAGAAACTAATTCATAGGTAAGAAACAAATATCTTTCTTCTCCCTGGTACAAAGATATTGTTCATTTTCTACAAAGTCTTCAATATCCTCCCGATTTAGATAAATTCAAGTTCAAATATATTAAGCTTAAATTTGTAAATTAATGCATCATCAATCAATTCCTGTTTTGTATAGATCCTAATGGAATTATGCTGAGATGTGTTGATGAAGAGGAAGAAAAACAAATTTTCATTGAATTACACAAAGGAGTTTGTGGGGGCCATCATCATTGGAAAGACACAACTTTCAAAATACTGAGAGTAGGTTATTACTGGCCTGTACTATTCTCTGATGTGTTTGCTCAAGTCAGGACATCTGAACTATGTCAAAAGTTTGAAGAAAAACATAAAATTATTTCTATACCTATGAAACCCATCATTTCCCATGGACCTTTTCAACAATGGGGTTTGGATTTCATTGGAGAAATTTATCCTCCATATTCTGGAAAACACAAATGGATACTCAAATCCACATATTATTTTACCAAATGGATTGAAGCAATGTCAATAGGAAATGTAATAGATAAGGTAATCATGACTTTTCTTGAAGGAAACATTTTTTCGAGATTTGGGTGTCCTAGAAATCTGATTACTGATAATGCCCAGGCTTTCAAGTCTAATTAATGGTTGAATTTTATAATAAGTACAACATCAGGTTGGTTCACTCCACTCAATACTATTCTCAAGGCAATGGATTGGCATAATTATCCAATAAGATCCTTATAAGGATCATTAAAAATTTTCTCACAGAGAACAAGAGATCATGGGATTCAAAATTGAAATTTGCTTTGTGGTGTGATCGAATCAGTACTAAGAAATCTATTGGAACTTCACCTTTTCAAATGGTTTATGGAACAAAGGCTGTATTCCGAACTCAACTCGGATTACCTGTTATGAAATTTCAGCAAGAAGAGTTAGAAGGGCCCAATGATATTCAAAGAAGGATTTTCCAGATCATAGAAGTTAAACAAAATAAAGAAAAGACGTATCATGAAGCTGTCATTTATCAGAACAAGGTAAAGACAAATTTTGATAAGAAGATCAAAAAATACATTTTTCAAGAAGGAGATATTGTGTTGAGGTGGGATGCTAGAAGAGAGGACAATTCTAAACATGGTAAGTTTGAAAATTTATGGTATGGTCCTTTCAGAATAGCTAAGGTCATGAATAACAATACTTTCCTTTTACACAATTTGGATGATATTGAAATCTTAGGAGGCCCAGTGAATGGGTGGTTTCTAAAACCCTACTTCTTATGAAACAACTAGAGATTTCTAGTTTGTACAATATGTTTTGCTTTTATTTTGGATTGATTAGCTAATTTTTTTAAATAGGACTCCATAAGCCCAATGGAAAGACTACTTTGCACTTTTGTGGTTTTCATTTTTGATTACAAAGAAAGGGATGGAAAAACAAGGAAATAAATTACAGTGAAAGTTTTCATGATGATTAGGGAGATAAAGGAATTTGTCAGCAGGTTCTTAAAGTTTCACCATGAAACATTATCCCCAGAAGGAGCTAGTGTTATTCCTTGATTTTGAAATGATCGTTGAAAATTATTTTCCTTGCCCTATACTTTCCCAACATTACTTTACACTCTTTTCTTTTTCCGCAGTCTTAAAAGTGTTCTTGCATTATTCTTTTTGAGTGTTTTTAACATGAATTAGTGTGATTATGCTTATAATTAGACTTTTAGAATATTTCCATCAATTCATAAGTCCTTTCCCTCATTTCAAATTTGAAATAATGCTAAAGGGAAAATGCGCTACAAGAATAACGCTATTCTTGTAGCGCCAAGAGTAATCATTATTCTATATGCACCAACTTCACACGATCGTGTCACAAATACCTGAGATCCTTTCCTAGAATCCATCATCATTGATGATTAAGATCAGGTCTTGGATTAAGTTATGATGCTCATTCAAAGTAGAGTGGTTTGTACTTATCCACTCTTATATCAGATCATAGGTTTGCTAGTTTCATATTATGATTGATGACAAATGATACCCAAGCCCTTCATTGTGTTCGTATGTTAGTTTATATGATCTTTGCATGTGGTAAATATATTCTAAGAGTATTCCTATTATCAAAGGTTCTAAGTGCTACTGATAGAAACCCTAACCAATATCTAAACTTCAATAATTATAATCTACATCATGGCACTTAAGAAAAGCAGAAAAATTACTCGGCTAGAACTAGAGGGTGCAAAATTACTCAAGGCTTACCAAAATATTTCGCAAAAGTTCATAGATGCAAGGTGGTTCAAATTATGTACAACACTCTAGGGTTATCATGCACAAATTTCTTTGATGTTTGCACATAACTTCTATGGGTTTGCAACGATGCTGGGTAAGGTTCTGATTCATGTGATAGAACACTCAATTGGGACTGCATGCTAATTGTCTATGTATGGAGAGAGATGGTGGAATAAGGAGGAGATGCCTATGGAATTTGTGAACCAATTTTTACTCCCAGAACATCAAGACCCTAATGGAGTCAGGGTATCCCATAGAGCTGGATGAAAGAGTGGCATACTTCTTTAATGGTGATTCACAGGTACATTACATGTGAAGGACAATTTTCTCTTGTCCATATTTACCACATTAGGGTGTTAATTCATTTAAATGGTGACATCCCTATGTGCTTACCTTTATTTTTATTAAAACACCTGTCAAAAATGTCTAAAATAATACAATATGACCCTGCAACTGCTAGTAAGAGTATTTTTCACCAAAGACTGATTAAAACCTTGGCCAGGTATTCTTTGGGAGAATTCCAACACCCTTGGTACTGGTTAATTGAATCTCTTGAAATTCAAGAATATAAACCTAAGCATAAAATTTCTCCTAAACATAAATATAAAAAAGAAAAGAAGGTGTCTAAAAACCTTGATGTTATGATGAAAGAAAGTTCCCCTATAGCCAGAGTGACTTGATCCAGCAAAATAAAACTGCTGTTACAACAGGAAACAAAAGATTCGAATAAAGTTGTCCTTGTAGCTAAGATAACTAGAATAGAAAACACACACACACACACACACACACAGAGGTAGAAGTGGATTTTCAATATCAGGATGAGTTGCTTGTTCCAAAAAAGGAGCCTGAAGACTGGAAATAAATCTATATCATAGGATCAAAAAAGCATAAGCTTAGACATACTATGCATAAACAAGAGGAGCATGTTATAGATGATAAAAAAAAGAAATTGAACAAGACAAGGAAGGATAAACCAGTGGTGAACTATCCTAGCAGATCTAAAAATATGGAAACCAATAAGTTCAGATTGAATTCAAAGGCCCTATTCAATCCTTCTATTAAGACAAGCAATCTAATTGTTATTGATGATGACACAATGGAAAGTGCAGGGGAGGAAAAGGGACAGTCACATGTAAACTCTGTTGGTTGTGGAGCTTGATTATCTTCCTGATTCAGAGGTCTTTTGTTTTCAGCCGTGTTTATACCCCATGAAGTATTTACACCCCAGAAGTATGTACACTCTTCCATGCAGGTGAGTGCAGAGAGGGGTTACCCCCTCTGTGGGGTCTGGGGGAAAACGGGCCCCCGACGAGGGTTCGGGGGAAAATCCTCAGAAGGAAAAATTGCCTTAATGTATATTGTAATTTCATTATAAATATGGACCGTTCAATATAAGGTCACCGATATAATAGTAGAAATTATGTTAGGGTTTTTTTCCCTAGAAGGAACCCTCTGTTATAAGGAAAATGTATTGTGGTTATGCATGAGAGTGAATATTGTATTATGAGAGGAGAGACCGTGAGAGAAAGAAGAGGAAGTTACAACGGGTTTGCTGTAGGTTGTATCCCTTCATATGCTGGATAATAATAAAGGAAGGACCTGGGAATTTCTCTGGTGGACATAGCCTACATTGGGTGAACCACGTAAATCTATGTCTCTATTATTTTGTGTATCTTCTATGTTTTGTTTCCACATTTGTTTTATTTTATTTCTCCATTGTCTTGTTTTTCTAACAAACTCTTCATACAAGTGGAAAAAGGTTAAAGTAGAACCTAAAGAGGAATGTTATGATGAGGATACTGTGCATAAACATAGGAAATATGAGAAAGGTAAACATGTATTAGAACACCCCATGAAGCATGTGACCATAGCTTTCAAAAATCTAAGTCTGAAATCCAAAACTTTACCCAAATCCTCTTTGAAAAAGGGTCATTCAAAAGATCTTGAAGATAATCCAGTTGATGATGAGATCAAACCAAAATTCAATTTTTTTCCATAGACATAAGAGATGCAAGATTTATAGGAGATGAAAATGTTAGATATTGCTGAAGATGAAGAAATTGCTGATGGTTCATCTTCAAAGGGTCATAAACATGAAGTAAAAAAGCCTAGATTTTCTATTGATCTGAATAGACCTAGCCCATTTGAGGAACATCCCAAATTCAGGATGGAAACGAGATATGAAAAATACAGGGTAAGAGAATTACAAACCATTATCATGCAACTGATGCAAGAGAAGTATATGGTGGAATAATGAAATGATAAGCAACAAGAACAGTTGCAGAAGCTCAAAAAGAAGAAGAAAGATCAACAAGCCTTTCTCAAAGAGGTAAGGGAGGAAAATATCAAGTTGTATTGGCATAATGTAGTTTTGAAAACTAAGTTGAAACAAAGGAAGACCAAAGATTCTTCCGCCACTATCATACAATGAAAGTTTGAAAGAGGCATCCCACAATTTTTGACTTTTTGATAAAAACAACAATACCTATGCTATTATTATGAGATACACAGTGGCAAGGTATTTCCGATAGGTAAAGTTTTTGCTCATCAAAAGAAATATTTTCTATTCTTCAGGTGGACTAGCTCAACAATAGATTTACTCCATGTTTTGTGAGATCTAAATATCTCATCATATCATAAACTAGTATATATTAGAGATTGAGTATCTAAGGACTAAGTTATAGAGATTTGGATTATTTGTATGAGGATATGTCTCCTAAATGTTATCCCTAAGATATAATATTTTCTAAACTGTAATCTAAAACATAGGATCTCAAGAAACTAATTGTGGTGTTTAAAAAGAGATCTGATTGATAGAACTAGGGGTTGATTTGGTTGGGAAGCATTGACCATTTTTGAGCAGATATTGTAAGACAAAGAACTATTTCATTTTGATACTAAATGGAAAAGGCTACCTGATGGTTAGATTTCTATTCTTGTCTATATTTATATCTTTTTCTTACTTGAATGCATGTTAATCCGTTGCAAAGCATATGATGTATTTTGGTTCTAAGTAATCCGGTGAAGACTTTGCTGTTTGCTTGTTCATAATTATATTTGTTTTCAAGTACTTTCCTCTTGCTTCTTAAATGATATTTATGATCAAGAGTTTCATATGTAAGTAGACAAATTGAAATCTTACATACTCCTTCGTCTTTCATGTTACTTTTCCCATCTGATTATTGGATTTACTACCATTTACTAAGTCCGTGAGATGCGATTTTCTCTTACTTATTTGAGATTGACACTTCCCATTATTCTTGACCCAACCTTCAAACTATTTTAAAAAACTCGTTATAAATATTATTCATAAAACCATTGCAATAACTTGATGATGCCCTATATTTCCCTCTCATATTCAAGTGCAACTTTAGGGACTAACACTCCCTGACAGAGTTTGTGCATTTTCTTTGAAGTCTTTGAGATGCTCAAAAACCTCTGACTTCTACGTAAGAATATACACCCAAGTGTATCGTGAGAAATCATCAATAAATGTAAGTATGTACCTTTATTTGATGATGGATGTATGGGGAAAGGGTCCCATCATATCAATGTGGATGAGTTCCAAAAGAAGATGAGGCCCTCCAAACCTTCCCTTTCTCAAACTTCTCCTGGGGATGTTTGCCAAGGATGTGTACTTGACAATCTGCTTTGGAAAAATGTATGTCAATCAAGCCGATAACCATATCTTGTTTTCATAGTTGCTACACGCATTTGAAGTTCATATGGCCGAATCTCTCATGCCATAATATACTATAATCATCAAGATGTGTCAGTAGTAAATCATAATAAGATTTAGCAAATAATTTACTGAAAGTATACAAATTATATTGGTGGTTTACCTCCCCAACAACAATCGTGGAGCTATCACACATATCGGATATGGTTACAGAATCAAGTGTGACCTCCACCCTTTTCCCTATGCCATAATGCGTTATATGATAAATGGAGAGTAGATTCACATAGAGTTTTGGAACATGCAAGACGTTCTAAAAAATTCCATGTGGGAGTTCTACTCTCCCTTGTCCAATGACCCCAACTGGGGTATCATCTCCCATGAGGATGGGAGGATTTGTGCATGAATAAATAGAAGATAAAACATTTGATGTTTATACCATATGGTGGGATGCGCCTAAATATAAGATCCTTGCATAAGGAGAAAAGTTAATGTAAATCGGTGCATGAGAGTTACCTCATTTGGCTTGATCTTCCAACTTCTTCTTGGAAGCTTCTGGAATGTGATCCCTGAGGTTGTTCTTCTGAATAATATGTGCTATTTGACCAATCTTCTCCTTCATGCATGAGGAATCCGGATGATAACCACGGTTGCAATAACTTCATTTGGTCTTCCCTTTCTTTCCTTTTCCACCTTTTGAGCCTGAGGACTCATCAAAGGGTTTGGATTACCCTTCCTTCTTACATTGGGTCCCTTGATTATCCCCATTTTGATGAGATTATATTGCTCATGCACGAGGGATTCAATAAACTGATCCAATGTTAGAATTTTCTAGGCTGCTCCTAAAGTGAATTTGTTTGTATGAAACGATGAGACAAAAACAACATAATCTAGACCAATTTTTTCTAATATTGAAAGGATTAACTGATTGTGTTGAGTGGATTTTTCTATTCCACATCCGTTTAGATGAAGGAGGAGAGACTTGAACTTCATAAAGAAGTCCTGGATGTTTTCGAAATTCCTCAGATCTAAGGAATTTAGCTTGAGCTCGAGCATATGGCCTCTCATTTCATCCTGTTTTCCAAAGAGATCATCCAACTTTTTCCAAATCTCATCTGGTGTGGTACAAGCTTCAATGTGAAACATAAGATTAGGGGACATAGACACACAAAGGAGGCCATAAGACTCATCCATGCGATTGAGATACATGTTCTCCTCGATAACATAGGTTGGCTCAACCTTTGTATCCATGGTGATATGATACAAGCCTCTGCATCTAAGTTGATGCATAATTTTTAGCTTCCACTCGAAGTAGTTATGGGGCATGATAAGAATTAACGATGAATAATCCATATTTTTTGACTGCATTTCCCTTATGGACCTACAAATAATATACCTGTGCGCCTCTCTCTTAGCAAACCGTGGGCTTTGATACCAGGTAGAATTGTGGTGAAACCTGCAGAGAGAATCTAGCTAACAACAATTTATACAAATCTTGCAAATTGAGAGAAGGAGAGAAGAGATGAGAGAAAATAATCGAGAATTGTATTCACTAATTAGTAAATTGGTAAAATACACATGATATACTCTACATGGCTAAGTGAAGTCGCCATAGTAGTGATCTAGAGAGATCTAGACACTCACTGACATAAATTGAAGTAAACTACCACCTAGTCCTAGTTAACCGATCCATGCAATCATTAACTAACTAAGTCACACATGTGGAAGTGAGAGAAACACATGCAATTTCTAGTGATGAAACCGAGGTTGCATGCATGAGTGAATTCCCCTAGTCTAACTATGTGTAACTAAGTGTAATTAACTCTGAATTGAAGAGAAGTTTCCTATTTTGTAGGGGAATATTCTCTAGAGAGAATATTCTCATCTAAGGAAGCGTTCTCAACATTGGATTATCAACCTTAGGGAGATAATTACCTAGGTGAGTGTGTAATATCTCCGACAAGTATGCCTTTAAGGCCTATGGCTGGATTGGAGTTATAACATTCGCTTACAAAAAAGAAGTGTTGTAACCATGCCTACAAAAATGATTTTTTATTTTACTCACATTCTCCCCTATTTCTATCATCATCAAAAAAATTGAAAGTATCATCCATCATCAATGATTTTCCTCTGTCCAATAGTCTTTTTGTAGCTTATACATCAAAATTGTAAAGTGAAATATCATCAACAAAAAACTGAAAGAATCATCTATCATTGATGTATTTCCTTTGTCTAGTAGAGTTTGTATAGTTTAAACATCACAGCTATAAAGTAAAATATCATGCTACAATTAAATCCAAGGATCATGCATAAAATAAAATATTTTCCTATCTTTGTTTTTTGTAATTTTCCAAGCACCTTTGTCCATTCCTAGTCCTGCTTTGGATAAGACATCCACCATCTTGTTCTGATCCATATAGATGTGTGAAAAATAAATATGTGAGAAAACTACTTGGAGAAATTGTACGTCATAAAACAAAACCTATAGTGTAAAATTCCTCAAGATTGATTCCTTCCTCGTCCACTATATAAAAATGAGCAAGTAACCAAAAAATTGAATACATGTTATTTCGTATTCCCATGCCAACATCAAAATGAGTTTAAGTGCCATAAAATCACAATAATTATTCTTTTGTTGAGCAATTCCTGTTTTGAAGGAGATGCCATGATTTATGGAGAAATAAATAATTACTCCTGCACCACCTTTAAATGGGGTCCAATGTGCAACACCATCAAATTAATCCCATGGAATATACATATTTATTTCCTCTTGTGTAGACATGTAGGACTTTGTTTTTCTTGACCATGTGGGAAAACATATAATATGTTTAGTGCTTGAACAACACATTTTAGAGGCAAGGTTTTTTTATACTCAAACAATTTCAAATTCTTGGCTAGCCATACTTCCCATGCAATATTAAGAGGGAGATATCCGAATCTTTTTGTTTCCTTTTTAGTACATGAAATCCTAAAAGCTTCTTCAATTTCATCCTCTACCCAAATATTTTTTAGACCAATAATTTCTTCTACTTCAATCCAAAATTCTTTATGAATGGACATGTCATGATGATATGTGTGTTTGATTCTTATGCATCTTGACAAATATTACCCTAGCTAGGACCCACAAAGTTTCTTTTTTGCAAAATGTCATGAGTGGCAAATTTGTTGTTTAAGAGCAGCCACACGAATAATTTTTTATTTTGAACGAATCTTAAGTTTCCAAACAAATTTTCACCACCGAACTTGATGTTCCTCTCTTCCTTCCTCAATGAGAAGGAAATATCTAATTCTTGGAACATAGTCTCCAATTGCATTTAGTGACCAGATATTCCGGTCATCTACAACATCTCTAATCCTGACAAAATCCTCTTTTAGGGTGCATGTGTATCTCTACCATGAATATGCATCTTCTTTCCTTAGTCCAATATCCCTCTAGGATAACTATTGTTGTTTCCATATAGTGGACCTATCCCAATTAAGAATTTTCCTTAGTGTGTAATAGCCTCTTCTCCTTGATCATGAATTATTTGTGGGGGTAACTTGTGCATGAATTTTCTTCCAATCCATGGATCTAGACCAATTTGTATTATATTTACTTCACCAAATCACTAGATCAACCAATTCCCAACTAGATGGAAGGCTGTGGTAACCACTTTATTGATGTAGTTTGAAATATTTTAATAGGATTCCTTAACCATTGCTACTGAATCCAATGCATTATTACCTAAACCCACAGTCCTATAGCTTGTATTAATCTCTAGACATTTTTTCCAACTAGTTCTTTAGAGAACATGAAAGAATTCTTTAAACCCCAACCTCCATTTGCTTTTGGTAAAGCTAACTTTTTCCAAGATTCTAGCACAAATTCTTTTTTCCTTGATCCCTTGATCATTTGAAATTGTAACACAACCTTCTAATCCTTTCTAGAAATCCTTTTGGAATCAAATAAAATAAATTTTCAATAAATTGGAATCACTTCTATTAAAAATTTCACAAGTACTAGGTGACCCCCTCTAGTTAGCCATCAATTACATCATGAATTCATATTTTTCACTAGTTTGGATATCAACATTTCCAATCACATTTTTTTGTACGTATTGGGATTTGGTTGAAAGCCTAAATATATCAGACCAATATCGATATCCACCAAATTGTACATAAATAATTGAGTTAAATAGGGTTTTCCCATCTCCAAGATACCCCAAATGGATATCGTTGATTTTTCCATATTAATTTTCATGCTTGTAGGAATACAAAAGAGTTCTATGATTTTTTAAAGTTTCTTGACCACCCTTCTTACAAATAGTAGATGAGTTATATTGCAATAAATTCAAATATTGATCCCTTTGAAACTACCATCTTTGTAGGCCTCTTTTATTATCTTTCTCAAGCCTTCAATGATTAAAAGGAAGAACAATGGAGATAAGGGGAATTCTTGTCTTAGGCCTTTTTCTGGAATGAAGAAAGGGGATGCTGCTTCATTCATGAGAATGAAAAAATATACAAATGTAATGCAATTCATTACCCATACTACAAATTGATGAAACAATCCCAAATGAATGAGAATAGTCTTAGGTACAACCAAATCACCTTGTCATATGCTTTGGAAAAGACCACTGTGACCACCATCACTCTGTTGTTTTTGACCTTGATTGAGTGTAAACCTTCCTAGAAAAACCCTATTGCCTCATGTATTTTCCTTCCATCAAGGAAACCAAACTTCTCTTTAGATATTTGCCTTGACAAAACCCCTTTTAGTATTCTTGCATAACCTTTGACATGATTCTATATATACAGTTGCATAATGATATTGGCTTGAATTTTTCAAATGATGTGGGATTATCAACTTTTGGGATCAATAATATAAAGGTTGTATTGAAGGAACCAAGGGTTTTACTTGCATACCTTGTTAAATAAACCATTCTCTTGAGATTCTCCTTTACAAAATCATGACAACTGAGGAAAAATTCTACATGTAGTCAATTTGGCCCTAAAATTTTATCCTTTTGAAAAATTTGTAAAATCATTTGTATTTCTTCTTTTCCCTCTGCCTCCATCAAATCCTGATTGCTTTCTGGATTGACAAAGCTTGGGAAAGAATTTCACAATATTAAAATCTCTTCTATTGTGGCATGAGAATCCTCCGTGAAGAGGGATGTGAAGTAGTTAACACCTACTTCCATAACCTTGAAATTTGTTTCCCATGAGCCATCTTCCTTCTTTGTTGTGCATACATAAATTGTGTTTTTTCTACAATTAGAAAATCCGTTAGGGACCTAACCTCCATAACTCATCATGTAGGTAGAATAATATATTTTTCATGTAATAAAGGCCAATATTGATTGTTATAGCCCTAAAATTCCCCACTCATGCATACATGGAATTGGCCCTCTTACTTGCATATTTTTCCAAATCTTTGCTGAGAAGAACTTCTTAAAAAACCATTTTTTAGAGCATGTACGCACCTTTCACCATACCAGGGTTTAAGATATAGACAGAGCGAATGACTGTATAAAAGTCAATCTATTTTATACTCTACCCCAAACATACAAAAACAAATGAACATAAAGAAATAAGAGAGAATATTGGTAACTGTACCTTTTATCCCACGTCTGGTGATGATCTCTTCAAGCTCTATAGTTCCAACAACTGCACATCTTCTTCGAAGGCTAACCTGCATCCAAAACTAGGAAAACAAAGAATACAAGCATGCTACTTCTATTTATCAGTTAGGGTTAGATATCAAATGCTAAGTATAAATCAAATAAAATACACAAAACATCATCATTTGGGACAGGGAAAATAAATTCTTTTATTCATCATACAAAGATTGAAACTTACAATCCGTTTCAGCCACTGTTCCACAAACCTGGTCTGGGATCCTCTTTACAATGCTCCAAGTTCACCTTCAATAGGCCTTTTCTCTCAATATTCTGATCACCTCAAGGGAAGGGAATGGATTGAATGGAAGAAGAAGGGGCTGATGAGGGAATGTTGAGGCAGTATCTCACAAAAGGTAGCAAAAGCTTGGGCAAGGAAGGGAAGTGAAATTGGGTAGAGTTTCATTGTTCTCATGCTTGGATGTGAAATGAGACCCCAAAACCTACTTTTATATGACAAAATGATGGTTATTCGGCTGGGTGACGGGTTATAGCAGGTGAATTGGTTGGAAAACCTCCAACAACCCGTGAATTTCACTGAATTCCTTATAACTTTTTAATTTTTGAAACTTTTGCAAGCATACACGGGTTGTTTAGTGTGCAATAAGCGTATGTACATGGGTTTTCTAGCATGCAACAATAATATGTACATGGGATTTAATGGTGCAGGGCACATACATGCTCTAAAAAATGGTTGTTTAAGAAGAGCTTCTCATCAATGATTTGGAAAAATATGCAAGTAAGAGGGCCAATGCCATGTATGCATGAGTGGGGAATTTTAGGGCTATAATAGATTCCCCCCTAATGTGTGAGGTCAGAAGAGATCCTAATGGACAAAATACATTACGATATCTTCACCAATATATGAAATTGATTGAGCCCGGTACCAAAGTTCGGGAGGTACCATTTGCAAAACAAAAATTGTCTCTCCGAGGCGGGCATACCCATGCTTGGGATGAACTAAATCATGGATACCAATAAAATACACTACAGATCCATGTCATATAACTATATAAAGTGTAGCCACGAGAAATTCATAGCGGATCTACATCTCAAAATCAGTCGAAGATATACAAGTATAGTATCCATCTTCAAGAAGCTAGTGATGCTTGTGGCTGGAGATGAGGTCTTCATAGCTCGAGAAACAAATTCAACATATTTAAAAATTAGGTAGGATTACAATGGGAGTGTATAACTCACTACCTTGAGGTCTTCGACAACTTATCGAGAAAACACATGAGGATATCGATGTTCAGGCATAGAACTTTGTCGATTTCAAATCTGGACTTGACTAGACTCTTGGGATGGCCGAATTATGAAGGTCAAGAGACAAACTGTAGAAAGGATGACTTAGGTTGAGTGAAAATTCCCTTGGAAAAAATCACAAAAGAAGATCAGACTTAGACAACATGACATTGACATAAGTTTGTGATGCAGGAGGAAACACAAACTCTCCATGTGTTTGGAAGAGTAACCAAACAGAGGAGGACACAACTCTATGTAGCGAGAAAAGATTCCTAAGGTCATACTAGATCCAAATGCCTTAAGAAAAAATAAAAGGATGTGATTTGTCCAAAGGAGACTCTCTGTGCTGTTAAAAAGGAATGAATATTTCCCATCCCCTCTTTTTGGAATATTTGATTATTTTGTCTTTTTCAATTTTTTAAGAGCATGAAAAAGAATAAAAGAATGCTATGTTACAAAGGAGGAATGAGTGTCACAATCAAGCATACTATTTCCAAGTGAAAGGAACATACTAATGCTTAGAGCAAGGAGACATGTGCAGGAAAATGACACTTGAGGAAAAATTCCTCCATGGGTCAAGGTGTTAGGTCGTAGAGGCAAGAAGTTCTACAAGGCTTGCGTATAAAGAATGCTTCAAAGGTCCAGTTGAGAGGAACATGGAGCCGACATTAGGCCAAAGATGCAAATATGAGACTCGCAAATGAGATTAAGAAAGACACAATGAGACCCCTTCTATGTAATTTTTACGAGCCCAAAGAAGGTAAGCTCGGTAGGTTTTTCATGTTTTAGAGAGTCTGGAAAAATGAAAAAAGAAGACTCCATGGAGTACCTTTTTCAGAGATAGTCTAGTCGGTTCGAAAAAGGGTTAAACTTGCACCGAAAATACGTCTATTCAAAACCATTTTAACGAGTGTGACAATGACAAGATCACTCGACAATATTTTCAATTTTAAGGAGTCTGGAAAGAGCTTAACTATGGACTCACAACCTTTTTCTGAGTTTAGTCTCCTTAGCCCGAAAAAGTATAAAAGTAACCGAGGAGAACTCTCCCAACGAGATGAATCTCCTGAGGCATACCTTTTTCCACTATAATCTACAAGCTAGAAAAAGGGTTAAACTCATGCCAGTATATGTTCTTCTAGATGAATTTAATGAGTGTGAAGGAACAATGTCACTCGATGATCTTTTCAATTTTAGGGAGTCTGAAAAGAGATTAATTATGGACTCTGGGGAGGTTCCTTTTTTGTAAGTAATATCCAAGGCTCGAAAAAGGTGATAAAACAAAACCAAGGAGAATGTTCCTTTTTCGAAGATTTAGTCCCTCAGGCTTGAAAAAGGGTTAAACACATGATAATACTCTTCTAGAAAACTGAATTTCCTAGAGCATAAATTTATTCGTAAAATTAGTCATCTGGACCGAAAAAGGGGTAAAATACCATTGGACAGATATGCCTTTAAATTTGAGTTTAGCGAGCGTGAAGGGAAACAAGATCGCTCGACAATATTTTCGTTTTTATAGAGTCTGAAAAGGGCTTAAAAAAGACTCCATGGGGATAATTTTCTCAGTTAATCCAGACAAGATCGAAAAGAATAAATACAGTGTCATTGGATATTGCTTTCAAATTTCAAAGTGAGCTTCAAAGACAACAAAGGGTTCTCATTTGGGAGTCCCGAGGGTAAGGCCTAGGATTATGGTGCATCAAACGAATAAGGCTTTAACTTGTAATCATGACAAGACTAACAAGGACTCCTGAGCCTATAACCATTACTGCAACATGGACGCCAAAATACAACAAGGATCTACCTAGGGCATCCATGTAAAGGTAAGATCTACCATCTAATTACGACACTTATAGATAATCAATGAAGGTTCCATGTCGCACTTCGGTGGGATCGATCCTATGGAAAAGTGAAAAAGAAAATGAGATGCAGAAAGTGGAAATGAAATCCTAACTTATATGCAAAAATTTGGAAAAAAATGACTTGGACCAAAGGATACCCAAAAAGTGACCCATCTCAAAAATTACCAAAACAAAGAAAAAGAGTACCGAAACGACCATTAAGAAACTCAAAAGTGGAATCAAGTGATAACCAAGCCAAAAAAAATGACAAAGCAGGTCAAAAAGGGGAAAAAAGGGCCAAAAAATTCTATAGGTAGAAGCTGACAACTCATTTTTACCATTGCAATTTGAAAATCGACCAAAAGGCAAAAAGACCCCTTTGCTAAAAGAGTAGATTCCGAGAGCTTCAGTGGATGAAACGACCTTCTGCTTGGACCAAGTAAGTATAAAATACTCCCTCTTGCAATTCAATGCATTTCTCATGCATTAATTTTAGGTTTTGAGGGGGCACACTCTTGTAAAAAGAGTGTCCCTGCATGTACGTGGGCTGTCCAAGGCTAGCCCGCATATGTACTCAGGCAGGAAACCACTAGCCTGTGTACATATGCGACTGTGTACGAAATAAATCAAGTACACCTTAAAATACTTTGAAAAAATCAAAAGAAAGGACTAACTCTCCTCTTTTTCACTATGAAAAAAGATGTATGTTCATTGGAGGGAGAGAGAGCATGAGTACATTTATATCTTGGTCAAAGACGACCCTATAGCCATCGTTGCACTAAAATAGTGTGGGCTATGCAAGTTCTTCCAGTTTTTGTTCATGAGAGCACAACATAGGTTGCTCAATTCTCTTGTGGAGTATTGACATCCTGATGCAGAGGAATTTATGCTAGAGGGTCAATCACTGACCCCAACTACAGAGGACATATACTTCTTGACTGGCCTCTCGAGGAGAGGGGAAACAATTAACTTGAGGGCGTTTCCTTCGGGGCCCTTTAACATCGAGGATTACATTCACATGTACTACGAGGTTGGCACTAAGAAGGTAGGTTATCATGTGCCAATTCCCAAGATCACCATACTATATTTGAGTGTGATCTTACTCTTGATCGGGTAGATTACTGGATCTTCTGCCCTTCACTAGGCTTCCCGGGCACACATTCATTGTGCTATTTAATGTTTGGAGGCCAACATTTTTGACTAGATTATGAACATGCTGATATGCATGAAGAGACAAATTACAGAGTGTCGGTGGTGTACCAATGAGAAATTTGGGTTCGGTACCAGTTTTTGATCCTTCTTCTTTGAGAGGGTGCCCAATCTCAGTCCGAGAGAGACGGTATGGGGGCATGTAGCCTCCTTCCTAGTAGTATGTAGGTAGACATCATTACTGCCTCAACAGGGTGGAGGGAGGACCATAGAGGTCTTCGATGACAAATTGTTTGACTGGTGGGCACGACAGATCCCGATGATCAAGGATTACCCTTATGCCAGGATCAATTTCACCAGAGATCTAGACATGCCTGTTCCTCTCGACGAGGAGAGAGGCGATATAGGTAACATTCTTTTTAATGTTATGTAATTTTTAATTTTTTATATATATATCCTTTTTATGTGTGTACAAATTACTGACTCTTGTATTTGGTATGTACAAATGTGGGGCCTG
Organism: Picea glauca; assembly: GCA_000966675.3. Classification (NCBI taxonomy): domain Eukaryota; kingdom Viridiplantae; phylum Streptophyta; class Pinopsida; order Pinales; family Pinaceae; genus Picea; species Picea glauca. Next base: position 255,839 of record JZKD02S1772075.1, read on the forward strand.
TGAGCCCAACAGACTTCGCTAGGACTCGACAACCTCCTCGACCAAAGGCAGGACCAAAAACAACTGGAGGACCAACAACTGCAGGGGGACCCCCAACCAGAGAGGTTGACAGAGTTATGAGATGAGTGGAGCACAACCTCACTGCGCTCACTCGTACTGTACCTATGGATGAGATCGAGGATCTCCCACCTTCTATGCAACCTCATGTATTAGGGGTGCCTTGGACTTGGGTCCATCTATTCCGGCGTTTGGCCAATTCTGTTGTACACTATGATAGGGTCAATAGGACCCATGCTTAGATAGTATAGACCATTGATGTGCTGAGGGCACTTTTTGTATATGTATTTTTTGAGGGCATAAGACCAGCGATGTATACTGAACACTTTTGAGGTGTTCGCGGCCACCTATATATATATTTTCTATCTTATGGATGGATTTTTTTACAAATATATTTACATGTGTATGCGTGTGCTTTTATTTTTATATGTGTGCAACATGCCAATCTAATATTTGATTAGCTAGAGTATCTGTTAGATGATTAAATCTCCTGGGAACATGGATATAATGTAATCGAAAGAATGTTCTAAGAGATGTACTCTAAGGAATCATTGGTTCAAAGTGGGATCATGAACGCGGTAAACCCCATTTAATCGAGACACAACCAAATGAGCATCTAGGTAGACCTGAAGGTGAGAAATGCCATGTTAAAACGTGTCACAAAGCAATTCTATCACTGCACTGTATTCAACAACATTGTTTGTAGTGTCGCCTAGAAAAATACCTTTGGAAGATAGAAATTGGCCTCCATGTGTGAAAATCACCCAAGTTGCGGAAGCAAGCCTCCAAGTGTGTCGGCTAGCACTGTCCGCGAACCCAAAATACACCTCCGATTCACTTGACATATGCCACAGTGAAAAAGAAGACATAAATAACTACACGTCCAAAAAACAAAAAAGACAAAAAATGTATAAGAATCTATACATATATACACGAAGTCACCGAGGTGACAAACCTAAGAGTAATAATTATTGAGGTAGATCCCATTTCTAGGATCCGCCAAGGAATTTCCCTCAAAATCAACCAGATGGTAAGTGCCCTTTTTCAAGACCTCTTTCAAAATGAATGGTCCGAACCAGATGGGTTTGAACTTGCTTTCCCCCAGGGGATCTTTGTCGAATTTGTCGACGCTCATCGCGAGAAGTAGAAGCGGGGCACTTCAAATTCTAGAGATAGATCAATATATCTCCATTCTAGGGGTCTGAAGATGGAATTTGAAAAATATCTCCCTTTATAGACGATTCTTCGGGCATGATATCAGCATAATCGAATGAAAGTTATGAAATGAGTTCGGCAAAGACCAATGAATTTTTGGATTTCACAGAAACAAAATCCAAGTCAAATTCCTACAATATGACTATCCATCTACTAATATTTCCACCAATGATCCGTCATGTTAACACATATTGGAAAGGGTTGACGACGACAATGAAAGTGGTCTTGCAAAGCAGAATGTAGTGACATAACCATTGGATAGCATGAACGACTTCCAAAGCAAGTTTCTCAACATGAGAGTAGTTGAGTTCCAGTCCAACCTGGCCTATGATAAGGTAATATATAACGTTCTCTTCGAGCATATCATCCTCTTAGACCAAGACCATGCCGAGGGTCGACTCCACAACATCCAAATACAACAATAAATATTTGTTATAATCGGGAGGCCGGAGCAGAGGGATATATTTCAGGGCACATTTCAATGCTTCAAAGGAGCACTGAGAAGCTTCATCCCAACAAAATGGGACCCCTTTATTCAAAAGATGCATAAACCCTTTAGTTATCTCAACATAATTCGTGACAAAACGCCGAAGAAAATTTGCTTTCCGCTGTAATCTCTAAAGATGGGGTATCGTGCACAAGGGAGGAAATTGAACTATCGCCTAAACCTTGAGAGGATTGACCATGATCCCTGTTGTCGATACAATAAAACCTAAGAGATGACTTGACATCGTTCAAAGTTTAGTCGAATATGGGCAGGTTGATTAGATCTCTTTCGAGAGCGTGATGCTATATCATCGAGGTACACCTCGAATTTGTGTTTGAGGTCATGAAAATAAAACGACATGGACCGCTGAGATGTAGCTCTGAAATTCTTCAAGGAAAAAGGCATCTTACAATACGCGAATGTTCCCCGTGGAAAAATAAAAGCTCTTTTATGTTGGTCCTCAAGTTTGTTTTGAATCTGATTGTATCCTGAGAAACCATCTATGAATGAAAAGACCTCACAACATGTGCTCTCATCGACAATATGATCGAGGATCGGGGTGGGAAAGTTTTCTTTCAGAAAGGCCTTATTCAAATCATGGAAGTCCCCTATTTCTTGTTAACCGAAACTAGGTTTGACACCCATTCTATCAACTTTACAGGGTAGATAAAACTGACTTTGAGTACTTTTTCTACTTCTAGCTTAATTGCTGCCTCTTTTCAAGGATTTACTGGACAAAGCTTCTGTATGACCGGTTTGGAATTAGGATAAGTCATAATTTCATGCTTGACAATTCGTGGGTCAATTCCTGGCATTTCCTTGTAAGACCAGGAAAAAAACATCGTGAAATTCTTTGAATAACTCAGTGTAAGTTGAAATCTCTTCGAGGGAGCAATCTGCTCCGATGAAAACATTCTCCACAATGCCATGGGTTTTGGAGATATCAATTGGAATCATTGTAGCAATTCTTTCCATGTTATCCTCAACATAAAATCCGTTCATATCCAGAGGATTGATAGGACATGAATTATCTCCATTCATGGTTGAAACAAATTCTCCCGCATCTATTCTCCTTAACTCAGGAAGGAAGTAAGATATATGATGTAGATCATCCCAAGGTCTATTGGGAACAATCATTGCCTCAAGAATCACCTTGCCAGAGGGAAAGACCAAGTCTAAAGGATCTTGAGTGGCAAGATAATATTAAGCCCAAATAGGCTTGAGAACTGGATCTATCTCCTGTGTGGGAGTTAGATCGGGGTTGGCCGAAGTTTGCTGGACAATTTTGTATGCAACCTGAGCTGTGAACAAGGGAATGGCCATTCCATGATTCCCTTTCCATTCCATCAAGGTCAATGGGGAAGGTAAAGTCCATGGATTGTTAAAGTATCTCATTTGAAACAACGACACTTGTAAAATTGCATCCCTCGGCTGGTTGGGAATAAAAAGTTCCCATCAATGATGGAAACAAAATAGAACCTAAGTTGACAGTGTCAAGATATGGACTATCAATCATGGGGACCATGGAAGCCCCCGATGAAGGGTCAGAACAAGAGAAGTACAACTGGTCAATGGCCACAATCCGACCCTCATGCGGAAAAAACAAGACCCAAAAAACCGTAGCAACCATTGCATGCATCGCATAATTCCAACTCCTTCCCAACAATAGGTTGTAGTCAAGAGGTGCATCGACCACTTAAACTTTGGAACACACAATTTTACCTCCCAGCTGCACGGGGAAGGAAGGAATAATTCCGTGTGGTCTAAACAACCGACCGTCAAACATCGTAAGCAACGTAGGTGACAGAGACAACCTAGGCTGGCCAATGGCCTTCCAACATGCTAATGACATCACGCAAGTCGAGACACCCTCATCAACCACCGTTGAAAAATGTTCCGTGTAAAATATTTCATGGTGTAAGCCACTACTATCTAAAAAACAACGTGGTAAGGAAGACGAGGTTTCAAGTCGGTTGGATAAAAATTATCGCTTCTGGGTTGCAAGTCTCTGCTACTCCCAAGGCAGACAATAGAGATTTTATCTGTGAGGGGAAACTTTGGAGGACTTCCAAAGAAGACATAGTGCAAGGGGTCTGTGACAGATCCTCTACAATGGAGTAGTTCTGGGTGGCCCTCGAGTTTGGATTATGAGAAGCCTTCTTAAAAACACCTTTAGGGATGTGAGTCATTGTTTATCCCACTGCCTTATCGATTTGGAGAGGAGTCGGTGGGTTAGTGTATTCCTTTCCCTTCTCTACAGATTTCAACATTCTGTAGTCTCCGTCCCTTTTCATTAAATGAGCCCTGTCATTCATCATGTAAATATTTGTGGCCAGATTTTTATTGGTAGGCACAGGGGGTCCCTGATTGCCCCTTGCCGTGCTCGTGGATGCGAAAGCCTGAGCCATGTTTTTCCCTTGTGGAAAAGGGTTCGTCAACACAACAGTTTGTTGTTGCACTAATAGATTCTAGTCTTTTTCAAGCCGAGGGCACAGATGAGTCAGGTGGTCTTTCATGCAAATATTACACAAATACTTCAACTTCTTATTCCCCGTTTGGCCCCACCAAAATTATTGGTAGCCTTTTTATCCCCTTTGCCATTATTATTTAGTTGTTTCTTCTTTCCCTCGGGCTGCTGGTTGGCCTTGGGATTCGTTGACTGCACACTGTGTACATCCAACGTCTGGGTAGGGGGAACAAATGAACTCAGAGTTTGGTTGGCCATAGTCTGTTGTATCGACAATTATTGCAATTGAATCGATAACATGTCAGTGGACTTGCTTTGTGATGAGCCCATAATACCTTCGGTATGGGGTCCAAACTTTTTATTGGCCTTATCAAGAGTATACCACGTCACATCTGGAAAAATATCGTAGAGCATGCTAGACTGAGAGTAGATCAGTTCAAGTTACTGGACTCTCATAATCGCCTCCTCGTCTAAAAACACTCCAGAAGTCACGACGTCCTTGGATACACAGGGAACCAAAGACTTTGGGAACCACTCCAACAAGAAAGAAGGAGGGACCTCGACCTTAATTAATCTATTTATATGCCGCCATTCTCAGATATGATCAGAGATGTGGTCGAGCTTGGTTTGCTCAAAGTTGGCCAATAGTTTGATGCCAACATAGTATCTCATAGGTAACTAGAAATGGTTCAAAAAGACCATTCCTAAGTTGTTTAAGTAAGAGTAACTCAAGCGGTCAATCTCAATATACCATTTCACAACACCCCCTATGAGAGTGCATTGAAAAAGGTTTAATTGGAAATACTCGTCCTTCAACGAGTTTGACAAGCACCATAGATGAAAAGTTGTCACATGATCACCTGGATCTTCACCATAATTTCCTTCAAATTTTTTAATATTCGAGGGAAACTTAGTCAGCATGGGGGCCCAATGAAGATCGTGACAAATTGGGTCATTTAGTAATCTTGACAAGTTTGGAAGATGTAGCGTTTCCAGAAACGGTAGTTTCGGTTGTGAACTATTTACAGGAAAATAGTGTCCTGAAGTTTGACTGGAACTAGGTTGCTAGAAAAAGTTGGACTATTGGCCAGGGTTTTGGTAAAAACCGTGGCCTTGAAAAACATAGGGTAACTGCATATTTTGGGGTATCATTGGCTGACTACCAAAATTGGATGACATAGCTTGTACGTGGATTTCTCCCTGCATTGTGTTCCAAGGACCTTGGAAGGGGATGCCCCTAGTCGATCCGACGAGCATGGGTACAGAACCCTGCTTGGGGTTCCATTGAGCATGGAAGGGGTTTCCCATGATCGACATCCCTTGCATAGGAACTGATCCCTGCCAAGGATTCCAAATACCCTATGTGGAGAAAAATCCAGTCGTCGCTCCCTGTGAAGGAATAGTACCTTGCACCGGGTTATTTTGACCAAAATTGGGGTTGCCCCCAGCTGAGACAACAACCAAGGAAAAAACAATGTTCCCAAATGTGCCAAATAAAGATAACAAAATAGATCCCACTGGCATTGTATAATATGAAGGTCTTAAACTTTCTCCACCAAACAAGATGTAATTAGCGTTTGGCCCGATTGGCTGCTGAAAAACACCACCAAGCGAAGGGGATGGAGGAGGTATATGACCCCCCCCATAAGGGATAGCATTAAAATGGATAGAAGCACCCCTTGTTGACCCTTTCACATGATTGTTTGAGCTCCTTTCCACAGAACCATGGTCTGTAAGTTAGAGTAAGTAAGAACTAAGTTTGAATCAAAGTCAGACATCCCATATGAGAAGAGAGGTCCCATCACACTTTGAGTAAACGAAGCAGTATTCAAAGTCGATAACAGTATCAGACCACTGCCCAAAGTTGAGGGAGTCGAGACTACTGTGGTCCTGACTGGAAAATGTGGGATAGGAGGTAGGATTCCCTCTGCGGTAGTAGCCATAATGGGAGTATGAAGACTCCTAGACGAAGTAGCAACATTTTCTTCTATTTCCGCTCGTAGGACTGGCTGGCGCTCATAAGGTGTCACCTCGGGAGGGATAATCTGAATCAAGATTGATGCCGACAAGTTGATAATCGAAGGGTTAGCTGGCCTGAGAGCCTCTTCCTCAAGGTCATAAATGGTAGGTTCCTCTGAAGTCAGAAAGTATCCTCATGGAGTAGGCTTAGGCACAATTTCTTGCATCTCGGTCACTTTGAATGACCCTTCTTGGTCAAGTCTTCGCTGCAACGGTGGTAGAGGTGGCTCTAAAGTAAACAGAGAAAGTTACTGAAGCCTTCGTGACCGACAGAGCTGTTGATATTCCACTTTGTGAAATGATCAATTGACACAGTGAGTCTTAAACACGAAGCACACACTAAAAGTTTCCTAAAGACAAGTCATGCGGTCGACTATCTAGTAGGAAGGACAATTATGCCAATCGACATTAGAGCAACTAAATGGTGTAAGTGAAACTCGAACACAGAAGTACCCTCCATGTATACTCTACGAAGTGCGATCCGAAGTTCATTCTAGGTACTATGGTATACCCCCACAGTCACCTGTGTAAGTCCCTAAAATATGGGAAACTAGGTTTCCATCTCACAGTTAGTTACCAGGCAGGTACATTCGATAGTCGAGCAGATCATAATGAGCACGATAACAAGTCCAAATCCCTTCAAGGGTATCGAAATAAAATGGTCTAGAAGACAAAAGAGGATATCAAATGGATTTGAGGTCCACGAAGCTCCATAGGCAAATGTCGTCGGTATTGTTCCCGAGAAAGACCCTCAATATATAATCCCCACTACGTTCAGTGCAACTTTGGAGGGGTTATCTTTGCTGCCTTTCCTCACGCGACCTTGTGTTTATCCCATGTGTTAGAGGGGGTACCAGATAAATTTTACGACACTGGACTTAAATAAATCCCTAACTCAGACTCCGATGTTTGATTTAAGGTGGCCTTGAAGAGTTTCCTCTCCAAACCTAATTCAAGGCCCTAAAAACCTAGACTAGTTTGTGAACCGTACAAACATAAAAGTCTAATGTATTTTATATTAGGCGTTATTTTTAAGGCATTATTTACTCAAAAGGTCCAGTAGTGAAACTAATGGTGTTATAAAGAGATGAATAAGGAGGTGATATTTAAGGCACTTGAAAGAAAAATTACTTTGAATTCAAAATCAAAGCTTGTAACTAAGTCTTTGTAAACTCAACTTTTCTTAACTGATATTTCAAGTTCTTGTAAAAAAAACCTAAAACTTGCTTTCACTTGACCACAATCTGCTTATGTTTCAAGAAATCAAGAAGAACTTGAAAATAAAGGCTCTTTTTCCTTTTTCAAATAACAACTTTAACTGCTTTACCAAACTAAATGCAAGAAAATTAAATTCCTTCTTTTTTTTAAACTGCTTTAAAGAGAAAAACTAAAGTAATTTTTTTCTTTTTTTCAAAGAAAGTAAAAAAGGATAAAAATAACACTGAAACAAGACTGGCAAAGACCTTCAACCCACCGCAGATCACAATGATTCAATCAATAAACCAAAAAGGTAGATCTAATACTCAACAACTTGCTCAAAAACCTTTTTAGGGTAAACACAAGAATACTAAGGAGAAAAGTAAACTGGAACCTATACCCAAGCTATGGCCATAGATAGAGATTCTAGATGATTCAAGAAATCCCTTGGAAGTTGAAATTTTATCAGGAAAGATGAAGACTCCCTCTTTTTAAAAAAATTTCATGAAAAAGAGACGCAGATTGTTGCATCAGTAGCCTGCATATGTATGCAGGCTGTTTACTGTGCAGGCATATGCATGAGGGCTGACCCGAAATAGGGCGTGTACACCTCTGAGTCTTTTCAAAAATAAAAATACAAGGCAGACTTACAGGATAGGGACAACTGGTATGCACCTTGGAGGTGACCAGAACCCATTGAAGAACTAAGCAAAATTGACTAAAACTTGAAAGGAAAACAAAAACCAATCAATCAACCCAAAACCCCCTAAAAAACCCTAGAGAAATCCCCAGTATGGTCTCCAGTTTTGCTAGCGGGAAAATCCCCCCTTTAACTATACCAGGGTTTAAGATATAGACATAGTGAATAACCGTCTAAAATTCAATATATTTTCTACTCTACCCCAAACATTCCAAAACAAATGAAAAGAAAGCAATAAGAGAGAAGATCAATAAATATACCTTTTATCCCACATCTGATGATGATATCCTCAATCTCTGTAGTTCCAACGAATGCACGTCTCCTCCCAAGGCTGACCTGCATCCAAAACTAGGCAAACAAGGACTACAAGAATGCTACTTCTATTCATGAGTTATGGTTAGATATCAAATGCTAAGTATAAATCAAATAAAATACACAAAACATCATCATTTCAGATAGGGAAAAGAGATTATTTTATTCATCATACAAAGACTAAAACTTACAATCCGTGTCGGCCACCATTCCATGAACCTGGTCCGAGCTCCTCTTTACAATGCTGTAAGTGCACCTTCAATAGGCCTCTTCTCTCAATCTTCTGATCACCTCAAGGGAAGGGAATGGATTGAATGGAAGAAGAAGGGGTCGATGAGGGAATGTTGAGGAAATATCTCACAAAAGGTAGCAAAAGCTTGGGCAAGGAAGGGTAGTGAAATTGGGAAGAGTTTCATTGTTCTTATGCTTGGATGTGAAATGAGACCCCAAAAACTCCTTTTATATGAAAAAAGGATGTTTATTCAGTTGGGTGATGGGCTATAATAGGTGAGTTGGTTGGAAAACCTCCAATAGCCCATGAATTGCACCGAATTCCTTACAACTTTTTAATTTTTGCATCTTTTGCAAGCATACACGAGTTGTTTAGTGTGAAACAAGCGTATGTATGTGAGCTGTCTAGCATGAAAAAAACATATGTATGTGGGATGTAATGGTGCAGGGTGCATACATGATCTAAAAAATGGTTTTTTAAGAAGAGCTTCTCAACAATGATTTGGAAAAATATGCAAGTAAGAGGGCCAATTCCATGTATGCATGAGTAGAGCATTTTAGGGATATAACATTAATAGGGCCTAGTAATAAGGATGAATAAGTCAAATGTAATAAGACCTAATAGAAGCTTCTGCTTCTAGAATATCTTCCTCTATATTGTTCTTTTGGTAGATATATTTAGTATAAATAGGAGTTGAGGGCATGATAAGTTTTTGTCTTGAGAATTATTGTAATTGAGTGCTGCTCTGTTGGAGGTTTCCCCTTCGAAGAGGCAAGTGAACATTGTTTCCTATCAATAAAGGTATTATTTTGGTGCTTTATTTTCATATATTGTGTTGTTCCGTTGTTATTCTCTTCAGTATTTATGTTTTCTTCTATTATAATAGATATGGTACCTTACAAGTGGTATCATAGCACTTTCCTTGGAAGAAAATTGTGTGTTATTTTTTTTTAGGGTAGAGACATATTATGGCGTCTTAAAAATACACATATTTTTCATTCAATGCATACATCCGTGGTCGGGGAATCATACATGCAAGAACTACAAGTGGTACTTAAGTGCACATTGTTTTCCACCCTTGTAACCTATGTTGGCATCCCTTCGAGTGGTAGCGTATTAGAAAACATCTTTAAAGGATTGACCTAGTTATCCTGAAGCCCTCCATAGATAAACCAATTGATCGCCTGACTTCTATAGTGCCACTGAGAAAAACACTTGAAAATATACTCTCTAGTACCTGTTCAATTGTCTAGTATGAGTAAGGGTACAATATAGCCTCCTTAGTTGGTGCCCTGAGATATTAGGACGAGTACTACTGTTTGACCCCACACATATATCAGAGAGATGTAGTACAAGGAAAAATCTTGTCTGTAGAAACCCTAAACACCCTAATTGTAATGTCCCCGACCACCCATGGCTGGGCCATGCTACACGAGGGAACACTTTCGTTCTCTCACTGCGGAACATACTGTGACATACCCAACACCCAACTGAACTATGCCACACAAATTTTATCTAACTGCATGCATTTAAAACATACACATACAACACTCTTGCAAAAGATACATATATAAAATGTAACAGACAAATACATCACGTATTGGCATGAATTCACATGGTAATAACAATAAACATAGACATGCATCATATACGGGATATACCCAAAAAATTCCAGATGGTTATAACCACACATATGATAAACCCATAAAATAAGCATGTAAATAACAATGAAGCATGTAAATTTATCACACAATTGATACTTATCTTGTTAAGAATGTCACCAACTGCATGCATAACGTCCATGAACCTCCTAGCCTTAGACTACACTGTTCATCACTCTCAACAGTGAGTCACCCCTGAGCTGGCAATAACTCCACCCGGGTAAAGGAATTCCTAACCAGGCTATAGGCTCATAGACAACAGGAAAGACTCCATCTCGGGTGCTCACTCAACTGACAACCTACAGTCCCTCATTCCCCACATGCTTGTCCCAGCCCAGGAAGTGTGCCCCTTCTCTTCTCAACAGTCCTTTGGCTGCCCCACTTCCTTTCCGGGCTTCAACAACAGGCCGGACAGGAAGTCTCCGAGCCCTATAGCTGTAGTTTAGCACCTTCAGGAAATCAATTCCCAACAATTCTCTCACTCAGAGAATTTCTCACAGGCCTGAATACCCACCTCTTCAATAACCCATGGGCTTGACAACCCGCTTCTTTAGTCCAGCTCCCAAGCTAACCAGCTACACAAACATATATGGCTATGGATACAGTTCTGGTACAGTGAAATGAATGTCTGAAGGATAACAGACTGCGTGAGTGAAAAAATGGTCATGGAGTCATGGCTGGATGCTCGAAGGAATCATGGGAGAGATGATTGTAAGAATGATGGGGGGTGTCCCTAATGAACTAAGTCCCCATGATATGTATGCATGTGCCCAACTTGACACTTGTCATGTTAGGAGCTACTTTGGTTCACTTGTCCCCAACTTTAGAACTTGGGATAAAATAATTATTCATACTTTATGTTTTAAGAAATATTAATATAATATTCCTTTTCAGGTTAATCTCTCTAGCTTAGCCCTTTCCCTTAACTTTTGGCCCTCCCTTTCCATAACTGGTGGAGTTTAGTCCCCCATCTCTTTTATTGTGGTCGATCTACGTGCAACGATGTATTTTATATTAATCACAAGACATATACAAAATAGGCGCACTGGCCTTTAACATCTAGGCGCTCTGGCCTAATTCCAAAACATAAGCATCCCAACTTATAATAATTGACTCACCATCTTATAACACATATCCTATACACAAGGCTCACTGACCTCAATATTGCGCGCACTTTAGTTACTGCGCGCGGTATCCGTGAATGTGCACACTATATCATTTTATGGTGCAGTACATGCACACACTATGCCATGAGGTTGCATTACAAAAATGATGTCCGAACAACTCACCAACTTAAGTACACTTACATTACATTTACAATTGGGTTCAGTCGAGGGATATTGCAATCCCCTCCCCTTATTTATGCATTGTCATCAGTGCATCATGTACCCATATACAACAAAATTTTCAAAAATCCTCAAAAAGATGCGGGTATTCTTCCCGTATTTCATCCTCATCCTCCCAAGTAGCATCCTCAGGACCGTACCAGGTCCATTGGACCTTTACAAGCCCTATGACTTGATTTTGAAGCTGCTTGATTTTCCGATCCAGAATGCACACTGGATGCACTCAGAAAGCGCCTTCTTGCTCCACCTGAATCACATTCCAATCAATAACATGATTAACATCATGTATATATTTCTTTAGCAATGATACACATAATACATTATGAACAGACATAGATGCAAGCAATGCAATCATATAAGAAACTATACCAATCCTCTCTAGGATTTCAAATGGCCCACAAAAACGAGCTACCAACTTTGAACAGTTTCCCAAATTCAGGGAACTTCTGTTGGATTTTACTTTAAAAAATACATGGTCTCCCACATTAAATTCCCTGTGAGTTCTGCCTTTATTAGCATATCTTTTCTGCCTGTCTTGGGCAACCTCTAAATTTTGCTTTATTTTTATCATTTGCTCCATTTCCCTGAGAAAATCTAGTCCAACCACTCCTCGTTCTGTTGGGTTATCCCAACTTATTGGAGTGTTTCACTTTATGCCATAAAGTGCCTCAAATGGACTCATCTTTAGAGATGCTTGGTACCCATTTTTGTAAGCAAAATATACCAAGTGTAGGTAGTCTTCCCATTTTGACGGTTTATCCATCAAATACATCCTCAACATATCTTCAATCACTTGATTCACCCTCTCTGTTTTTCCATCTGACTCTGGATGATAGGCTGCACTAAAATTCAAATTTGTTCCAAATCCATTAAATAACCCTTTCCAAAATTTTGAGGTAAATTTTGGATCTTTGTCAGACACAATTGTCTTGGGTATGCCATGTAATATAACAATTTCTTTCATATAAACATCAACAATGTTTGCTTCCTTGTGAGTGATCTTAACTGGAATAAAATGGGCATCTTTAGTAAGCTTATCCACCACTACCATGATAAAATCATGGTGCTTGTTTGTTCTGGGCAGTTTGGTAATGAAATCCATCGTTACAACTTCTCATTTCCACTTAGGAATGGGTAATGGTTGTAGAAATCCAGTTGGGTGTCTATGCTCAACTTTTACCTTCTGACATTCCAAACACCTGGCAATAAAATTTGCTATTTCTTTCTTCATGCCTGACCAATAGTATTGGTTCTTGACAGCTACAATAGTTTTCTGATATAGTGGGTGCCCAACATAAGGTGCATTATTTCTCCCAATATCAGATTTTTCAATTCATTATAATTTGGTACATAAATTCTACCCCTGTACATAAGAATTTCCTCATTATCTAGCTTGTATTCTTCAATTTTCTGTTGCAAATTACCTTGCTATAATTTTGCCACTAATTCCTTGTATTACAAATCTGATTTGCCAGTTTCTATAATTTTGTCTTTCAAATTTGATTGGTACATGCTAATGGTTGCAGCATGCAATTCATGTACTCTTCTGCTAAGTGCATCAACCACTTTGTTTTCTTTCCCCTTGATACGCTTTATAACAAATTCATATTCACTTAGAAATTCTAACCATCTGCTTTGCCTAGCATTTAGATTTGGCTGATCAAATAAATAGTTCAGACCATTGTGGTCTGTTCTTATCTCGAACCCTTTCCCCATGAGGTAGTGTCTCCATTTCCTCAAGGCATGCACTATGGCTTCCAACTCCAAATCATGAGTGGCATATTGTCTTTCATGCTCCTTCAACTTCCTTGATTCATAACATATAACAAACCCATTTTGAGTGAGGACTCCACCAAGTCCTTTATTACATGAATCTATGCATACAATGAAGTCTTCATTTGGGTCTGCAATCCTTAGTATTGGAGCACTTGTCAATAATTGTTTCAAGTGTTGGAAACTCTTTTCATAATCCAGTGTCCACTGAAACTTCACACCCTTTCTTTGCAAGGAAGTGATTGGGTGTGCAATCTTGGAGAATCCTTCAATGAATCTCCTTTAATAGCCTGCAAGACCCATGAATGATCTCACCTTTGTCACATTCTTTGGTGCTGACCATTCTCTAATGGCTTCTATCTTCTCAGGATCCACTGCTATCCCTTCCTTTGAAATGATATGCCCCAAATAATGAATTTGTTTATGATAAAATGAGCACTTGATCAATTTGGCATACAAATGATGCTCCCTTAATACTTGCAACACCATCCTCAAATGATGTTCATGCTCTTCCTATGACTTAGAATATATAAGAATTTCATCCAAAAAGACAATGACAAACTTGTCTAGATATTCTTGGAAAACACCATTCATTAAGCACATGAACACAACTGGTGCATTTGACAACCCAAATAGCACCATTGTGAACTCATAATGACCATACCTTGTCCTGAAGGTAGTCTTGCTGATATCTTCCTCTTTAATCCTTACATGATGGTATCCTGATCTAAGATCTATCTATGAAAATATCTTTGCATCCTTTAATTGATCAAAGAGATCATCAATCCTTGGTAGAGGATACTTGTTCTTAACAGTCACTTTATTGAACTATATGAAGTCAATGTACAATCTTAATGTTCCATATTTATTTTTCACAAACAAGACTGGGGCACCCCAAGGTGACACACTTGGGCATATATACCCCTTCTTCAGAATTTCTCCAAGCTGCATTTGCAATTCCTTCAATTCTGGTGTACTCATTCTGTAAGGAGTCTTTGACACTGGAGCTGCTCCAAGCATTAGATTTATAAAGAAATCAATGTCTCTCTTTGGGGGTAGTTCAGGTACCTCCTTGAATACATCTTCAAATTCTTTCAGGACCGCATAATCTTCCAAATTTGGCACCTTATCCTTAGGTGTCTCTTCCATATGAGATGCAAATATTTGACACCCTTTTCTGTAACATTTCTTCAGCTGCAATGATGAAATTCTCTAATGGTTATTGCCCTGAGATTCCCTACACTTTCCTTAGTTTCCCTTTCTCATCCAAGAAAGTAAATGATTTGTTATGACAGTCTAGGATAACATGATGTTGTTCCAACCAATCCATCCCAATTAGATAGTCATAGGAACCTAAAGTCAAGATGTTCAAATCTGCCTTGGTGTTCAGTCCATTCATGTCCACGAGGCATGACTTAACCATCTCATTAACTTTTCTTTTGGCTCCTGTAGCTAGTTTCACCAACCAATATTTCCCATGCTTGTTTCTTGGCAATTGCAAAATTTCCACCATCTTAGGGTCTATATAACTATGAATAGCTCTTGAATCAATTAAAATAGCAATGGTTTGGTTGTTGATCATACATTCCACTTCAATCATGTGGGACTGATACTCTGCTTACTTGTTGTACAAGGCTGCATAGATCCTTGGCACATTTCTTCCCATGTCCTCCACTATTTTAGCTTGATGTACATTGTGAACAAACCTTCCTTTTTCACCTCTGTGAGGATAATGTCTGAAAATATGATCTCCTTTACAACCCCAACATTGAATATGTGGCTGCCTTGGCCTTTGACTCCCTGTGTCAAACGTTATGGGTTGTTTAGGCATTTGCTATCCCTGTGGATTATTTCTAAATAATGGTGGCTTAGCTCCCTTCTTCCTCTGATCCATCTTGAATTTATTTTTGTCTTCCCAAGCCTTTTGGAAAGTTGGCCTTGCTTTTTGCTGATCATATAGGCATTTAGCTCGCCTTATGCTCTCTTCCAATGTCTTGGGATCATCATACTGTATTTTTTCACTAATGAAAGATGGAAATCCACTCAAATACCTTTGAATTTTGACTGTCTCATCCTTGATGAAAGAGACATACTTCAACAGTTCTAAAAACCTTCTCTCATATTCATCTATGGTCATACTTACAAGCTTGAGTTGAAAGAACTCTTTCATTTCTTGTCATAGTATCTCTTAGTCAAGTATTTCTTCTCAAAATACTTCTTGAATTCCCTCCAAGTTACACTTTTCTCTTTAATGTATTTCACCTACACAAGATTATCCCACCACATGGATTCCTTTCCCTTGAGTTGATAGATAACAATTCTACCTTCTACATGAGAAGAATAATTATGCAATTGAAAATAATTTCTCATGCCCAACAACCATTTTTCTGCATCTTCATCCTTCTTGTGCTCACCATCAAATGTAGGAGGTTTGATTTTGTTCATTTCTCCTCGTAGCTCATCCACCCCAGACCTCTTATGCCTTCTGACATGGGATGGACTTGAGCTGATGCCTGCTCTCTTATTGGAATTCCTTGGGGAGTGATGGTGGTGTTTGCTAACACTTCTTGCTTTTATTTTCTCATCCAAAGGCTTGTGATTTCCATATTTGCTTGAGCCACTATCCTTACCCAATTTATTTTCTATTTTGTTCAAGCCCTCCAATAATTTCATGTTGAAGTCATCCTGCTTCTCCTTGGCTCTCATAAGCCTTTCATTATCAACCTTATGGATTTGGACATCCTTCTGCAATTTTTTAATGGTCTCTGCCATATTCATGTTTTCATTCCTTTCTTCTCCATGTCCATTGGATTTTGTTCCTTCAAAGCCCAAATGGAAATCCATCCCTCTGCTCTCATATTTCTGACTGTAATTCCCTTGTGCCTCTTCCATTCCTATGGGTTCTGCACTGATCTAGTTGTTGTTAATTCTGCAAAATGCGCAGCCATCGAAACTTATCAGGATAACTAATTCAACAATTCATGAAAGAATATGAACCATTTTGGTTCAATAAATATATCAGAATCATTTCTTCTGATTTCCTGGTGTTATCACCATGAAAATTTTTAGACAAGACCCAAGTCTTGAGGAAATATACACGCGATGCCTCCTGAGATACATCGGGGCAAAAGGCGGTTTGCTGAAACCACTTTTTCCAAAGTCTCGATGTCACGTGTTTCAATATGTCAAAACCACCACTCGTGGGATAGGCGACGGCTAGTCAAATCACCCCATTTCACCCGTTCGATACTTCACAACCGTATGATGTCAGGTGAACGCCACCATGTAATGAAATCAAAAGCTAATCATTTGAAATGGATTATATGAGCATGGAAAACCAACGTATTTGTACGTAAGTCTGACTGTGATTCATGATTGGGACTCTATAACTACCAATTCTCAAGTATGGAGGCATCATCTTATCCATAAATGGAGTAATCTCCAAATTTGCTCGACCTTATGATCTATGTAAAATCATTTCAGTGTCCACAAATTGAGGTACATGGACAAATCTACATCCAGTGAGACTGGTTCTTCATGCAACATGGTATATTTTCCTATGAGTAAGAAGGAAAGGATAATTGCGCATATATCAGCGACTAAGTTCTACATAGAACCTGCTACAGACTCGAAAATGGAAGTCAGGCTAAATCCCATTATGAGGGATCTAGTCATCAACATGGGATATGTTAAGAAGAAACGAAGCAAGTGACAGAAGAAAGAAACTATCGCTGAAAAGGATGAAAGTGTTGGAGAGGATCAACCGGTCTAGTTAGATACTTTAAAAGGGGAGATCACTAAGCTGAAATGAGTCCTTGAATAAAAGTACATTTCAACAATTTTTGGGCAGATGGTAGTAGAGGTAAGGGGCTCTAGAGATGATAGACCTGTTCTTAAACGATCTCTTTAAAATAGGGTAACTGTTATTTTAAATCATTCCCTTTTTGTAACTTATCTCTACTTTTAGAAATATGTGGAAGTCCGAGCGGTTCAGATTCTACAAATAATTACTCTCTCTCTATATATTTTATCTCAAGGCAGAAGTGAATTTTGGACTATTTATTACAAGATTCAAACTGGTGGTGATATGAGTCTTGTTTTCTTTCATAGTATGCATTTCTTGTAAGCTTATATTTCATTGCCATCTACCTGAATAAGAAGAATATAAAACCCATAATTCATCTCTGAGATGTTCTCTGCTTAGCAATTTAGGCTATATTTATTTCTTCTCAAACCAACTCTGAATTCATTTAAAATAATGCTCTAATGCAGTTGTGTGTTTCTTTTTCCTCTAATACCATGCAATTTTTCTATTAAACTCAGACTCATCTCCTTAATTAGCCTTCCAAACGAATTCACGCGCACAAAAATTCAACCTGTACACCCATATTTATCGTGCACAACACCACCACAAGATAAATTGTGCTTCCGCACACCTATAGCCATCATGAATTTCTTCTCTGTCACGCCAATAACTTGTGCACACTAATTTTTTGTTGTGCACCAATATCCACTACGCACAATTTTGGTTCTTTCACTGATACCCATTGTGCATAGTTTTTATATTGCGCACTGATATTCCACATGCATTTTTCTCTATGCATTGCACCATGCCATAGTTCAATATGCCCCCACCACACACAATAATCTGCACGCACCATTGAATACACTGTTGCGAGACAACTTATACTCATACGGTGCGCGCACCAACCAAACTCCTCCATGTTTTGCAATACTGCGCACACCACGTGCACATTACTATGTGTGTGCTCATCGCACAATGCTAAATTTAGCGTGCGCATCCGCACGCAATATTCTTCTGCATGATGCCACAAGTTACCGTGCACACTTACACGCCAACATTCTCCATGTGGTGTCAAACTTTACCATAGACGCTCTGTGACTTGAAAATTTGGCCACTTTAAAATTAATCTTCTGTGAATATTCGCTTCAAATGAACCTTTCTGGCCCATATAGGCTTAGTGTTGGAACTAAAGCTTTGATACCATATTGTAACGTCCTCGACCACCCATGGTCGGGCCACGCTACACGAGGGAACACTTTTGTTCTCTCACTGTGAAACATACTATGACATACCCAACACCCAATTGAACTATGCCACATGAATTTTATCTAATTGCATGCATTTAAAACATACACATACAACACTCTTGTGGAAGCTTCATATATAAAATGTAACAGACAAATACATTACGTATTGGCATGAATTCACACGGTAATAACAGTAAACATAGACATGCAACATATACGGGAAATACCCAAAAAATTCTAGATGGTTATAACCACACATATGATAAACCCATAAAATAAGCATGTAAATAACAATGCAACATGTAAATTTATCACACAATTGACACTTATCTTGGTAAGAATGTCATCAATTACGTGCAGACTGTCCACGAACCTCCCAGCCTTAGACTACAATGCTCATCACTCTCAACAGTGAGTCACCCCCGAGATGAGACTAAACTCCACTCGGGTAAAGGAATTCCTAACTAGGATATAAGATCATAGAAAACAGGAAAGACTCCATCTCGGGTGCTCACTCAACTATTAGCCTACAGTCCCTCATTCCCCACATGCCTGTCCCACACCAAGAAGTGTGCCCCTTCTCTTCTCAATAGTCCTTCGGCTGCCCCACTTCCTTTCTGGGCTTCAACAACAGGCCAGATAGGAAGTCTCTGAGCCCTGTAGCTGTAGTTTAGCACCTTCAGTAAATCAATTCCCAACAATTATCTCACTCAGAGAATTTCTCACGGGCCTGACAACCTACCTCTTCAATATCCCACGGGCCTAAAAACCCACTTCTTCAGTCCAAATCCCAAGATAACCAGCTACACAAACATATATGTCTATGGATACAGTTCTGGTACAGTGAAATGAATGTTTGAAGCATAATGGACGGTGTGAGTGAAAAAATGGTCATGGATGAATTCTCGAAGGAATCATGGGAGAGATGATCGTAAGAATGATGGGGGGCATCCCCAATGAACTAATTCCCCATGATATGTATGCATGTCCCCAAATTGACACTTGTCATGTTGGGAGCTACTTTGGTCCACTTGTCCCCAACTTTAGAACTTAGGATAAAACAATTATCCATACTTTATGTTTTAAGAAATATTAATATAATATTTCTTTTTGGCTTAAGCTCTCTATCTTAGCCCTTTCCCTTAACTTTTGGCCCTCCCTTTCCTTAACTGGTGGAGTTTATTCCCCCATCTCTTTTATTGTGGTCGGTCTACGCGCAACGATGTATTTTATATTAATCATGAGACATATACAAAGTAGGCGCACTTGCCTTTAACATCTAGGCACTCTGGTCTAATTCCAAAACATAAGCATCCTAACTTATAATAATTGGCTCACCATCCTATAACAAATATCCTATACACAAGGCTCACGGACCTCAATATTGCGCGCACTTTAGTTACTGTGCGTGGTATCTGGGAATGTGCACACTATATCATTTTATTGTGTAGTACATGTGTGTACTATGCCATGAAGGTGCATTACAAAAATGATGTCTGAACAACTCACCAACTTAAGTACACTTACATTACATTTACAATTGGGTTCGACTGAGGGATATTACTCTAATCCTTGGGATTAAAACATTACATAAACATAACAAACAAGATCTATTGCCGTGCAACCTTGCCTCCTACATTTAGGTTGCAAAATTCCTACACATTTCTTCCTGTTAAGATTTTGGCCATTTCTTCATTGCAATATTATTCAGATTGGAGTATAACTCCATAGGAGTGAAAAAAAAGTATGGATCCTTCCAACACCATTATTTGATACCTATCCCAATGGATTCCTCTCTTCTCCCTAATCACAGTCATACTTATCATTTTTCAACAATTTGTTTTTTCCCGTGGACCTTACCCCTTCCCGACACTTATCCCATTGACTTCCTCTCTTTTCATTGATCGTAGTGGTACCATTCACCAATAACCCCTTTCTGTGTGGTCCCACTTCCTCTCATGTCCCATCCCCATGTCCCACACCCATAACCAACATTGGGAACACCGTCTCACTCCCTTGGACAAAGCTAATGAGCAAACTCATATTGATATTTCTTCCATTACTTCCAATATTGTTAACCTCAACTCTTGACTTGCTCCACTCGAATCACTTCCCACATACATCACTCAAATGGCCACCATATGTCAACAATCCCAGGATGCAATGAACAATTTGACTACCTTGTTTAATCCCACCCCATATACCTTCTCTTCTTCTACACCTTATAACCCTGAAGGTCTTGAATCCTCCCAGTCCACATATTTTCCTTCCAACCACTTTCAGGGGGACCTGTGTTTCCCTCATGTGGAGGTGAACAAATTTTATGGTTTGGATCCCACAGACGGGGTCACTCAAATGGAACACTATTTCTCTTTGTATGAAATTACTGATGAGTTGGCCAAACTACGATATGGTCTTCTCCATCTGGACCCGAAACGTTGGAAATGGAGAAAAAAATGCCTGCCAAGGGTATGTGAATTGGATACAATTTGTTGCAGAGATTTATGAACACCTTGAAATTGACACACCATTTAGGCCATTTGACCAAGTTGAAACAATCTGGCATAGTGGAAGACTTTATAGCTTCTTTTGAGCTCTTGGCTTTCTGCATGGAGGGCATGTATGATGATTTTTTTTGGGAATTCTTTATCAGTGGCCTCAAGGATGAGATTCGTGTTGAGATTAAACAAGAAGATCCTATTGAAAATTATTCACCTACACTAGGATGGAGCCTCATAATATTTTTAGGTGGAAGTCTATTTTTAGATGATGAGAAAATTCTATTTATAGATGATATCTATTTATAGATGGTGAGAAAATTCTATTTATAGATGTATGCCGACTATTATTATCCCTTAATAATAGTTGGACAATAAATATTTATCTATTCTCAATGAGCACTTGGAAATAGTTAACTGAAGTGGAAAATCAGTTAGCTATAGGAAATTCGAGTTCAAATGTTGACTGGTGGGACATGCAAGTCGAATTAGTTGTAATTGAGTGATTCGAAGTTGTAACAGAGTTATATGTGTAGTTATGTGAGTTGTAAAGTAGTTTAACTCAATTAAGTGAGTTAATCTCAGTTGTACTAGTTGTAACTGAACTTACACTAGAGAGAGATCAGTGAATTAATTATTAATTAATTCACAATCAGTGGTCTCACATGCAAATGAAGATTGACCATTGTTAACTACATGCATGTTAGATCCATTGGAGACCCAGTTGAGATAACAGGTGAAAGGGACAGTTTGAATATCAATTGTGACATAAGTGAGTTCACTCATGCAACCACACACACAGTGGATGTTCCCATGAGGAATGCGCAACCTATTCAAGAGGAATTCATTCATTGCAGGGATTTCCATTAGCATGGATTGCATAGAGGAGGCAGGCTGTCTGGAAGCAGTAAATTGGCACATGAATTTGTTAATTTTTGTATGATAGTGTGAGACAATTGTATATTGTACCGAGAGCTCTTGGATTAGAGTTTTGTATGATATTGTTTCATGATCCATGATATATACATAATATATTATAGTGGTTTTTTTAGCTTTATGCTTTCCCGATAAAAAATATGTGTTATGTGTGATTGATCTTTCTTCTTGATATTGCAATTGGCGACCGTGTTTTAAATTCTTCAAGAATATTTGTAGAAGTGATTCTGTATTTAACAGTGGCATATAATTTTTAGATCAGGAGAATCAAGGCAATACATAATTTGTATTAAAATTTATACATGGTATCAAAGCACAAGAAATTGCAGAAGATGAGTTTGTGATTGGATATAATTCGAATTTGCAGAAAGACTTTCTTGGTGCTACAGCTGATTCAAGATCGAAATGGATTTCAATGGCTTGAGGTTAGATTATGGAATCGAGGGAAGCTTGAACTACATTGCTTGAAAGGATAGGATGGAGGCAATACTTGAAGACAATGGCTTGAAGGAATTCATTGACAAAGATGTTCCTAAGCCAGATGCTACAGACGCTGTAAATCTTGATGCATGGCAAAAGAAAGTGGCAAAGACAAGGAGGATCATGTTGGAGGGAGTACGAGACCACATTGTCTCAATCCTCCATGGGAAAGTCACACTATATGAAATGTGGAAGACTTTGACGGATCTATTCCAAAACAACAACGACCATAGAAAATTGGAGCTCAAAGATAAACTCAGGAAGATCAAGATGGAGAAGGGCGACTCCATTCCAAAATATCCCATGAAGTTTGTCCAATGTCGAGATGAGATGGGGAGTGTGAGAATAACAGTAGATGATGATGATTTGTTGAGCTTGGATCTCCTAGGACTTCCCAAGAGTTGGCATAGTTATCAAGACTCTATCAATGGAAGGGAAAAATTTCCAGATTGGGAATGACTATGGTCGGATCTAGTGCAGGAGGAGTTCAGGTGGAACACCAGAGATGGCTCTTCATCAAAGCATGATGATGAAGAGGATTGTGATTTGGCTACCAAGGAAAGGAAAGGGAGGGGGAAGAAATTCCATTCAAAATATGATTCTAAAGGCAAGAAGCTGGATTTGTCCAAAGTGAAGTGTTTTCACTGTCACGAACATGGGCATCTCACTACTAACTATCTGCAGAAGAAGAAGAACAAGAAGGCTACTAGAGCTACAGCTGGTGAGGCCCTTGTCTCACAATTTGAACTTGAATTCTCCTTTATAGCATGCATGGTGTAAAGTGCATTGGGATCTATGTGGTATTTGGATAGTGGCGCTTCCTTCCAGATGGCGAGAGATAAGGAGCTTTTCAGTGTCTTGGAGGAGAGAGATCTCAAAATGCATATAGAGATGGGAGATGATGGAAGACAAAGTGCAACTGGCATTGGTACCATTAACTTTTAGAGGGAGTCAGGTAAACCATTTCAATTGAAATATGTTATGCATGTTCCAGGTTTGAAGAAAAACTTGGTCTCAGTTGCAATGTTGAAGGACAGAGGCTATGACGTTGTTTTCAGTGATGGAAAAGATTTCCTGGTAAATAAAACAATGGGTCAAGTCAAGAAGATAGGGATTCAAGTTAAGAATCTCTACAAGCTTGAGGTAGATTGTTAAGGTCCTAACCCGCACATAGGTAGATCAATGTATTCGGATGTAATAAAGGTCAATATTAATAAGACCTTTCAATAAAATAGAATAAGGCAGATGTAAGAAGACCT
>JZKD02S1772075.1:285095-300398 GCA_000966675.3 Picea glauca
ATTTCGTATATCATTTCTGTGTATTGTGAAGATTATGTTGGATATTTTACTGCTATTCTGTCATTTCTAGCATTTCATTTCTGTTCTGCATATTTTATATATCTGGTATCTTGCATAGATGGATGCGCTTCCATGATGGACAAGGAAAAAAAAGTGGTGAGGATGAGGGTGAATTATGGCACATGCGATTGGGCCATCTTCATCATGGAGCCTTGAAAATCATGCAACAAATATCTATTGGAATTCCAACGGGAACACTTTCTCAGTTAGATGAGTGCAATGGTTTCACCATGGGGAAGTATGTAAAGTCCACCTTTCATGAAAAAGAGAATCATTCTTTGGTGATCCTAGAGGGAATTCACACAGACGTGTGTGGACCATTCTCGGTTGCTTCAACAACAAAACATAAGTATTATGTTATTTTTGTTGATGACTTCTATCGTAAATGATGGATCTTGTTCATGCAGAAGAAGGATCAAACATTCTCATAGTTCTGTGAGTTTAAATCATTGGTGGAGAAAGAGTCGGGGAAGTAAGTGAAGGATCTAAGGAGAGATAATGGTGGAGAATACATCTCTAATGATATCAAATACTTCTGTAGCAGAGAAGGAATTCAAGGAGAACTCATAGTGTCTCATAAACCACAAAAAAATGGGGTCGCGGAGAGGAAGAACAGAACAATCGTGGGTGCAGGACAAGCGATGTTGGGTGATCAGAGCTTACCATTGCATTTGTGGGAGGAAGCATGCAACACTGCGGTTTATATGAAAAATAGTTGTCCTCATAGAGTACTTGGCATGAGTACACCTGAAGAAGCTTTCATTGCTAAGAAACCTGATGTTTCTCATTTTAATATTTTTGGCTCATCTGTTTATGTGCATGTGACCAAGAACACCAAGAAGAAGTTGGAGCCGACTGCTGAAATTGGGATATTTTTGGGGTACACAGAAACACCCCATAATTATCATGTGTATTTTCCTAACAGTAATATGACTGTTATGTGATGGGATATAAAATTTGATGAGGGGAAAACCATGCGGTTGTCGCTTGAGAGGGAGCTAGACTTGCATGCAGAGGAGGAACTGCTGGTTCCCAAAGATGAGTCTCAAGATGTGGATCAACCACATGAGGAGGTTTATGGAGTGGAGTAATCCACTCATGCATAGACATCCATCAAAAATGGCAGAAAGCGCACCACAAAAGCTGATAGATTGAGACTAGATGCTGCACAGAATGTAGGAGCCCCTACTTCACAACACAGATCAAGACAGTCTCCTGATCGATTTAATGGATACATGGATCTCATGAGAAAATGTATTGTGATTGAACCATCTTCCTTTCAGAAAGAAGTGCAGGATCCCACTTGGGTTGATGCAATGGTGGAGGAGAATGACTCCATTGTCAAAAACAGTGCATGGGAAATTGTCCCAAGACCGATTGACAAATCAGTGGTAGGTTCGAGATGGATATACAAGGGTAAGATTTTAATCATTGTTCTTTATGTTGATGATTTAATACTGTCTGGCGATGAGCAACTGATACACTCATGCAAGGAGGACCTTGCAAAGGAGTTTGAGATGAAGGATATGGGCCTTCTTCATTATTTTGTTGGATTGGAAATATGGCAACGAGATGGTGAACTTTTTGTGTCTCAAGGAAAGTATGCAAGGGAGATATTGGGTAAGTTTCACATGGAGGGATGAAAACCCATGGATACTCCTCTTCTAGGAAACCGGAGGAAAGAGGATGCTACTTTTGGAGAGGTAGTAGATGCTACTGTCTATCGACAGTTAGTGGGTTCGCTAATGTATCTAGTAAACACGAGACCATACATTTGCTATGTGGTTAACCAGCTGAGTCAAGCGATGGTTAAGCCTACCAATCTATTTTGGAAGGCGGGTAAGCATGTACTGAGATACCTGAGGGGAACATTTGAGTATGTCTTATGGTACAAACAGATGGATGAGGTGAAGTTGCATGGCTTCACGGATGCAGATTGGGTGGGCAGCCCAACAAACAGAAAGAGCACATCAGGGGGGATCTTTAGTGTCATATCTACAACTGTTTCTTGGTACAACAGGAAACAAATATCCGTGGCACTCAGTTTAGCAGAAGCGGAATACATGGAAGCGAGTCAAGCTGCATGTGAGGCTATCTGGATGAGAAAGATCTTGGTTGGTTTGTTTGGTTCTCATTTAGATTCGATAGTGATTCATTGTGATAATCAGAGTTGCATTAAACTCTTGATTAATCTTGTGTTTCATGATATATCTAAGCATATAGATATCCGATATCATCATATCAGATATTGTGTGCAATGGAAGATCATGTTGCTTCAGTACATTCCTACGGAAGATTAGGATGCAGACATTCTGACAAAGGCGCTCACCAGAAGAAAATTCGAATACCATAGAGACAGGATCGAGGTGAAGGATAATCCCTTTCTTGTTGAGAGGGAGTGTTGAGATTCAACAAGAAGATCCTAATGAAAATTATGCACCTACACTAGGATGGAGCCTCAGACTATTTTTAGGTGGAAGTCTATTTTTAGATGATGAGCAAATTCTATTTATAGATGATTTCTATTTATAGATGGTGAGAGAATTCTATTTATAGATGTATGTAGACTATTATTAACCCTCAATAATAGTTGGACAATAAATATTAATCTATTCTCAATGAGGACTTGGAAATAGTTAACTGAAGTGGAAAATTAGTTAGCTATAGGAAATTTGAGTTCAAAGGTTGACTGGTGGGACATGCAAGTCGAATTAGTTGTAACTGAGTGATTCGAAGTTGTAACATAGTTATATGTGTAGTTATGTGAGTTGTAAAGTAGTTTAACTCATTTAAGTGAGTTAAGATTAGTTGTACTAATTGTAACTGAACTTACACTAGTGAGAGATAAATGAATTAATTATTAATTAATTCACAATCAACGGTCTCACATGCAAATGAAGATTTACCACTATTAACTACATGCATGTCAGATCCAGTGGAGACCCAGTTGAGATAACAAGTGAAAGGGACAATTTGACTATCAATTGTGACATTAATAAGTGCACTCATGAAACCACACACACAATGGATGTGCCCATGAGGAATGCGTAGCCTAGGCAAGAGGAATTCATTCATTGAAGGGATTTCCATTAGAAGGGATTGCACAGAGGAGGCAGACTCTCTGGAAGCAGTAAATTGACACATGAATTTGTCAATTTTTGTATGACAGTGTGAGACGATTGTATATTATACTGAGAGCTCTTGGATTAGAGTTTTGTATGAGATTGTTTCATGATCTATGATATATACATAATATATGATAGTGGGGTTTTTAACTTTATGCTTTCCCGATAAAACATCTATGTTATGTGTGATTGATCTTTCTTCTTGATATTTCAATTGGCGATCATGTTTTAAATTCCACAAGAATATTTGTAGAAACGATTCTGAATTTAACAGTGGAATATAATTGTTATATCAGGAGAATCCAGGCAATACATAATTTGTATTAAAATTTCTATAATTCGTGCCCATGTCCTCATGACTCACCCTCAGAGTTGGGTGGAAGATACTAAAAGAGATAAGGAAGAACAACAGGTTGTATTTTCTCAAAGCAGGAAACCATCATTTCTTCCCCTCCCTAAACCCATGACTCCAACCACTCCTTCCACTCCACCGAAGATCCATAAATTGACTCGAGCAAAAATGGATGAACGCAAAATCAAGCGAATTTTTTATAATTGTAATGAAAAATATTTTCCGGGGCATAAGTGTAAGGAACAATTTTTGTTTATGGCCATATCCAAGGATGTTTCGGAAGAAGCAGTCACGGACCCCCCTGTGGTTAAGTTACCAGAGCCAAATGATATTACTCTGCCCTAAGACCCCCCTAGAAGTTGAACCATTCATTTCACCGAATGCTCCCACTGTCTTCTATGCTCCCCAAGCCCTCAAGATAATTGGTTACATTAAGCATAAGAAGGTCATCATCCTCATTGATTCTGGAAACACCTGTAATTTTATTCATTGCCAATTTGCCCAAGAAACTAATTGCTATATCTATGCAGTCAACAACTTTAAAATCATGATTTCCAATGGAGGTTCCATTAAATGTGGGGGGCGTTGTGAAACATATCTTTATGCTTGAATCTCATAGTTGGGCACAAGGTTGAGTTGTTGAGTGTTTTTCTTGTATTTTTTTACAAACTTTTCTTGTATGATCATGGAGTATTTGAAGCCACATACATGGCTGTCAAATTTTTGGTAATGAAGAACATTTCTCATGAATAAAATCCATAAATAATTTCTTCAGGGTTGATCTTTACGGTATCTTGTAACTTTGAGTTTTAAGTATGAGATATTTTAGGTTGACTTCTCATTTTCTCTTTTATTACTAATTGCAATACTCTATTAAAATTCTTTGAGATTATCAAATCATTCTCTCCTATTTCTCATGAAGAAGATATGGATGCGTTTATATACTATTAAGAAGATTGTGTGTGATGTTGATCACAATTTAATTATGATGTAGAAGACCTCTTTCAATCTTTTCTTATTGTAAAAAGACTTTTGCTGCACATAAAGATCATATTGGGTTATTGAAGAGCCATTTTCATATAAATCCAAGCAATAAAAATCCGGGGTTTTCTTCCTAGCACTCTCCTTAATCCAATATATTCAAAAATATATATTTTAGCCAAAGAGGAGAACCACCTCTCTAAAAATGAAGGGGGACTAATGTCCTCATGAGGTTGTTGTTTCGGTCCTGACGAATTCAAGCATTAACATTTTTGGTGACCATACTAGGGATTGATTTATTTTCAAGATATTTGAGGAACCAAAAATATCCATGGCTCAAAGTTTCGAGAAGAATATTCAAGAAACTTGTTGCTTATTTTAAGAATGGCTCACCTTTTTTGTAATTTCAAAAAGAAACGAGAAGCACCAAATATTCGGGAGAATGAACTTCCTGACAACTCCATTGAAAAAATTCAAAATGAAGGGTTTCATTCATGTCATAATGTTTCTTTATATTCTTCATCAATCCTATCAATGGATTTACAAGACTTGACAAAAGGGAGAAATAATCAAAGAAGGATACAATTTCATAATACCCCTTTAAATATACCAGAAATAGACTTTCAAATGCCCAATATTCCCGTTGAATCTTTTTCTACATTCTTTGGGGATGCTTCAGAAGATGCAGAGAAACACTTGATTAATTTTAAAGGTACTTGTTATGATTTCAACCTCAACGAAGACAATGTTACATGTATATTATTCTTACAAACTCTACGAGGGAATGCTCTTGAATGGTATACTTCATTAATGCCTAAATGCATTACTAGCTCGGATGTGTTAAAAGATTCATTTGTAGAAAAGTTCATCCCAAAAGTGCATTCATATATTTTTGCTGATGTTTTAAATGTTGATTCCCACCCATCCTCTCCCATGTGGAAGCAAGATAACAAAATGACCAATTTTGAAGGAGAATGTAATAAAAGAGTGGATGGGATTTCTAAGTCAAGTCATGTTTCTGAAAAGGAAGATGAAAATTCCAAATTACAAGAAGAAAATTTCAGCCTCCTATATATTCCATATGAAGATATTTCAAGCAAAAAATTTGAAAATGAAATTGAGGAGACTCCACCAAATACACAAGAACATTTCAGACTTGTAATAGATGATGAAACATCACAAGATAAATTGCAGCAAGAATAATTGATGAAAGAAATGAACCTTGAGAAGAATGATGAGCAAGATCACCTTTACAAGAAAGAAGAGTCTTTTCAAGAGATTTTTGATGAATCAAGAACCTTGGAAGTGGTTGGAAATAAGGAAAATGATGAATGTATTCTTATGTTGAAAACTCCTCAACCAATCAAAGACAATAGTATTCTTGAGCAACCAAGAATTGAGTTTATTGAATTATGGTTCTAGAGCATTGTTGGCCAAACAACGCAATTAAATCTTCACCATATTTGGTATAATTTTTCTTCAGTACATATTGAGAGTGCCCCTGACTCATTGGTACAAGTCCCAACATATCTCAGAATTTTGGAGTTCATTCCACAAATCAGATCAATGCTTGAATGGTTCCATTGGAAATTTGCCTACACATAAGGTACCCCTTTCTTTCAAGTAAGTTAGGGTAGGTAGATCAAGTATGTACATACTTTGTTTCTGAGATTCAGTTTTTCATAATAAGGAAGTATTGATATTGAAGTTTGAAGATAAGTCCATGAAAGAAGAAGAATTACAAGAGTTCAATTTGAAGATGACTCCATAGCCCAATGGAGAAGGTAACTGGTCTTGAGATTTTGGTGTTCTTAGCAACCCGCACGGGGTCACTGTCCCGCAATTGGAGCCAGTTGTTGACCAAAATTTGGTCATCTATATTTTCCTTCTCTTGGATTCATAAAATCCTTTATATAAAAAGAATATTTTTTTTGTACTTTTATAAGTTCACTCTGTGTCCCTTAGTCTTAGCTTCATCATGCACTTTTCGGATCAAAAATCCATATCCACATGCCTAATTTATTCAAGATCTAGTCTAAAGGTCCGAAGGAGAGATTATGAAGATTTTTTCTAAGTATCATGTTATCGTCTCCATTTTATAATTGTGAAGTACTCTCATCACTTATTTCCCTCACCTTACATCTCCACACTTAACTATTTTTCTCTTTTCACCACTCTTCTCCATATGCTCCACTAGTCTCTACACTTAGACATTTTTGGGACTCTCCCTTCATCTTTACATTGGGTTCATGGGTTGGAGGAATCATAATTTCCCTCATCTTCTCACACTCCCTCACTTGCCAACCCACTATATACATATTACACTCTCTACCTCCGACGCCTACATTTGTCCCCTTACCTCCCTTATCATTCAAAACTTTAACACTTAGAATGTTTTATGAATTCACGGGTTCATGGGTTGGTGGGCCTTCATCTCCATCCACTTGCTCATGTCATAAGTCTGATACCACACTTAGACATTTTTTAATTGTGTGGGTTCACATGTTCAATCCCTCATCCTTCCCCTTTCCACATCCTTCACGTTGCACTTCAACTTCTACGTTCTACACTTCGACCATCACTTAAATTTTATTCTCATTGCGGATCCCGAGTTCCCAAATGTCCCATTCTTCTGATGATCATGAGTCCGAGCGACCACCCTTCTATACTTAGTTTATTTGGATCAATCTTCCAACCATGGGTTGGTGGCTGGTTCATGAAAATTTCATGGTTAATTTCACTCACCTCCCTTCCCTCACCCCCACAAACTCGCAAACCTTCAAACCTGTCTCTCCCTCATCCTCTCTTGTCCCATCTTCCATACTTAGCCAAATTATCAAAGATATTCCAAGGCATGAAAACCAACGAATGAGAATATGACACATGGAAATGAGTGAGCTAATGTCATGTGACAACCAACCACATTGTGACATGTGGAAAATGTTAAGTGGTTACACATGGAAATGACATGGCATCCAATCAAATGATGATACATGGTAAGATGAGAATCATGACACGTGGAAGCAAACCATGTGATAAAACATGGAGATGATGTGTTACATTCCCATGATGACATGTGGGTGTAATTCATTTATGACATGGCATGAGGTGGACGATGATGAGATTCCAAAAAAATATTATTTTATTCGACAATTTCCCAAGGGTCGAATCCTCCAAGCTCCGTAATTTCTTCTCTTCTCGTGTTATTTGATAAGTGTATCAAACACTTAGTATTATATATAATGAAGAATATAATATTCCAATGCATGCAGGATATAATTTTAAACCAAAAATTCGAATTTTATGAAGGGAAGCATGAAATTCATCCAATGGCCCACATTTTCCCATCAATTTTGATTGATGGTGGTTGAGCGTTGATCTTGCAGAGGCCATAACTTGAGCTTTAGGTGTCGGAATCACGCAAAATTTATATTGTTGGAAAGGTATTTAGATGTATAATATGTTGGTACATGTTTAAAGTGCTGAAAGTTTATTTATTTTCCCCAGGAATTAAAATATCAGTTAGCTACATTTTTAATGGGCCTGTGTGACACCTCAACTTCATGAGCTCATATATTGAGATCCATGCGATATATTTGTGAAAAATTTATATCATTGAAAATATAATACGATGAATATCACATCAAGAGTGATTTACATGGCTAAACATTTGATTATAATTCCCATAAAATTAAAACACAGTCTTCCTATTTTAAATGAGAAATTAATTAAATGGTGAAAATAAAAGTTTATTTAAAAACTTTTATTAAAAAGGGAAAGGGACCCATTTTAGATATGTATATATTGATGATATAATTTCATTAATGAGTAATTAATTAGGCACTAATTAAATGGAATGTTTCAATAAGAAACTTGTACGGGAATTTCAAGAGAGGAAGAAAACCCTAACTACTCAAGTAGTTAGAAAATTTCTTCTTAAAAAGAGAAGAGATGATTAATCAAAGGTTCCAATAATCAATATTGTGAGAGGGGAAGGAAATAAGATCATAGGAAGAATAAGGTACATCTATGGATACACAATCAAGCTTCTGATCAAAATAAATGAATCTCCATCTTGTCCATTCTTTCTATTCTTCTACACCACTTCTCATAGCTTTATGCTTGAATCTTAGAGTTAGGAACAAGGTTGAGTTGTTGCGTGTTTTTATTGTATTCTTCTACAGAATTTTCTTGTATGATCATGGATTATTTGTAGCCACATACATGGATGTAAATTTTTGGTAATGAAGAACATTTCTCATAAATAACTCCACAAAGAATTGTTTCGGGGTTGATCTTGACCATATCTTGTAACTTTGAGTTTTAAGTATGAGATATTTGAAGTTGACCTCTCAATTTATCTTTTATTACTAATTGCAGTACTCTATTAAAGTTCTTTGATATGATCAAATGATTCTCTCCTATTTCTTATGAAGAAGATATGGATGTGTTTATATACTATTAAGAAGATTGTGTGTGATGTTGAATACAATTTAATTCTGATGTTGAATCCCTCCTTCAATATTTTCTTATTGTAAAAAGAATTTTGCTTCACATAAAGATAATATTGGGTTATTGAAGAACCATTTTCATATAAATCCAAGCAATAAATATTTGGGGTTTGCTTCCTAGCACTCTCCTTAATCCAATATATTCAAAAATATATCTTTTAGCCAAAGAGGAGCACCACCTCTCTAAAAATGAAGGGGGACTAATGTCCTCATGAGGTTGCCATTTCAGTCCTGACAGATTCAAGTGCCAACGATTGGATCCTAAGAAAATTGAAGGTATGAAAGATTGGCCTCGTCTCATAAATCTCAAGATATTGCATGGGTTTCTTAGTTTAACATGATATTATCGCAAGTTTGTTAAGAATTATGAAAAAATTACGATGCTTCTCACCGCTCTCCTTAAAAAGAATGATTTCATTTGGAATCCAACAACTGATCACTTCTTCCAAGCCTTAAAAGAGGCTTTGTGCACTACTCCTATCTTGGCCCTTCCTGAATTTAGAAAGACCTTTTTCCTGGAATGTGATGCTTCAGGGAAAGGAATTAGCGTCGTCCTTATGCAAGATGGTCGACCTTTGGCATTCCCTAGAATTTTTTTTTTAGAGCACCATTTGGGCCAATCAATCTATGAAAAGGAAATGATGACCATTCTGCATACTGTGGATCTATGAAGCCCTTTTCTATTGGGGCAACACTTCCAAATTAATATAGATAATCAGAGCCTCAAGTATTTTCTAGAGCAACAAATTTCATCCAAGGAGAAACAAAAATGGTTGACCAAAATATTTGGATATGATTATGATATCATTTACAAGAAAGGGAAAGACAATTTGGTTGCAGACGCTCTTTAAAGGAAATATGAATATGAAGGATCCCTCTTTTCTCTATCCTTCATTGTACCATATTGGCTCCAACCTGTTTTCCTGGAATGGCTACAAGATCCCAAACTGTTGCTTCTGATCTAACAATTGCAAGACAATTCTCCAGTTTCTCTAGAGTACTCTTGTCACAATGAAGAGATTTGGTATAAAGGCTATCTGTATTTAAGCAAACAATCGCAACTTAAATGCATAGTTCTTTTCGAGATTCATGCTACACTCACAACTGGGAATTATGGGTTTACCAAAACCTATGACATGGTCAAACATTCTTTTTTTCTGGGATGGTATGAAGCAGGACATCCACACCTTTGTGGTGGAATGTGATGTCTGTAAATGAAACAAGGGAGAAATAATCAAGTCCCCTGGCACACTACAATTGCTTTCAATTCCCCCCGCTATTTGGAGGGATATTTCTATGGATTTCATTGTTGGCTTACCTAAATTAGGAAATAAATCTATCATCATGGTGGTCGTTGATCATATTTCCAAATATGCTCATTTTTTTTTCTCTTCAACACCCATTCATTGCATCCACATTGGATCAACTTTTCATGGATCATATCTTCAAGCTTCATGGCATGCCTCATTCCATTGTCTTTGACTAAAATCCCACATTCACCAATAATTTTTGTCAATAATTATTCAGGATACAAGGAAGCCAATTCCATCTCAGCGCATCCTATCATCCCCAAACTAATGGTCAAACTAAAGTTGTCAACAAGTGTTTGGAAACATATTTGAGGTGTTTTACATCTAAGAGGAAAAATTAATGGGACCAATGGTTACCCCTATATGAATGGTGGTACAACACTTATTACCATACAACTACTCACATGAATCCTTTTGAAGCAATGTATGGACAAAATCCACCTTTATTTCTCTCATACATGCCTGATGTCTCGAAGGTCTAAGCGGTTGACCAAAATATTATAGTTCAAGAGGCTATTCTCTGTACCCTCAAAGATAATTTATTCATGGATTAGATTCACATGAAGCAACAAGCAGATGAAGGTCACTTAGAATGTCAATTTGTTGAAGGGGACTTGGTGTTTCTTTGACTGCAACCTTATAAGCAGACTTCACTCAAGCCTGACCATTTTCATAAATTGGTGCCCAAATTTTATGGTCCTTATACAGTTCTCAAACGTGTGGGACATGTGGCCTATAAGTTAGCTTTTCCCAGTCATTCTAAGCTCCATCCTATTTTTCATGTCTCCTTATTAAATAAGGTGATTGGAACTAAGTGCCAAAATCAAACTAGTCTTCCAGAGTTAGATGAAGAAGGCTCCATCTGGTTGCACCAACAAGAAGTCTTGGACCAATGTGAACATCATCTCCATCAATGCACCATCAAGGAAGTGTTAGTAGAGTGGAAAGATACAACTACAAGATATGTCACCTGGGAGCCAACTACCATTGTGCAACAATTTTCTCATCTCAAGCCTTGAGGACAAGGCTATTTTTTAAGGGGGAGGGAATGATAGGGACCTAACCTCCTTAACCCCTCACGTAGGTAGAATAATATATTTCCATGTAATAAAGGACAATATTAATAAGGCATAGTAATAAGGAATAATACGTCAAATGTAAGAAGACCAAATAGAAGCTTCAACTTCTAGAAGATCTTCCTCTAGATTGTTCTTTTGGTAGATACATTTAGTATAAATAGGAGTCGAGGGCATGAGAAGTTTTTGTCTTGAGAATTATTTTAATTGAGCGCTTCTCTTCTAGAGGTTACCCCCTCGAAGAGGTAAGTGAAAATTGTTTACTATCAATAAAGGTATTATTTTGGTGTTGTGATTTCATATATTGTGTTGTTCTACCATTATTCTCTTCAATATTTCTGTTTTATGCTATTATAACAGATTTTGCAAGATACCGGATATAATAAATATGAAGAACATAAATAAAATGCTAGAAATGGAAGACTAACAGTAATATATCCAGCATAATCTCCACTATAACACATAAATGATATAAGAACAACAACAGAAATAACACTTTGATTCAAAAAGCAATGTTCACAGGCCTATTCGAGGGGGCAACCTCGAATCAAGTAGCGCTCTATTACAATAATATCCAAGATAGGGTTTTCATACCCTCGAACCTTATTTATACTAAATATTTCTATCAAGAGAAGTATCTAGAGGAAGATCCTTCTAGAAGCGAAAGCTTCTATTAGGTCTTCTTACATCTGCCTTATTCTATTTTATTGAAAGGCCTTATTAATATTGACCTTTATTACATCCGAATATATTGATCTACCTATGTGCGGGTTAGGAGCCTAACATGTCCTCCCCCTTAAAAACAACCTTGTCCTCAAGGCTTGAGATGTGGAAACTGCTGTAGAATGGTAGCTGGTTCCCAAGTGGCATTTGCTGGATTCATATCTTTCCACTAGACTAGCACTTCCTTGATGGTTCTCTGACGTAGGCGATGCTCACGCTGGTCCAAAATTGCTTCTGGTTGTAGCCAAATGGTTCCTTCTTCAACTAACTCGGGAAGGTTGGTTTGAATTTCACACCTAGTTCCAATCACCTTCTTTAAGCATGAAACATTAAAAACTGGATGTAGCTTCGACTGACTGGGCAGAGCTAACTGATATGTGACTTGTCCCACACGCTTGAGAAATGTATAAGGACCATAAAATTTGGGTGCTATCTTTTGACAATGCTCGGCCTTGAGGGAAGTTTGCTTGTATGGTTGCAGTCACAAAAACACCTGATCCCCTTCTACAAATTGACGTTCAGAGCGACCTTGATCTGCTTGTTGCTTCATGCGATTTTGTGCCATGACCAAGTTCTCTTTAAGGGTACAAAGAATATCCTCTCGAACTGTAAGTGTTTGGTCAACCACCTGGACCTTTAAGGTACCCGATAAGTATGAGAGAACTAAAGGTGGCTTCTGTCCATATACCACTTCAAAAGGAGTCATGTGAGTAGCTGTATGGTAGGAAGTGTTGTACCACCATTCGGCTAGAGGTAGCCATTGAGCCCACTGATGTTGTTTTTCAGAGGAAAAACACCTCAGATATGTTTCCAAACACTTGTTGACAACTTCCGTTTGACCATCAGTCTGGGGATGATAAGCTGTGCTGAGATGCAATTGCGTGCCCTGGAGCTTAAACAATTCTTGCCAAAAATTGCTTGTGAAAGTTGGGTCATGATCAGAAACAATAGAGTGCGGCATGCCATGAAGCTTGAAGACCTGGTCCATGAAAAGTTGAGCCACCGTGGATGTAGTAAATGGGTGTTGAAGAGTGCAGAAATGAGAATACTTGGAAATGCGATCCACAACCACCATTATGACTAATTTATTCCCTGATTTGGGTAAGCCGGTAATAAATTCCATAGAGATATCCTTCCAAATAGCTGGTGGAATCAGAAGCGGTTGTAGTGTGCCTAGAGATTTGACTATTTATCCCTTGTTGCGTTGACACACCTCACATTCAATGACAAAATTAAAGATGTCTTGTTTCATACCATCCCATAAAAAAGAATTTTTGACTCTGTCATATGTTTTGGTGAACCCTGAGTGCCTCGCTGTGGGTGCATGAAGCTCAAAAAGTACCGTGGATTTAATCTTTGATTGTTTACTTAAATACAAACGGCCTTTGTATCGAAGCTCATCCTAGAGCCACGAGTACCCTGGGGGAGATGGAGCCTTGGTCTGCAATTGTTGGATTATATGCAAACTTTTGGGATCTTGAAGCCATTCCTGGCGCACAGCTTGGAGCAAATAGGGTACAATGAAGGAAAGAGAAAAAAGGGATCCTTCTTCTTCATATTTTTGGGACAGTGCATCCACCACTACATTTTCTTTTCCCTTCTTGTAAATGATCTCATAATCATAACCAAAGAGCTTAGTCACCCATTTTTGTTGCTCCTGGGAGGAAATGCGTTGTTCCAGAAAGTACTTGAGGCTTTGATAGTTGGTCTTGATTTGGAAGCATTGCCCCAAGAGATAAGGGCGCCACAGATCAATGGCATCAATAATAACCAACATTTCCTTTTCATAAATGGGCTTGCCCAGATTCCTTTCAGACAGTTGCTTGCTGGTGAAGGCCAAAGGTCGACCCTCTTGCATAAGGACAATGCCGATTCCTTTCCCTGAGGCATCACATTCCAACACAAAGGTC
Organism: Picea glauca; assembly: GCA_000966675.3. Lineage (NCBI taxonomy): Eukaryota > Viridiplantae > Streptophyta > Pinopsida > Pinales > Pinaceae > Picea > Picea glauca. The sequence continues at coordinate 299,144 of JZKD02S1772075.1, forward strand.
TTTGTGAAATCAGGAAGGGCCAGAGCCAGAGTGGTGCACATGGCCATCTTCAAGATTTGAAAAGCTTGAGCAGCGGCTGGAGTCCAAGTGAAAGATTTCTTTTTGAGGAGAGCAGTGAGAGGTGCTGCAATCTTTCCGTAGTTATTAACAAACTTGCGATAATCCCTTGTTAAGCCCATAAATCCACACAAGCTTTTGAGAGTCTTTGGGTGCGGCCAATCTTGCATAGCTTCAATCGTTTTCGAATCCACCCTAACACCATCCTTTCCAACTAGATGACCCAAGTATTCTACTTCTAAGGCACCAAAAGCACATTTAGACTGTTTCAGGAAAAGTTGGTGCTGGGAGAGGAGATGGAGAACTTGTATCCACATGAGTAAGATGGTCTATCCAGGTTTTTCTATAGATGAGTATATCATCAAAGAAAACTAAGACAAAATGACGGAGAAAGGGATGAAAGACATGATTCATGAGGCTTTGGAAGGTGGAGGGGGAATTACACAAGCCAAAGGGCATGACCAAAAACTCATAGTGGCCCTCATGAGTGCGAAAGGCCATCTTGGGAATGTCTGCCTCTTTCATATGTATCTGGTGATAGCTCGAGCGAATATCAAGTTTAGTAAAGAATTGGGCACCACTCAATTCATCCAGGAGGTCATCAATGACAGGAATGTGAAATTTGTCTTTAATGGTCAGTTTGTTGAGGGCACGGAAGTCAAGACACATTCTCCAAGAAAATTCTTTCTTTAGGACCATGACTACAAGAGAAGAGTAAGGGCTCGTACTAGGGTGGATAACGCCTGCATTAAGGAGTTCGTGGACCATTTTATCAATTTCATTTTTTTGTGAGAAGGGGTGGCGATATGGACGGATATTGGGAGGAAGGCTTCCGGGTACAAGGGGAATGGAATGATCATGAACACTACGGGAAGGAGGGAGGCCTTGGGGAGTGGAAAATACCATTTGATGTTTAGAAAGGATAGCTTGGAGGTCATGCGACACTGGGGGTGTCTCTGTTGCTTGAATGGCATGGAGTTGGGAAATGACACCAGAATGACCTTTTTTGAGTATATTTTCCATGCGATGGGAACTAATGACCTCAGGTGAACCAACAATGATGCCTTGGAATTTATATTAGTAGCCTTCCTGGTCGAATTGCATGGTTAATACCTTAAAATCCATGAGAATGGGACCCAAAGTTCTTAGCCAGTCTGCACCCAACACAATGTCACAACCACCCATGTCGATAGAAAAC
>JZKD02S1772075.1:327063-347972 GCA_000966675.3 Picea glauca
GCAAAAATTGCCTTGTAAAAGTATATTGTAATTTCATTGTAAATCTGGACCGTTCATTATAAGGTCGCAGATCTAACGGTAGAGATTATGTTAGGATTTTTTGCCCTAGAAGGCATCCCTCTTTTCTTGAGGGAAATGTATCACGGCTATGGTTGATGGTGAATATTGTATTCTGAGAGAGGAGACTATGAGAGAAAGAAGAGGAAGTTATAGCGGGTTTTATTGTAGGTTGTATCCCTTCATTTGCTGGATAATAATAAAGGAAGGACCTGACAATTTCTCTGGTGGACATAGCCCACACTGGGTGAACCACGTAAATCTGTATCTGTCTTGTATTGTGTGTCTTCTGTGTTTTGTTTCTGCATTTGTTTTATTTTATTGCTCTGTGGTCCTGTTTTTCTAATAGGAACCGGCGCCCCTCATTCCCATTTTATTCTTTCGTTGACCCTTTTCAGACCCTTTTACCCATTTTAATAAAGTAAAGTGACTTTATAATTAAACTTTAGTATAATCACTTTATCAATTAATTAACCCCTTTTTAATGTCGGGAAGCGATTACTTGGCTTTTAAGTCATTCCCAAATGTCGAAAGTGTCTTTCTCATTATCCCAACCTTTAGATATTTTCGTCTCGATTCCAATGAGCTATTACACGAAGGTGTTCCCTCCAATAATATGACCCAAATAACACCTTGAGTGCATTTAATTAATTTATACTCAATAATACCCTTAATTTATGGGAATCGTAGGGATGCCATGGAATCAAGAATGAATTGTGTAGAAGTGATCCTATTGATGAAATATGGTGAATGGACTAGGTTGAGCCTCATATAACTCCTCTTATTCTCCCGAGCCCCATGTTAACCTCCATTTACCCCTATGGCCAAGCTGACATAGACCCATAAGGTTGCTTCCAACTATAAAGCACGGGAATCCAAAAATGGGGACATTACAGCCCTCCCTTCCCAAAGATTGGTTGTCCTCAAACAATGCCATCACACCCATAGGAACAAAAAAATAAACCAAACTGAAACTAATAATGATCCCTGGGTCCCAAACCAATCTAAAATATTGGAGCACCTATCGCCCACAATACTTCCCTGCAATGTACTTGTTGACTCATAAAATTGCCAACTAGCCACCAACCTGCAAATCGTTACAAGGAACTAGCGCCCCTCATTCCCATTTAATTCTTTCGTTGACCCTTTTCGGACCCTTTTACCCATTTTAATAAAGTAAAGTGACTTTATAATTAAACTTTAGTATAATCACTTTATCAATTAATTAACCCCTTTTTAATGCCAGGAAGCAATTACTTGGCTTGTAAGTCATTCCCAAACGTCGAAAGTGTCTTTCTCATCATCCCAACCTTTAGATATTTTCGTCTTGATTCCAATGAGGTATTACACGAAGGTGTTCCCTCCAATAATATGACCCAAATAACACTTTGAATGCATTTAATTAATTTATACTCAGTAATACCCTTAATTTATGGGAATCGTAGGGATGCCATGGAATCAAGAATGAATTGTGAAGAAGTGATCCTATTGATGAAATATGGTGAATGGACTAGGTTGAGCCTCATATAACTCCTCTTATTCTCCTGAGCCCCATGTTAACCTCCATTTACCCCTATGGCCAAGCTGACATAGACCCATAAGGCCGCTTCCAACTATAAAGCATGGGAATCCAAAAATGGGGACATTGCAGTCCTCCATTCCCAAAGATTGTCTGTCCTCAAGCAATGCCATCACACTCATAGGAACAAAAAATAAACCGAATTGAATCTAATAATGATCCCTGGGTCCCAAACCAATCTGAAATATGTGGAGCACCTATCACCCACAATATTGCCTTGCAATGTACTTGTTGACTCATAAAATCACCAACTAGCCACCAACCTACAAATCGTTACAAGGAACTATTTTAAAATCTTCTATCTATCTATGACATATACATATTTAACTATAAGTGGGAACCCCTAGGAAAAAACACTGTATTTTTCTTTCATATATCCCCTTGAATTGGGTATCACCGATTTTCTAATGTGATTCCAAGAACATATGTCTTAATTGTGTTTTGTTGTCCATTCATAAATCAGTCTCACTTACAGTGTGCCATGGTATTAGTTTCTTCTATGATCTGATTATAAGTTTGTCATAAATGAAAAGATCCTACTCGCTATATTGAAACAAACTCCCATTTCACATTCTATTCGTAATGATTACGAGGAGGTCACAAAAGGGGTTATGGAGTGACTCAAAGATCTTTTATTTACAATTGATGTGTCTTAGAAACATATTAAGTATAGGCTTGGTCCTTGGATGAATTACATGGCACATGGCAAAAGAAAGAAAAGGAGCACAAATGGTTAAAGTCCTAATGCATGATATATTTTAAAAGGTGGTCAATTTCATTTTTTTTTTTTTTATAGTTACTATGTCACCTTGCATATATTTTCAATGCCATCACATACAATAATATTTGTTCTATTTTAAAAGGTGGTCAATTTCATTTTTTTTTTTATAGTATGATAATATGGTTTACTATGTCACCTTGCATATATTTTCAATGCCATCACATACAATAATATTTGTTCTATGTTAACAAAGGTGGTGTTTTCAAGTTGAAATTGCATATGGTGTATATTAATGGTGATCATATAACACCACCTTTTGACCTCGATTCTTTCGTGTACGTTGGGTTATATATACCTATGATATGGTTTATGGAAATAAATGTGGGATAACGATTGAAAAGTTTAGCCATCATTTCGATTAGTATTAAATGATTATGTGGTGACATGGATCCGAGGCATGTGATAATTAACATATGTGGCACGTTTATTTAGCATGTAATTGGTGGTTGGTTGATATAGTGGAAATATTTTGGGTTTTTTTAATAATATAGTATATGAACACCCCGGTCTAAAGCTTGGCCGGTCTGAGTCTTATTCTTGTATGTTCTATATCTCAACATCTCCTTCCTAGCAAATGATAATGACCAGCCAGGGATGATTTATTCTCTGATAAATAATGCTTTCCATCCTGTTCGAACCATCATTTTTATTTATGGGACAATTCGTGGTTTCAATTAAATTCTTATGAGCCAAAATATCGGTTGTATTGTTTGGCCAGATATATCGGTTGTATGATGGATGGCAGTTTGCATATCTTGGCAAGAGGGAAGTTATTCAAATAGAGTTATATCTGTCTCAGCCAATAATGTTGTAGGAAGGGTACATAAATTTTATTTGGAAAATATTTCTCTATAAGTTTACATATATGGATTTTGGTCATTACTAAGCATAATCGAGGTTTCTAAGTATTAAAACAAGGACGTGATTGATTGTTTTGAGAACTATAATATTTTGTTTTGTACATACATGATCAAACCCCCTGATATTATCATTTTTCATGAGTTATTCCTAAATTTCCTTTTACATATTTCCCTTTGAAATGTCATTTGTTTTCCTCCTGTTGTATGAAATTGAATATTTTCCCATTAGTATGATGTTGGTATGCGTTGACAGAGACATATTTTAATCAATCAATCTTTGGAGAAGGTGTACCTCATAGTTTTTTTATATGTGGTAAATTTTATATTGGATCAGTAGGGGCAATTCCCTCATGCTCTCACTTTTCATAAGCTATTCCTATCTCCCAATTCCATTTTCACTTTGTCCAATCTCTTCCCCATGATGTGTAAGGAACTCATTTGGCAGTGAAGGGATAATAAGTAATGGTTCAAAATTTGGAAAGACATGTGTGAAGTGATTATGGATAGATCATGATTAATAATGGATGTAACTTTTATTTCTGAACATGTGTCATTGTTTTCCTTACCATTATCTCATTTTTAGTACATTACAAATCCCATCATATTCCTAAAAGTCATTGAAACTCCCATGTTCTTAAATAATAATTACTTAAGTGAAATGACAAAGTAATTCAAAGTAATCTTGACAAATTTTGGTTATCCCTCCTTGTATGTTTTTGGTTGCTTGCATTATTGTTTGTTGTCAGTCAGAGCTATTTCCAAATTATGTTATGCCAATATTATTTGATGTTTATTAGTTATTATGCACATATTGTAACTTAGCCTTGTTTTTATAGATGGTATTTTTTCAGTAGAGGGAGCCATGGTAGAGAAAATGAAGGTAGGGGAAGAAGGCCCAATTATGGTTGGGGAAATAAAATGATTCATTTTTCAATACAATTTGATGCATATTATGAAGAGTTCAACCAGCTCTTGCAAACTGGTTTCCTTAACTTAGCAGAACAAGGAGCCTTTCAACCACGTCCTCCACCTGAAAGGTCTCCCTTCCAACAACATCATAGTATTTCTGGTATTACTGTTCAGCCACATATGTCCCTACCTCCCGAGGTCTTAGCTAATGATGGTTGGGATGATGTTGTTAATCCTCCTCAAAACCAAGTTCAAGGATGACCAATGGTCTCATTGCCATTACCTCCTCCTCCACCTAAGCGGTCTTCCCTGCATATTACATTAGAATCCTCCCATGCCCATTCAACCCAACCATAGAAGAAGCTGAAATTCCAAATGAAAGAATCATAGCCTAGCAAAGGCAAACGACCTACCCAGTCTGTTGATTCTGATCAGTTAGTAAATTCCTCACATTCAATCATCTCTCACTCCCAACATCCCAAATATGAATATAGACACATTTCCTTTGGATACATGCATCTGGAAGTGTCAACAACAAGAGGTAAAGCATCTATTATTGAAGATTTAGAAGTCATAAAAGTAACAAAGTCATGGGGAAGTGAGCAGAGGCAAATTGCTTCTCATAAAAAATGTGACTTCTGATTTTAATAAGTGTTATTTTATGATGATTTTATTGTAGAGACAAATCTGGTTATTTTTGGGATAGTGGTATATTTTGGACAGGTTGATTACTTATCATTCTTCATATTTTGGCAACAATATTTTTGAGCAGCTTGATGACATATTATTTCGATATGTCTATGGCAACTTTTGACTCAAACATCATATTGATGTATTTATTTTGGTAAATATACTTGCATATATTTAATGTTCGGGAGTCACAAGGATGTTTGCAAGTATTTCATGTGAGCTGAATGAAATATATGTCATACTGATGTTTAGAGGATATTTGATGGCATTGATGCATAATCATTTTTATGGGGATACAAGGGGATATATTGGAAATTAAACAAAAGGTCAATAGGGGGTCCCACCTATTAGTGAATATTTATTTTTACCCTTATTTATTATGATTTAATTATGAATTGTCCCTACTTAACTAAACTTAGTTAAGTAGCTTAACTAAAAGAAATTTAACTATTCAAACTACTTTTAAGAGAACAAAATGAGAACTCAAGGGACAAGCAAAGAGAGAGAAGATAGAGACAAAAGCTCTGATAAGGTTTGCTCTTGCTTTAGAATGAGATCACATTACTACTCCATTCATTTATGAAATAATTAAAAATCTAAAGACTTCTTATTGATAGCAGGATCTTACTAAAGGTGGTAACAAGAAGGACCAAGAAGCATCGATTGTTGACATGCTTATAAGGTTGATCATCTTTTTTTGATAGTCTATGCATTCTTATTAGATTTCTGAATTGAGTTTCAATGCTAATTAGGAATTTTGTGTAGAGTCAAGGAAGTAACAAATTGTGGCTATTGATTCATTTATTGTCAGTCTTGGTTTTACTTGGAAGACACCATTTGTCTCTTTGATGATGTAACCTTTGACTTCTAAGTATTTTTCTGGTCCTTACCCGTTTTGGGTATGAAAGAATGTATTTGGCAGTGTTCCAGAACTAAATGAATAAAATCACTTGATGGTTTTGAGGTCTCATTTTGGACTATTTGTATGATATTATTTTATCTTTATTGTTCTCATAATGGTTCATTACACTTGTTTATATTGTTCTAATATAAGTATTTTAATTTTCTTTACCATAAAACAACAAAAGGAAACATTAATCTCAAGTATATATTTCTAAGGTTAATTGATATTTTTGCAAAAAGGGGCTATAAACATAGGGTAACGATCCCGACTGTCTTAATTTAGCCTAGCAATATTCAAAAAATTTGGATAGGATATTCATTCCTTTTCATCAACATTTATTTGTCGACCATATTGGGGAACTTCTTCATAGTTTCCTAGTAGTTGTACTTATTTCTGTATTTATTTTTCTCTTTATTTTCTGTTTTCATGACCATACTTGTTGTGCATCAGCCTGATATTGGTAATGGTTTAGATGATCAAAGCAATATTTCCTTGTCTTTATTCTGAAAAATTCTAGAAACAACCAATACCCGAGATGAACTTCATCAATCCCGGGAGGTTATTTCTCAAGATATTAGAATTAGATATTAGTGGGAAGCCCAAAAACGGTTGGCTAGAAATAAGCCCCCTCGTTAAGGGTCTCACTCATTCCCTCTAGCTCTCATTCTTCTTGAAGAACAATAGGTATTTCCCCTAAAACCAATCCTGTTTATGAAATAGGACAAAGAAAGGATCTTTTGAAAAGTTTGTAGGTCAAGCATTGTCAATCCTTATCTAATTCTTCAAGCTAATCAACATTTATAAATCTAATCTTTTTCAAAATGACATCCTCAGGTACTTCTTCTGGTACTAGTACTTCCACTTCTTCACAAGCCTCTTCTTCATACATAATTGGAAGTATTTTCAATCATCATGTTCCAGTTCAATCTACAACCAACCCTACCAAGGTAATCAATAAATTTGTTTTATTTCAGTTTGAGGAGGATGCCACCAATACACCATGGCATGTATCTTCACCCTTGAATCCTGCACCAACTACAAATCCCCTTCCAAAATTCAAAGATCATTTGCCATTTTTTTCAAGAAATGGCATCATCTCCACTAAATAACATTTAATTGCATTTTATAATGCATGCCATAATATATGAGAAAATGACAACGATACTTGTATGTGCTTATTTGTTAACTATTTAGAAGGAAAAGACACACCTGATTTTTTTGAATTACCCCCTAATGTCATTTCGACTTGGGATGAATTAAATTACTGGTTCAAATCAAATTACAGAAAACCTAAAAACCCAAAAGATTTGTTGAAGGAATACAATAACATTGTTTATAACAATGGTGAAACAATCAAATATTTTAATCTTCACTTCACCAAACTTTACAATCAGATTCCTAAACTGATCCATCCTCATAACCAAGATGATTTTATCCAATACTACAATTCCTTTCCTTATTATTATCTTCATAGATTAGAAGAAAATAATGTAACTAGCCTAGGATTTGCACTTCAGACTTGCTTAAAGTATGAAGAGTATCTGGAAAGAATATGCCTTCTTAAGGAAGATTCTATAAAGCAGGATGACATGTCTACAATCTTGCAACTTGTTCAAGATATGAGGAATAGGATGATTTATTATGAAAGGAAGGTTATCGCTTCAAATTATTCACCTGATGAGTCTTCTTCTTCTCAAGAAATTTTGAGAAACAACCCACTAATTTTTCTCAGCCAAAGGCTATTCTCTTTGGGGCTTGGTGCAATTTTTGTGATGACAATCACGAGGAAAACACTTGCAAAATTAATAAAATGGAAGAAGAACAAATCTTTGGCAAAAACACTGAAACCACCATTGCTGCCTTAGAATTCTCCCTTGAAGAAGACATAATGATTGTTAATATGAGGAGTAATTCATACACGAATACAGGTAAGGATAATGCTAAAACAACTTCCTTTGCTCCTAGTTCCTCTTCCCAAAGTATAAAACCTCAAGCTACCACAACAACTCAAAGTCAAGAGATACCAATCTCCTTTAATTCATCCAAGTATAATATTCTAAATCAACTATCTAGTATAAAAGTAGATGCATCACTCTTGGATATGACCACCATCTTGGAACAACAACAACATCTGAAAAATTTCATGGAGGGTAAAACTTCCCCTGTAGCTAGTATATCCGAAAAACTTGATGAAGAAGAACCACATGTAAATAGAATAGGTGTAAATAAGTTTAGGAACCATGTAAACAATCCTCTTTATATTTCTATACAAATTATGGATAAGATATCTTATTGTTGCTTAATAGATGACAAATTTGTCCCAAGTGTAATGTCCAAGATTATTATGGAAGAACTTGGTCTCTCTTGTACAAATGAAAACACGAGAAGCATGTTGTGTTATAATAATCAACAACAATCAACAATAGGTGAAATAAAAGATGTGACTCTAGTTCTTTGCGCTCACAATGAAATTATGACTACCCTTAATATTCAAGTAATTGACATGTCCATTAATAATCACTACATCATTTTGGGTAGAGTTTGGCAGGATTTAACTGATGGTTATCTATCATTAGATCTCTCCATCCCTAAAAATGGAAAGAATATCATTGTCCTAAGGGAAGGAATAATCTCACCATACATAGAAAAAGTCCCTCAACCTAATGTAAATTACGTTGAGGAGGATATGGGTGTTTATTCTATTTTTTCTGATGAAGATGACAGGCCTTTTGAACAAAGAGAAGATTATGATGATGGTATGATGATGGTATGTGGCATATTCACTTTGATGGTGCATGTTCGAGTGAAAGTAATGGAGCAGGCATAATATTATACTCTCATGTAGGTAAAATTCATAATTTTTCCTATAGACTAGAATTTATCTGTACAAATAATGTCATTGAATTTGAAGCCTTGCTGTTAGAAATTGAAAATGCTTACAATCTAGGCTATGGTCATCTCAATGTTTTTGGAGATTCGACGTTTGTTATAAATATGGTTAGAAAAATATATAATCCTATTAACAAGTTGATGAAATGATACACCCAAGCTGTTTGGACTTTGATTCAAAATCCACTATCCTTTAACATCACTCATGTCAAAAGGGAATTGAATTCAATGATCGATAGGTTAACTATTTTTGCAGTTTCTCGTACGAGGAATTTATTTCCTTAGAGACTTGACTACACCTTTTTATCCTTTTTCTAGTCAAATACTCTGAGTGGGTGTCTAATTTGGTCCCGTTCTAGAAAAATAATGGAGACATTCGTTTATGTGTCGACTTTCGTGCGCTAAACTGAGCTACTGTTAAAGATAACTCTCGTCTTCCCAATATGGAAATGATTTTGCAGCAAGTTACACAATCATAAATGATGTCCTTGACAATTTTTTTGGTCCTAATCAAATCAGAGTTAAAAGGATAGACAAGTATATAAGCATGTTTATGACTAGATGAGACACCTTTTTCTAAGAATGAATTTCTTTTGATCAATCTAATGTAGGTGCCACTTTTCAGAGATCTATGTAGATAGATTTCAACGATCTCATCGACAATATAATCCAAATCTATCTTGATGAATTAACTATTTATTCAAAGCACAGATTAGATCACTTTGATCATCTTAAGCAAATATTTTTGTGATGCATAAAATTTGGTGTGTCTCTAAATCCTTTAGAATATACTTTTGGTGTTACTCGAGGTAAGCTTCTAGGTCATGTTGTTTCAGACTCCGGAATTAGCATTGATCATGAGAGGATTACCATAATTTTAAATCTTCCATCCCCCACATCTAAAAAAGAAATTCAATCTTTTATGGGTACAATACATTTTGTTAGAAGGTTTGTTCCTAAATTTGTTGTGATAGTTAAGCCTATTCATAACATGCTGAAACATGATCAATTTTTTTCTTGGACAGAAGATGTCGATAAAGATTTTGTAGGAATTAAGAGAGCAATCAGTTCCGCATTGGTTTTTGCGAAACCTAATTTTAATAAATAATTCATCATTTATACGAACTCAACATAAGAAGTAATTTCCACCGTTCTTCTGCAAAAAAATGATCAAAATAACGATCAACCTGTAGCTTACATGAGTAAAATCTTATTCAATGATGAAATCAATTATTATTTTATCGAAAAACATGCTTACGCTCTTGTTAAGGCTATAAAGAAATTTCACCGCTTCATCCTTGGCAAGCACATGCAGGTAGAAGTCCCTTTATCTACTGTCAAGTTTTTACTTTCACAGACTCATCTTTCTAGAAAACTTGCACATTGGCTTGCAAAGATTCAAAAACATGATTTAAATATTACTACTTCAAACACTATCAAGGGACGTGATTTAGCACTGCACTTGGCTCAACATACTGAACCAAGTGATTCTTCTGAAAATGATGAGAATGATTTATCAAAACTATTTTATATCGAATATCAAAACCTTGAACTTGCAGAACATCCCTGGTATAAGGACCTAATTTACTACTTACAATATCAAAAGTGTCCTAATTACTTGGAATTTAATCAACACAGGAGGCTATGCCTCGAAGCCTCTAAATTTATGATTTTAGGGAATTCTGTTTTCCATAGGTCTACTGATGGGTTATTGTTATGTTGTATCGATAATATTGCATTCCATAAAATATTAAAGGAAATACATGGATTGACAGATTCTAACATTCATATCGGTGGTCATTTTGCAGCGAAAGCCATTGCCTTCAAAATTTTAAGAATGAGGTATTACTGGCCTTATATTTTTAGAGATCCTTTTAAGTTTACAAGGGCCTATGATAAGTGTCAAAATATCATTGGTAGAGGAAAAATTTCTAACATGCCATTGAAACCTGTTCTCCTTGATTTTCCATACGCTAAATGGAGTTTAGATTTCATTGGTCCCATAAATCCTCCATCTTCCACAAGGCAAATTTTCATACTTACATCTACCAATTACTTCACCAAATGGACTGAAGCTATGCCACTTAAGCATGCACAAGATAAATAGATCATTTCTTTCTTAGAATCAAACATTTTCTCTCATTTTTGTCTTCCTCTTGAAATTATTTCTGATAATGGGCCATCTTTCATTTCTGCAAAATTCACTCAGTTTCTTAACAAATTTGGTGTGAAACATTTTTCTTCGTCCACCTATTATCCACAAGGAAATGGATAGGATGAATCCACTAATAATAATCTGATCAAAATCTTGAATAGGATCTTTTAGTGTCCTATAAATAGGTTTTTAGCTTTTGAATACAATTATAGGATAAAGTCATGTCTTGGGTTAAATAAGAACATTGTATTTTTTTTTCTTAAATCACGAGTCATAGGTTTGTTTGTCATGGGTCTGGTTTTCATTTTTAACCATGTGACTTATGGTTTTTTTGCTAATATGTGGGTTTTCATGTCGCTTAAGGGTCATGATGTCATTTCAAGACAGTCGTAGTCAGTCTTGTCAAAGTTCTAATAGTTTCATGAAATCAAATCTATCAAGGACATGTGGCATCATCAAGAAAACTATTACGCATCGCAAGTTGCTGTACAACGTCCTAATGTTGCGTATGAAGGTGCAAAAAGGTATGATGGAATAATTCATGATTTAATTGAAGTTATATTTCAAATTTATCCTCCCTCCAGGTAAATAAAGCATCAAGAAATCATTTCTCTTCATCCACAATTTTAAAACCTCCCGGACAAGCTTTCTGCGCAGATATTCCTGTTGCTGTTCGTTGTTGCAGAAAAGGAGAAGAGGACGTTTTTGTTCATTGCCGTGTAGAAGAATCTACTCTCATTTTCCACGCACAAGTCCCTGTGCTGTTCATTTCTACACACTGTGCAAAGGTTACTATTTTCATTTGCTGCGCAGAGGTTATTATTTTCATTTGCTGCGCAAAGGTTATTATTTTCATTTGTTGCGTAGAGGATCCATAGAATTAGAATTTGAAGTGTTAACTTGATACAACAAGTTGAAAACTATAATCTATTGTCATGCACATGTTATAATCATTGCTGCACACAGTGTTGGCCCTTGACCAAGTTTTGAGGAAAACTTGGTCATATTTGACCGTTTTTGGACTTTGACAACCTGTCAAAGATGGAGCACTAGGCGAAGCAGAGATCACGGGATCTCGATCCACTTTTGGGCCCATTTTAGGGTTTTGGGTTAATGTAATGGGAAAGGGATGTCAACCCATGGGTTTACCCATGCTTAGGCCCACTTTTGTAATGTATAAATAGAAGGATAGTAAATGTAAGAAGTAGTAGATGTGATTGCTTAGTGCAATTTGTAGTGCATCTATGTGATGTTGAATAAGTGCTCTATGTGAACTATGTAAGGATTGCAAGGCTAAGTGCAAGTTACTGTGACGTTGCTATAAAAAGCTGAGTGCTGTAACGCAAGGAAGAAGGATCTAGCGAGCTGCGCAGATCTTCTGTCCTATGTGAAGAAGGGTCTTGGAGGCTTTGTTCTTGTAACAGATTCAAGACAATAAAGAAGAAGATCTTGTGGACGTAGCCCCAGGGTGGGGGTGAACCACGTAAATCTGTGTGTTATGCTCTATGATTTGATTCAATGTGTTTATCTTTGCTTATGCTATGTGCTTTGATATATCCACTTATGCTCTGTGCTTCTTAGATATATATGATTGTTAGATCTGATGTGTATGAGGATGCTTAGTGTTGATCTACTGGATCTGATCTGTGTTACTATGGTTAAGTGCTGAAATACTGTAGATCTGAGTGTACACCGCGATGCTATGTGTTGTCTGTGAAGTATAATAAGGGTTGAATATTGATGAATGATCGATGCTAAGTGCCTTGTAAATGATATAATCATAGATCTATGTCCCAGCTAAGGTTGCAGACACCTGAGTCTTGCAACGACCCCTTCCTCTACCTCAGGTGAGACTTCATCTGCTTCGTAGGTGTTGCCGAAAGGGCCGATAGTTAGGGCTTTGTTGGTGCGCTCTTGAGCATTGAACCCTGGGTCTGCCCCTGTGCAAACACACATTATACAAAGGGTTGAAACATACCAACATCATGACAACTCCAGAACATAGAAGAAATGATGTAAAGGGTGGTGATATCATGAGGTTTGAGCCACAAGGTTTGAATTTGGTAAACATAGACCTAAAAATTAGAGCATCCTTTGAACAAGTGGGTTGCATCAGGTTTTGTGAAAAATTTCAGGGGTACAACAGACATGTGGCAAGGGAGTTTGTAGATAGTTTTGATGGTGATAAGGCTAAGGTGGACAACCTCCAGTTGCAGGTTTCTGAAGATAGCATTGTTGTTGCAATAGAAATACCTGCTCACAGAGAAGAATGGTTCAAATATATGTAGTTAGATCTGTCTTACCATCATGATTTTATGAAGCCTGAATTTAGAAATACTAAATTCGGAGCTACCATACCCATTTTTTTTATGATTGGAAAGTCATAGTGATTTGTTGAGGGTTATCCAAAGGTTTTTTACATGTGAAGGGAGATTTAAAAGGGTTTACCAATACCATATCAAGATCTTAATGCACTTCACTGGTAAGAAGCCTTTGAATCTACCATATTACCTTTTCAGAAGTCTAGGAAGGATGGATGACATAGTACAACTAAGGAAGGAGCAAGGAGATGCTAGCCTCTTCCATTTTTCTTTGATCAAATTGTTATTATTAGAAGAACTTAGAAAGAGAAATTGAGATTGAGATTCTTTTATAAATTCATCAAGCATAGCAGTAGATTCCGTAGGAAGCCCACAAAGTTTGAGAATGCACCCTCATCAGTAGAAAGAAATGCAACACCAATCCCTGAGAGTTCTGTTAAGAAAAGGGAAAAAGGGAATGAAGAGACTGTAGCAAGTCAACAAGATAAAAAGAAAGGGAAGAAACTCCAATTCTCTCTAGAAGTGACCGAAACTCCTAGAAAACCACTCACCAGGTCTGCAACAAAGAGAATGCATATTATACACACATCACAGTAAATTAGTGAGACTCTAGAAACCTTCATACAACCAACCCTCTCATATGACAGAGGCACTTCAATTATTGAGTTGCAAGAACAATTGAAGAAGGTTCACTTTGTCATAGCACAGTTGCAAAATGAAAATAGAGAATTGAAGAAGAAGTCTCTAGAAGAAGCTTGCAGGAAAGATACCTCTGTGATAGGAGAAAGGTTAGCACTATCAACTCCAACTGGTTCCAAAACAAGGAGTAAAGGGAAAGCAATAGAGTAGAGTCCAGAGGTAGATGAGATTCCTAAGTCTAGTGTTACTTTAAAAAGGTCCTCAACTAGGAAGTTGCAACATCAAGATGAAATACCAACACATAATTATCCAGAAGAAAATAAAGATGATGAAGGAAAATTCACTTTCAAGAGGCTAAATAAACATCTCAGAGAAGCACAAAATGTGATATTTAAACTCAGGGAGAGAGATAGGGAATTCAAAATTAAGTATGAAGAACACCTAAGAGACTGTGGACTTGCAATAGAAAAAGATGCATCAATGGTGAGAAGGACCCTGCCATTAAACAAACAATTGGAGAATTTTTATCAACAAAACCTCATTTTGAGGAAGGAGAACAAGACCCTCAAAAAAAGTTTGTAGTATGTGGAGATTGGAAAGAAGGGAAAGCTTGACTTTCTAGCTAAGACATCATAGAACTAAACCACTAAGACTTTTTTGACACCCTTTTGTCATTTGGCCATTTTGACTCCTTTTTTGCAAAAGGTCACATACATAAGCACATTATTTTATCAAAGAGGAACTATTACTCATGGGTTTGATGACCTGGGAAATAAAGGGAAATTTTAAGAAGTACTAAAATGATCTATAAGGATCCACACCATCTTCATAATATCGAAAGTAAATAGGAGATGATAGACCACTTGTTGCTGCGCAACTCTATTGCAATTTTCCTTTAGGTGATGATTGCGCAGTGGACTTGCTGCGCAACAGTGGAAGAATGAACAGAACACCTCCAACTCATCTTGAATGGTTAAACAAGTGTGCAAACTCATCTCCAACGAACATCAGTAGTGGAAATCACAATTTTGGGTTTCATTTATTGTCATATCAAATTCGTTATAATTAAATTAATGAGTCCAAGTCGACTCCTTCTTTTTAGAAGTTCGTTAAAGATCTCATGCTGATTATGTGCAACTATTAGCACTATTGTAGGATCATAGTTGGATCTGAATTTGATACTATAGACACATGTTTTCGTATATATTCAACAAAACATGAAAACTAAAGGTTTGGCAAGTGTGTATAGGAATACTATTGAACATTTTTCCTATCTGTTAATGAAAAAATTGTTGGATCAGAAGTACTTGAGTTATGACCACAGAGATACATGTGATTCTGATATTTTATGCATGTGATTCCTCAGTCTTTTATTTCATGTTTTATATTTGATATTGTATGGTTTCTTCTCTATGTTGATATTAAATATATGTATCAGAACTCATCTTTATTAGATGCTTTGTTGCATGTAGTTTGAGTTGTAATTATGCTATAATTTCTTTGAGATTCATCCTTGTTATATGCCTTGAAGGATTATCGTTTTCTCTATAAGATTCTATCTACAACATATCTATTTGGCTTAGAATATTACTTTCCATCTTGCCTCTATTCAGTCCTTTCTTAAATCTACCAGGTATCCAACAAGTTTTATTGATTTTTGACTTAGGCACTCCATAGCCCAATGTACTTTATGTTCATATTTCAACCAACCATATAAATTCATTTATCTTAGAGATCTATCCTTTGAGTTAAACCAAATCAATCCTTTCAATGATTGATTTGAAGAGAGGGAGCCCTCTCTGGTTGGAAGGGCTAGCTTCCAGCCCCAAGTTGGTTTTGAGGTTACTTCTGTACCTATTTCATCCTCAAACAAGGAAATTACAAAGAGATAACATTTTGGCGCCGTTTTCGGGGACCGAAGGTAAAAGTTTCCCTGGGAAATGACAAAAAATTCTAAAATTGGTTCCTGAGAATGACAGTGAACTGGATACAACTTTGGCTGAATTTTCACTCTGGCGACTCCAAATTTGAAGATCAGTTGCTGAAGATAAAATTTGTTACATAATATTGGCTACCCAAAGAAAATACACAGGGCATCATCCAGATCCAGATCCTCCACAAGCCATTAACAACCCAGAAGGAATTTTGTGCAAAATTAACAAAAAAACAACCCAATCAGGTATTTTTCTAGACACAGTTTTGTCATTTCCTAAAGGTGGAGTAAAAAACATTGATGACCTTGAATTTGATATTAAATTTGAGCAGTCATTGTTTAGATCCAAGTCAAAATATGATTTGACTGAAATTCTATTTGATGAAAAGAAATTTCAAACCTTTATTCCTGCTGTTCCTATCCAAGCTGTAGTAATTCCCAGTCAGATCATACAGTCAGGTCAAAATCCCCCTAGATTTATGTTAGAAATATTTGCCCCATTAGTTCTCCCCGCTGCACTTCATGATATACCACATAATTATGCACAAAGAATCAAACAGTTTGATGCAGAAGGCGATATAACAAACCAAAAACATGTAGATAGGTTCATTGATTTTATAGATCTTGAAGAAGTAGATGATGAAGATGTTAAGACGAGGTTATTTGCACAAAGTTTTTCAGGAGAAGGTAGGAAATGGTTTGAATCTCTCCCAGCGAATAACATTCCTAACTTTGAAAATTTTGAAAATCTTTTTCTTGGGAGATGGGGGAGTAAGAAAAACCCTTTGCAATTATTGACACAATACAACCATTTAAAGAGACTCCATGCCGAGATAGTACATGAGTTTTCCAATAGATTTATTAAGGTCTATAACTCCATTCCTGATCAAGTAAAGCCTCCCCCAGGAGCTGCTCAACTCCATTATGCTGATGCATTCGAGAGTGAATTTTCCTTGTTACTAAGAGAAAGAAGGTCTACTTCTCTAATTGCCCTCTACTTCTCAAGGTTCAGATGGAAAATTTGACTTAGTGGTAAAGACTATGGAGAAATTGGTAGAAAAATTGTCATTGGATGATAAGCGACATGACCTTCAGGCCATAAATCAAAATTTTAGGAGACCTCCAGTTCCTCAGATAAGACAGAGAGAACAAAGTATTCTAGTTGATCAGCTAGTTAGACCTCCTTTCCAAAATAATTATGCTGCAGATTTGTTTGAGGAACCTCCTGAAGATATTCATTTTTTTGGCCTAGAAGGGTCACAAGTTTACTTAACTAAATAAGAACACGACATGTTTATGAAATATGAGGAATTAAAGGAGAAATAAGATTACAGGAAAGGATATCAGATTGCCATCATGGATTTCCAAAAACAATATAACCTCAGAATTAAGAAAATTGTAGCAAGTACTATAAAGGATCCTAGAGATAACAAGCCCTCTTCCAGTCATCAAGAAAAGGTTTTTCCAAAGAAGGATACATCAAATAAAAGAAAAAATAAAGAATATCCTCCTAGATATGTTCCATAGGTAAGAAGCGAAGCAATTCTAAAAGAAGTAGAAAAATCTCAACCCTCCTTTAATTTTGAAAATGAAATGGCAAAGATTAAATTTATGTACCTTTTAATGAGCTGATCAAAAATATGGAATACAAAAGTTAGATTGTAAATATGCTTAAAATGGAACAGAACTCAGAAAAAATTAATGTACAAGATGACCATCCTGCTATTTTATTTGGTCCCCGGGTTGAGGAAATTGGCAATGATGATGATGTGCCTCCTTTCTATGATAGCCTAAATATCCATAATGTAACTCGTCATAATGAAATGTTAGATTCAGGAGCATATCACAACTTGATGCCAAAGGTGATCATGGAAGAGTTGGGTTTGGATATCACTAGACCATACAAGGATCTGTTTTCTTTTGATTCAGGAAAGGTGAAATGTGAGGGTTTAATCAAAGATATTGTTGTTACTTTAGCTCAGATCCCATAAAAAACTATGATAATGGATGTATTTGTTGCAAACATTCCTCCTAAATTTGGAATGTTATTATGAAGATCATGGGTTGCTAAACCCAAGGGTACCTTGCAAATAGACATGTCCTACGCCACAATGCCAGTCTTTGGTCAGGATAGAAGATTATATAGGGAGGTTCATTTGAAATACATGGTGATAAACATATATAAACCCAACAATCATCCTATTTAATCAATTGATACTAACATTGGATCTTCTATATTCTATAATGATTTATGTTTTGAAGAAGATAATCAAATTGTTTCAAAGGATCAGTTTCAGAACAAAAGGATAGAGAGGATGAAGGTGTGTGGAATATGGATTTTGATGGAGCAGTCAACAAAGAGGGAGCATGAGCTAGTGTTTGGATCAGTTCTCCTGATACTACTTCAAAAATGTGTTCTTATAAATTGGCTTTTGATTGCACAAATAATATGGCTGAATATGAAGCTCTCATTTTAGGATTGGGTGTTTTAAAGGATTTAATGGCTAAGAATATATATGTGCATGGATATTCCGAGCTCATAATCAACCAAATTAAAGGTACATATCAAACTAAGCATCCTAAAATGAGAACTTGTAGGAATTTGGTCCTGTATTTGCTAGAAGATTTCAATGAATATAACATTTCAGTGGTACCAAGGGAAAAAAATCGGATTGCCGATGCTCTTTCCACATCAACAAGTATTTTTAAAATTCCAATTTATCCCAACAAGAAATATGAAATTGAAGTAAAATACAGACCTTGTATTCCAGATAATGTCAAACACTGTCAAGTATTTGAAGATTGTTGGCAAATGTTTAACATGTAGCGTATGCTTGTCATTGATGGCAAGTACAAAAGTGAAGATGGCAGGATCAGAGTGTGCATCGATGGAAAAGAAGGAACAACGTAAGCTTAGGAGGAATTAGCGCAGCGTCAAATGTAGTGCGTAGATGTGCACCAGGGATGAGGTTAACTCATGACTAAAGCTCAAGGGAGATAGCGTACTTAGGATCACAGGCGGATCAAAAGTCGAGGCCTTTGACACTTAGAAATTCTTCCAAGTAAGAAGGATGTGTAAGCGTGGAGGAGAAGCGTCGGTGATCGTTGGATCCCATCCCGAATTCTCGATGACCGTCAGATCTCAATGTAGACAAGAGGAGCGTGCATATATGGAGGATAGATCTCGGGCGTTAGATCCGAGCGCAGGGTCCGACCACCGTTGGATCGAGGAGAACCTGCATGTTCTTTGAAAGTGCAAGGAGTAGAGGGCTCACAAATCCCGAAAGCAGGGGGACCATCCATCTCAGGGGGTTATGTGGACCATTGACCCGACTCCCTGTCGGAGTTTCAGGGATCAAGAGTTGGAGATGACAAGTAATATCATCCACAAAAATCTCGATTTTGCAATATGCAAAATCTCGACTGAATCTGAACCGTCAGATCAAGATGTGATCTAGACCGTTGATCCCACTCACGTCAGCTAGGAACACGTGGCACAACCAGGTAATGACAAGTGTCAGACTGATTCAACATGACAAGCACATGTAAGTCACGAATCAAGGTGACACGTGGCATTTATTTAACACATGTGACGTCAGTAGACTTACACCATGTCATAGTTTTGAGGATCGCGTGTTGGAAATGTCAAAGAAACAATGGAACATGAATCCCAATTTTGCGATATGCAAAATCGCGACTTAAATCGCAGCCGTTGAATCAAGATCAAATCTGGACCGTCGATTCCAGTCCTTGTCGGAGTTTCGGGGATCGAGAGTTGGACATATCAAAGATTATTGACATCAGGAATCCTGATATCACAATATGTGAAATCGCGATGTAATCTGAGACGTCAGATTAAGGTTGAATCTGGACTGTTGATTCCAATCCCTGTTGGATTTTCGGGGATCGAGAGTTGGACATGTCAAAGATTATTGACATTAGGAATCCCGATATTTCTATATGTGAAATCGCGATGTAATCTGAGCCGTCAGATTATGGTTGAATCTGGACCGTTGATTCTAGTCCTTGTCGGAGTTTCGGGGATCGAGAGTTGGACATGTCAAAGATTATTGACATCAAGAATCCCGATATCATGATATGTGAAATCACGATGTAATCTGAACTGTTAGATCAAGTGTTGATCGGAGGGCTACTGATGCATGACATAATGAAACTACCAGAAACCATTGATGGCATCTGCTAGAGAATTTGAAG
Source organism: Picea glauca (assembly GCA_000966675.3). NCBI lineage: Eukaryota > Viridiplantae > Streptophyta > Pinopsida > Pinales > Pinaceae > Picea > Picea glauca. The sequence continues at coordinate 346,996 of JZKD02S1772075.1, forward strand.
AGACCCCTGTGTGATCGCCAGAGGAGAAGAAGAGTCTCCAAGCTACGTCCAAATGAAGGAAGACTATTCTTAGAAGGGATTGACAGATGGATGAGCGTGGAAGACTGTAACTAAAACATAGAAGGTGAGCTCGACTGTCACAGAGAAGACGAAGAGTCTCAACTACCAGAGAGGCTGAGGAATCTCAGCATAACATCCAGTGATGCTAAACGCGTGGCAAAACGGCCAGAGAAGCTGAAGAGTTACGATGATGATCACGCAGAGCACTCGCAAGGTGGAGGAGATTGGCGCGGTATGAGCATGTAGAGGAATGGTGAATATGGCATGCACAAGATGCACAAAAGCCATATATACACGGTACAGAGAAGAGAAGGGTTGCTGTTGCTATTGGAGTTTGTTGTGGTTGTTGTTGGTGAAGGCGATTCATGTGTGAAGAAGGAGGAGAGTGCAGCAACTGAATAGCATAGAAGAGGAACTGTGTAGTGAATGGACATGGCACACAGAGCATAAAAAGTGGAAGAACAGACAGCGCAAGTGATGTGTGCAGAAAGGCAATGAGGCAGACAGAGCAGCGAAATGCAGCAGAACAGTGATGAGTCTGGTAAGCCATTGTTGAACATCATATCACTGTAATAAGTTTCAGTAGCAAAGATTTATATTTCAGGGTTGTTGGGAGGAGCTAGGGAAGATTGGTGTCCTCAAAGGTTCAAGTGGGTGCTTGAACACAGGGAGTTGGTGCTTCCTTCTAGTTGGAGCTAGAGAAACCAGGGAGTTGGTGCTTCCTTCTAGTTGGAGCTAGAGAAACCAGGGAGTTGGTGCTTCCTTCTAGTTGGTGCTAGAGAAACCAGGGAGTTGGTGCTTTCTTCTAGTGGGTGCTAGAGAAAATAGAGAGTTGGTGCTCTCAGCAAGTTGCAGCTTGCAAAACTAAGGTTGTAGCCTCATTATGAGTTGGTGCTCATATGTATGATACTGTAAAG
>JZKD02S1772075.1:359161-370271 GCA_000966675.3 Picea glauca
TTGTTATATAATAATAAAAAAAATTATTATAAAAAAAAATATAAAAAAATGATTTTTTTTTTGGGATAAAAATATACAGGTCAAACAAAACAAATAATAATAAAAATAAATTTTAGGTGAAACATAATTAAAAAAAAAAAATCACAAAAAATAAAACAAATTATAAAAATAAAAAAATTTGCAAATGGATTTCAATCATGATTAAGTTAACTTGTTTTTTTTAATTCACTTCAAGCAACAATAAAAAATAGAATAAGTGCGCAACGACAACATGTATAAACACATGTTACTTCTTTAATTTGCCGCATTCGTACTTCCTTCTCCATGATTATGTTTTCAAACTTCTCACAAGTTTTCATGCAGGAATTGGTACTAAGCTTTTTGAGTTTCACAGTTGGTCGCATCTCATGATGAAATGATTTTCAAGAATCACAAACTCTTTCTGTGAAACATGCCTTGTTGGACACTTTGAAGGAGCTGAGTCTTACCACACACATCATGACGTTTCTTGTTACACAAAACCCATCCATACAACCATTCCACGTCATGAATTCTTTCTCCGCATCTCTCCTTCAAAGTGCATTGGTCATCCCTGTGATGAGGTCTATCTTCCATTTCCTTATCCTTCATGACTTCGCACATGCCTATATTTCTGAGTCACATACATCTCTTTCCTATTTTTCCATTCATTTTACCTTGAAAATAAAACCATTCAGTTCCCTTTTGACGACTACATTACCCTGCTTTCTTTTTCATACACATTGTTGCTACTGAGATCTTTTCATTTATAGTCCTACCAATCATTTTACAAACTCGTGTTGACTGATGTGGGATTCCTTAAGGCCCACCTTTCAACAAGTCTTGCCCCATTGACCTCAACACCTTATCTGGGATATAGACTAGAGTCCATTTGAGTACCTAGAGGCTTTCATGCCTTAATGGCAAGTTCTCTCACTGACAATCATGGGAATACATCAATGTCCCTTGATCGTCAGATCTTGCAAGTGGCTCGACATCAGCTCATTCATTCGCACTTCACAAGATGTACTTGGGTACCTTGGCACTCATTGAGATCAATGGTGAGTTTTCCTCGCATTGGTTAACGACATTCATCAATGGTCAGTACTCCAATGACTTCTCTTCATGCTCGACATCGACACATTCATTCACATGACTAGAATTGTACCATTGGGTTTAGCAGTAGGTGAATACTATGCACTTTTCCATGACTCCATCAATAGTTGCAGTAGTATTTTTCTAGTCATATGAGTACCACAGTTCCACTTTCATACTTCCTCTGTTCCATGATTCATCAACAACAGTTCAGATTTGTCCACTTCACATTCTCTGATTCAACAGTGACAACAGTCGCAGCTACAACAACAATGATCCTTTCACATGATCCTGCAGTAGTGACATATTCCATGCTCCAACAACCGCCTCAACCATATTCCTATTGCAGAGTTCATCAACATTTTGGGTAAGTGGAGGTATGTTATTTTCTAAACTTTAATTATGCAATTCCTTACATGCTAGAGTGAATGAATTTGGAAAAATCCCTCACCACGTTCCTTTTCCTTTTTCACTTCTATGACTCATGCCACATTGCATGAGGACATGCAACCAATTCAGTTGGGGGGGTGGGGGGAAACTATATTTGCTATCATCACTCCATTTTTTTTTTCACTACCATCATTCCATTTTTTCGTCTCACTTACCATTTACCAACATTTTTTTTCTTCCAACGATACTCTATTGCAGTTTTCTTCATAAGCATTGATATACATATTGGCATAATTCACAAATGTGCAAAAGGGATTTCTTATACTTAGTGATGTTTTCTTATTCCAGCAAGCAAATGGGTAAATTATTATCATAACAAAAAGAGAACAAATAATGAAATGAATGTTGTTTACACAAGAACCAACATTTTATTATCATAACAACAAGAAAAAAAATAACGAAATGAATGTTGTTTACACAAGAACCAACATTCTCTATATTCATGATTGTCACACAAGAACCAACCATAAGAAAATGTCAGTTATTACTCATGTAAACCCCATCCTAGAAATATTCATTATCATCACTCAAAGCCAAAAATTCAGATGCCAAAATTTCTTGAGAAGATCCATGCACAGTTGCATGAGGACATGCAACAAGTTCAGTTGGGGGGTATGTTGAGTCTCAGGATTGTCGTATTTCCATCCACCTTTCCCTTCATCATTCTTCACATTTCATCGTCTCATTAACCTTTCCTGATACTGTTTTCATAATTAAATATGGGTTAAACCTTATTATTTTCCAAATCATCTATTTTAGTATTAAAAGAGAATTTGTGATTAAATATTAGAAGATTGACATGTTTTCATATATCTCAAAAATGTGTGAGATTTATCATGTGTAGGAATATGTGAAGGATTAATTCAAAAATACTTCTCGAATACTTCCTCCACCATTTCAAGATTTGAGGAGATAATTCAATCCTAATCCAAGGAGAAGATCAGGGAGATTTGGTTGTCATATCTTATCCAATATATATGAGAGATATGTGTGAGGATTTGAAGGGATTATACTTTGTAATAATGAGAAATGGGTTGAGAGAAAAGTGGATCTGTAATTATGATATGTTTATCTCCTTTTCAAAGCTCTCATGTATAAAAGAGAGTGCCCTCTCTTCATGAAAAGAGGAGGAGAATTATTATTATGTAGATTAAGGGAATTGTTTTGAGATAGGTTCTTGAGGAGAATTGTTATGATGTAGATTGGATTCATGAAGAGACTCCTTTTGTAAACCTACCCGTTGAAGATTAATGCAAGTTTGGATTTAGTGATTTTGTCTCTCTTAGAAGTTATCATCTGTTGATCTAAAAGCTTCCATGTTAGCATCGGCAAGGGCCACCGATCCAGCTTGGTAAGCTTATTGTAAATTGTTAGTGTAGATTTTTATTTCATGTACCTATTATTTTGATTTCATGTTATTTTGTTTGATTTCACTATTCGAATGTGTTGCAAAGTGTGGTAATGCAGGAACAGTTGGATCTCCAGATTTCACCATACATGAGCTTTAATGGAGCATTCCACTTGTTAGTTTAGTTTCTCCAGGAGATAGAATCAAAGTTCATCTTTTTATTTCATGAGCCATCAATGAACATGTCCATCACCTGAGCAAGAGCTTTTGCTTGTTTATGAGTTTTTCTTTCCAGCTTTTGAATTGTGTGAGGATTGTTATTTTTAAGAGTGTGTTGGTTTCTAAATGGTTTTCTTATCTAATCTATACTAAACAAACATAGGAACCTATATGTTATTGGCATATATAGTGCATCAACTCTACTGATTATGAATCCTAGTTGATAATTTATGTTTGGTAATATATTATGCATATAATTGCACCAACAACATTTATAACAGGTGTTTAAAAAATGCAGAAAATTTCGGATCTCTCTTAACCCCCAAAAGTCAATTATTTTAGTGCAAGAAGGTAAACTCATGGGACACATTATTTCAATTTATGGGATCAAAATTGACCCTAACAGAGCGACTGCAATACAAAAAGTCAATATTCCAAGGAGAAAAAAGGAGGTACAATCCTTTTTAGGTAGGGTAAATTTTTTAAGAAGTTTTATCCCTAACCTTGCTGAAATAATAAATCATATCACAAATATGTTGAGGAAAGGAAATGAAATAAAATGGACAACATATGAAAAACATTCTTTTGAAGAAGTGAAAGAAGATCTAACCAAAGATCCTGTGTTGATCAACCCAGATTTTACAAAGGATTTATGTTGGTTAGGATTAACTCTTGCTACCTTTCTTGGGCTGACCCATGTTCAGGTCTACCATGGTTTCCAACAAAACCCTTCTAGAACTATCGTCCCTCCTGGTAAACCAGAAGGAAAGACAATGCACATGATGCACTACACATTCTCACCCAAGATAGTTCTCACCCGAGATAGTTCTTATGGGTGAATGCAATGCTCAGGTGCTTGCAGCCTAGGAAATGAGCATGGATCTGCGATTAGCTCTATTATCTTCATTTGTTTAATCTAACATTCAACTTATTTTGATTAATATGTCATTCTTACTCATGCATGTAAATCAACAGATCTAACTAAATCATCCATACATGTTTCTAACATCTAATCATTAACATCAAATGAGATACACAACATTCAAACACATAACAAATGATCTTTCATGGTTCACCGCTCATGGGCTATGTCCACAAAGATTTGGCTGCTATGCTATTTTATTATTATGTTTCTAAAACTACAACGCCTTGTGCATTACAACTCTCCATCAGAACATGTCGAGATCTACAATGAGGTGGACTAGATCGCACCAGGCTCCTCAACTTGTGATCTAACCCTCAAGATCTAGCTTAGTTCCTCTCCTCAAATCAACAACTTACAAAATAGATCAGATTCTATAGACATTTAGTCTTTGAACAACATGGTAACAATGACCAAAAACAATGAACAACAACATGACATCCAACTCCAAACTCAAGAACAACAACCCTAACCTATAACTCCTAGGTACCTATTTATACATGTTTTTGGCTTACTAGCCATTACATATTCTTACCAAAACCCTAACCCTAGCATGGTTAGGTCTTCTTGCATGCATTCCTCGCATGATTTCCTCCTCTGCATGCGCATTTACCTTGCACGTGTTGATTTTCCTACCAACTGTCTTTTCCTTCTCTGTGCTTTATTCTCCAAAATTAGTCATTATTCCAAAATGGGTCGGCGCCCAACAGGCCCCCAACACTAATATATGGCTCATCCTAAGCCACCTAGGCACTACGTGCCCCCTTGACAGCCTATACTAGACTGTGGAACTTGTATTCCAGTCCCCTTCCTCGTGTTTGGATCTACACGACTTTTTCTGTAAGCGCTTCTAGGTTCTTCACTGTGACTTCCTCCCGAACCATGACTGTGCATTCCACCTATGTCTGCGCCATGTTCTTCTTCTTTGCATCTAGCTGCATGATCATTTCTGCTGCTTTCTCTTGGTGGGGTTCCATATACGTATGTCTCTCCTGTTTGTGTGCCCGTGCCATATTTAGTTATACCTGTAATCTCTTCCTCTCCTGCATTCCTTTTAAACGCTCAATGATTCCCATTGTCTTCTGCCTCTGCCCGAGGTCCTGGATTTTGACATTTATCCTCTCTTCTTCTTGGTACCATCGTTGGACCTGCTCATCTTCCTCTAGTGCTATCCAAAGCTGCACTCTTCTGTCAAATAATTCTGCTATTGTGTTAACGTGTTTCTCCAACTCTGTTAGTTGGAGTGCAACTTTTTCTTTCCTATGCTCCCTAACCTCTGGTGGAGTCGTTAGAGTCATCTTTTCCTTTAGTTCCTCAATCTGTTTCCTGTATTGGTCAATAGTTTGGGAAATCTGATTGAGTTTTTCCTCCGTAGTTGGACTCTCAGCCTCCATGCTATCCAGAAGGTGGATGTAGACTGTTGTCAACCCATGCTCAATTTTATTTGCACACTCTTTTTCTTCTTTGGTCTCAACCTTTACTTGTTCGACCACGAGCTCTAATTCTTCCTTGTCATTTTTATTTTCCTGCAGTTCTGTTTCATCTATCCTCACGCGTGACTGCACCTCCTATGCGATGCTGACTTGGAGTCTGTACAGTTCCTTTGTTGGTATCTTAGCCAATACCATGTCGACCTGTGCTACATCTTTTAGTGGCATCTATGATGTGGTTTCATCCATCTACAACATGTCACTGGTTACCCTAAATGTTGGACTCACTTGCGTAGTTGTGTGAACCGTGTGTTCATTTTGTGGCATAGTCCTTGTTTCCGCTGTTGTTTCTCCCTCAAGAATGGATGTTGTTCCCATTTTATACCTTTGCACGGTCCTTATTTTCTCGAGGACCTGTCTTATGCCAGCCAGGTCATCTTGTATCTTCCCCCTTTGATGATTTTATTCTTCAAAGTCTTTTGCAATGAGGTCTTGCACCTCTTCAGCCACAAGGTCAGTGTCGTCCTTCATGAGTGTGTACTCAGGCGACTCTTTGGGAACATTTTCCTTCTTGCGCATTCCTCCTAACTATGAAATTGGTCGATTAGGTGGCCCTGGTTCCCGAGGGGTAGATGCTGAGGGGGTTCCCTTTGTTATCATAGCCCCCGCTCCTTGGTATTTTTGTTATGAGGGAGTATCCTTATTTCCTACGTGCACATCCTTCTTTGCTTCCTGTGCATCCTTCTTTGTTGCGCCCCCATTCTTTTGCTGCGCCAGCTTCTGTGTTGGTTTTAGCTTTTTGGGTGCAACTTTGTCTCCTGCATGTGTCTTCGTTTGTCCCGCGTCTACCTCCGTGCCTTGAGGTACTTCTTGATCTAAGGATGGGGTCTTCCATTTGTCGGATAAATCTGTCATAACCATCTCTACATCATCCTCCGTGACACAGTATCTCATTTGGAGCCACTCCTTTCCTGGATCCTTGCGTGATTATATCGACATATTATGACTGGATGCCTTAAAGTTGGCGATGTCCTTGAACTACATGACTACCTCTGAAGTTATTCACCAAGTGTTGGTGATACTCTCCTGTATCTTAGTGAAGTAACTGGAAAAGGTACTCGTGTTTGTTCTTCTGTGTTTGGAGTCAAAGTTTCTTCCCAACAACATGTATCGGGCTGTGCGAAACCAACCTATCCAGCTACAAAAGTATGAATATGGGGGTTCTCTCCACCCCATCAACACGATAAACATGAGAAGCCATGAGTAGTGGAACTATGTGTTGAGGTACTTCACATCTTTTCAGTTCTCCATGAATAATTTTAGCAGGTAAGGGGTCTGACTGAGCGACGTGCCATTTTCACACTGCGCTGCAGCTGCGACGACCCCAATAGAGAGTTTTTCCTTGCGACACTTTTGCAACATTTTGCAGGCCATGAGTTTAATGACCATACTTGTTGTGGTGTCAATAATCCTCTTGATGATTATACCACATGACCCCCTCTCTATGCCATATGTTCTTTTCATTTCCTCCACCAACACCTTCTCCTTGGTTTTTTCATCCAGGTACTGCGCGGGGTTCTCACCCATTGACGACAGTCCCATGATTGCTATGATTAGCTCCACATCTATGGAGACATGATTTTCCATCCAGAGGAATCCTCCATGGAGGATTGCTATCAACTACTTGATGAAGTTGTTCACCTCTTTCCCCCTTCCAAAGTGGGGAATCTCCAACAGGTTGAGGATCCCAGTGTTTTCTAGGCCAACTGCCCATGGATTTGGTTGAAGAACATGGTCGCCAAAGGGTCCTATCCCTATGATTTCCAAATAGAACTGTTGCACAAATTCAGGGAATGTTTCCTCATCGGCCACATCGTGGTCCGAGTACCTCAATTTCTCCATGCAACCTAGCAATGTTGGTGTGGTTTTCACTCCTTCTGGAATGCGCGTTAGCACAATTGCTGCATCCGGCTGCCTGTCTGGAGACCACGCCATAGGCTATTTTCCCTTCCACTTTTCTTGTTGGATTGAGGGCCCCACCTCCATATGTCTCCCTTCGATATCAAACTCTGAATGGTGAGTGATATCCTCTACCAGACCCTCCTGTTGCTGCGTGCTTTCAACTCTGGTGTTTTTGGGTACTTCCGCCTCTGTCTTCGAAGTAGTTTGGTCATTTACCTGCGAGACCCCTTCGATCGTCGCAATATCTGGTGGGTTTCCTGTGTTGTGTGTGGGATGTCCTTGCATGCTACTGGTTGGGTCGACTTCCATGGCCAACATAGTTGGACCCTGCCTTTCCTCCACCACTGGCGTAGGGTCTATGGGAATTTCAATCGATGATGGAATTGCGTCGACGCCGACAAATTCCTCAGGCTGTCTGGTTTCTATTCCGGGCTTTGATGCCTCCCGTGGTGCCCTGTTACTCCATGTTTTCCTCCCTACTTGGCTCAACTCACCCATATTTGGTGGTGCCATCATGGTTAGTAGTTGATTTTTGTTGACTAACTCTTCACTAGTTCGTCCTGTGCCAATTTACTTCGGCTCTACGTGCTCTATCTCTTTGTAATTTCACAATTTCACAATGGGTATTATGTTGCCCACATTCCCCTTTATATAGGCAAGTCATGAAGCTTCTCAGAGAAGTTTCCCCAACATTTATTAATGTAATGGTGCTTTATTCATACGTTTGCATTGACTTTCATAATTACTGCCAATTGGCGCTTTTATCATAACCTCCATTTTTCAAATTTCTCCCTTTTCTGATTGTTGGTCCTTTTTCCAGTGCACAAAGTTTTCCAAGTGTGCGGTATGTCATTTAGCCATTGTGCGTGTGTTACACCTCAAAATTGCTCACTTCTATAGTGTCGCAATTGTCATCATTACGAGTGTTGTAAGTGTCACAACTTGTCCGTAAGTGTCACATCTTGACTATGAGTGTTGCAAGTGTCAAAAACATCATACTTCCATCTTGCATATATTGTGCCTCTAATGACATCATGAAGACACTTAAGACACCTCAAAAGGTGGTTTGGAAGAAGAGAAATCACTTGACAATAAGTACAACCTTTTGCCATGAAAAAACACTCAAAAACTGAATTTTGGAGAGGAGCGTTCCCCTACCCACTATCAGGGAGTGCTGGCACTCCCTGAGCCTCTTTGGGGGAGTGCTTGAGATCCCTGTGCACACTTTTGGGGGAGCGCTACCATTTTTTAGCAAATTCTGGGTTTGTTGAGGCAAATAAGGGAAGAATCCCTCAATTCATGAAGGTAGTTGGATTTGAATAGCTGGTCAAGGCATGATCTTAGGGGAGATCCTCAACTTAAGGAGAAGAATCCTCAACTCATCCCAAAGATCTCTAAAGTGGTTGGACCTCTCCAAGGTTATATAAGGAGACCTTCTCATGGTGAAAGGTAGAATGGACATTGGGAATTACATCAAACTTATGATCTCATGAGGGAGATGTCATCAAAGAAATCAATGGAGATCATTTGAGCAAAGGGGTTGGACAAGGAGAACTGGAAGAAGCTGTTGCACCTTCATTCAAAGGATTGTAAGTACTTTTACTTGTTCTCATTAATAATCAATGCTTGGCCTATTTATTTCAAACTTATGCTTGTTCCATATGAGTTTGTCTGTAGTAGATGGATCTATGTTTGAGCTAATCTCAGTAGAGTAGGAATTCTTTTGTACCTTTGTTTGTTTGACAGGACCTATCAGGGAGCTCAGGATCGGAGCTCAGCTAGGACTTTGCAAGGAAAAACGTCGCTTATAAGGTACATATCTTTCTCCTTCTCTTTCATTCATTAGATTGATTAGATCTAAAAGTAATTCAGTGTCCATGTTAAGCACTTTCTGTCTTGGCCTTAGGAGTCTAGAGACCAAGCTGGAATCCACTTGTCCACAGGGGGATTCACCTACAACAAAAATTGGCGAATCCACTGGGGAGGAGCTCTGATTTTGGTTTCCATTCTCATATATTGTTTTGTCCCTTTTCTCACTGATTTGATCTTCTCCACATTGTATTTTTATTCTTAGATTTGTTTGATTGCCTCATTATGTCATCAAGATCACCCTGATTGACTGAATTTCCTTGATTTTTTGATTTTTTGGACATTTTTCTGAGTTTTTGGAGTAGAGCGCTCCCCCCCTATTGCTGTTAGAGAACTAGCACTCCCTTGTAGCCTTACACAGAGTGATAGAACACTCTAGTGCCCCTTACACCAGAGCACTACCCCATTTTTGTGAGAAATTCTCTAGAATTTTCATCTTCTGAAGCTATTTCTTGGTTTTGGATTTTTGTTAGTGTCCCATACTCTCAGTCCATCTTGATATTGGCTTTAAAACACCCTTATTTATGAGAATTCATCCTCTTTTGTTTGGATTTTTTGACATTTGTCCTTACTTTGCAATTTGTCCTTCACGATTTGGAGTCAATTTGTCATTTTCTTCTCGTTTATTTGAATGATTGAAAACTTTGTAAGGGGTTTCAAAGGTCTTTTGTACTTTTCTTTCTGATATTTGAGTCATATTGTCCAATCTATTTCTCCTTCCTTTTGATTTTTTGGCTTTCTATTTCTTGTTTGATCACAAGAAGGGTGTCTTTTGGTTTATGTGATGTTTGCTTCCAGATTGCTTAAATCTCACAACTCTTGAAGTCCAATTAGCATAAGAAGATTTACATCTACTAGTTATCAGTCACATACAAACATTTTATCATTGCATTGGATTCCTTATTAAGTACTATTGCATGAGGTCATTTCATCTTTGTGTTTGACAGTGAAAGGAAAATCCTTCTCCTTCCCTTAATTAGACATTCATTGAAAGAAAAGATTGCTTATCATTTCTTATGCATGTTTTGGGAACTGAGTCATAATAGCATCAGTCTTCACTCTCATACACCTCTGATTAAACAAAAACCACTAAAATCAATGCTTAACTAAAATTTATCAGACTTTTTTTACATCTTTGTTAGCAAACCTACATTAGTTTAAGGTGTAGGGCTTTGGAATAGGTTGAAAGGATAAATTTCCAAAGCTATCAAACAAACTTAGTATCTTTCGATAGGGAGAGAAAATCCAATTGTCGTATAGACTTTCTGGGATCCCCATCTCACACAGGGGTTACGCACGAGGTCACATTCGAGAGAGTTACGAAGATTATCCCTCCGTGGTTCAACTGTTTGTAGTGGTCGGATCGTATATTGGGGGTCACTTGAGGGTATACCCATGATTATGTGTGGGAGCCTCTCAAGATGATTTTAGACTTGTTATCCTGCCCATACGTTCATATTAGATTGTTGATTGTAGCTGCCTAGGGGTTGACTGCGAGTTGGTGACCTTAGTATCCATAATATTTAGGGTCTCACACAATGTGACGGTGAAGGGAAGTCTCATTGTACCTGGAACAAACGTTGGTCAAAATTACTCGAGCTACTTGGAGGGTAAATCCACAATTACTACATGGAAACTTGCACCAAGGCGTAAGTCCATTAAGCAGGTCGCCAACATAGCTGATCCACCCACTCTATCCCTGCCTCTTCCTATTTTGATCTCGCGATGTTGGATTTCATCACCAACTAGTGGTTTCATTGTGGGAAGGTTTTGTTTGATTGTTTGCTTCTCAGATTC
>JZKD02S1772075.1:375995-411025 GCA_000966675.3 Picea glauca
AAATATTTCAACTGTACAACTCCCCCATCTGTGACAATATTCACTTCATATGGTTCCAACCAATGCATTCTGAATACACCAAGACTAGGTATCCCTCATTGAAACTCTTTCTTTTAATATGTATGTCATGCCAAGCTTTGTCTATTGCTTTCTGTACTTCTTGGTGAAATCCTGATAGGATCTTGTAGTTCTGTATGCCCATAATACTGCTGGTATCTTCAAGTCCCAATCGTCCTTGTTGACATTGCATATATTTGTCAATGCATTCTCTAGAATATTATTAAAGGCTTCCACTATTCCATTTGCTTGAGGGTGATATGGTGTACTCATTTGATGATATACTTCAAACTCCTCAGTCATAGCCTTGATAGTAGTATTGATGAAGTGAGTGCCTTGGTCACTCATCAAAATCCTTGGGCATCCAAATCTAGTGATCACTTGCTGAAATAGGAAGTGTGTTGTTGTCTCTATGCTACAATATTTTATTGGTGCTGCTTCTGCGCATCTTGTTAAGTACTTTGTCACAATAATGATATACCTTGATCTTGACCTCTTTGCTGGTGGATTAATTGGTCCCACAAAATCTATTGCCCATTTTTCAAATACTTGCAAGGTTACTTGTGGTATTAGGGGCATCTCATCTCGTCTATTAGGTTTACAGACCCTCTTACATACATCACATCTCTGGTAGTAGTCCTTTGCATCTATGTGTATGATTGGCTACCATAGTCCCGTGTGCAATACCTTCTGCGTGATAGCTTTTACTGCATAATGTCTTCCATATATTCCTTCATGATCCTCTACTAAAATCCTAGGCCTTTCATGTTCTAGTACACATCTTCTCAATATTCTATCTATGCCCATATTATATATATGTCTTGCAATAAATTGATAATATGTAGCTCTGATTACCAAATTTTTATTCTGCTCAATGTTGAATTCTTGTGGCACAATCCCTGTACTCAAGTATTGAATGATGTCAACAAAATATTCATCAGCTACTTGGATTGAAAATAACTATGCATCAAGGAAGTTGTCATCTAAATTCATAGGTTCCTCTCCAATGGTGATCCTTGAGAGGTGGTTGGGTCTAGCATTCAACTTCCATGGCTTGACTATCACTTCAAAGTAAAACTCCTAAAACAACAGGAACCATCTATAAATCCCCCCCCAAAAAACTGGCTTATTGACTAGGTATTTGAGGACATAATGATTTGTGAACATTTTAAAATGTTTCCCAAGTATATAGTTTCTGAACTTATACAATGCATATATCATTGCTAAGCCTTTTCTTTCTGTAGTATTGTAGTTCTGTTCTGGCACTGGCAATTTTCTGCTTGCAAATGCTATAGGATGATCTAACTCTCCTGCTCCTCGCTGCACCATAATATCTCCAAGTGATATTGCTGATGAATCTACATGCACATGAAATGTATTTTCCCAATATGGGAATACTAGTATCGGTGTTGTTACCATCTTATCTTTTAGAGTGTCCAATCCTCACTGACAGTCCTCATTCCACTGAAATTTACTATCTTTCCTCAACAATTTCTCCATCGACGCCATGATCTATGCATACCCTTTTATGAATTTCCTGTAGTAGTCTATGTGTCCCAATGTTTCTCTCAACTGACATACTGATTTTGGTGGTGGTAAATTGACAATCATTGCAATCTTGATAGGATCTACTAGCAAGACTTGTTTGCACACTATATGGCCCAATAGTATCCCAAAAGGTGTTCCAAAGATGCACTTCTTGATATTTAATGATATCTGACATTGCCTGCATCTTTCCAACATCATCCTTAATACCTCTACATGATCTTTCAACAGGCTATAGATTGTCCAATCATCCAGATATACTTCTAAAAACTAATGGTTGAATTCTTTGAATGCAACTATGACTACTCTTGAGAATATTGTTGGTGCATTCTTCAGTCCAAAAGGCATGATTGTGTACTGGTAGGATCCCCATTCTGTGGAAAAAGTGGTATTTTACCTGTCTTCTGGAGCTATCTTTATTTGATGGTAGCCTGAGAATCCATCTGTGAATGATTATGCTTCCTGGCCTCCTATATTCTCTAATACTTCATCTGTGAAAGGGGTGGGAAAAGGGTCATGTAGGAAAGCATCATTCAACTTCCTCAGATTGAAACATATTCTTATGCCTCCTTACTTCTTCTCTTGAAATACCATAGGGATTACCCATTCAGATTCCTCCACTGGTTCTATGATTCCAGCCTCCAACATTCTATCAATTTATTCTTTTACTTTTTGCTTATATATTGGGTTCAGTCTATACGGTTGTTGTTTGATTGATTTAGCCTCAGGTTTGAGAGGTATATTCATCTCTCCTCACTCTCCTGCTATGGATTTCATCTCTGTAAAGGTTGTTTGGAGCATGTAACTGTACTCGCGGAATAACTCTATTTTTCTTTCTACTGTCTGTTCATCCCAGTAATCCCAAATACTGGCCATTTTGGGATTCTTGGGTTTCCCAATATTTACTTTCTTCACCTTGATTGGCATAACAAATGATTATGATTTAAGAGATGGACCTTCCACCTCTCTTTCTCCTTCAATTTATGTAATTTGAATGTTGTGTGGGTCATCTTCATCTGGTGCTTCTTCCTGCACATGGTAGCATGACAATAGTTCTTTCATTGTCTGTCTGTTCTGCTATTGATACTCTATTATAATGTCAACCTTTAGTCCTTGAATGCATACTGACCATCTAATTTGTTTGTGTGTTGAATCCATGTTGGGGTTCTCATGTTCAAATGATAAAGTGACTATAAAATTTTTCTATAATGTTGTCCATTATGCAATGCCTTTGCGCAGTTCCTAGTCTACATACCAGTTTGCTGGAATTCCTTCCAATGTGTGAATAAAGTTATGCGACCATTCTTCTAGTGGTGTTATTATCCATAGTGTTCTTCACTTCTCCAAGTGTTCAGATGGTGTCCCCTGTCCATTATATCTCTGCAGTTGATTTCTTCCCTGTTTTGCACCAAATCTGATGCACAGTAATCGCTTACATTGGTACCAGTCTTTGACTGTCTCTTTGTGCACACCCCACCATCTTCCAAGTGTTTCGTTGAGTGATATATCTAGAGCTAAGAGCCTCTGATTTTAT
Source organism: Picea glauca (assembly GCA_000966675.3). Classification (NCBI taxonomy): domain Eukaryota; kingdom Viridiplantae; phylum Streptophyta; class Pinopsida; order Pinales; family Pinaceae; genus Picea; species Picea glauca. The sequence goes on from JZKD02S1772075.1 coordinate 379,132, forward strand.
AGAACTTCATCTTCATATCTTGTTAGGAATTCTTCTAAGTCATTCACCCCATGAAAGCTATGAGGTTCTCTTATCTCTGTACCTACCCATCTTACTGCACGGTCTATTCTTGCACACCTTCTTGTGGAGACTTCATGTAATCTTTGCTGCCAATTCTCCAGCCCTATATCTTAGTATGACACATATGATTTGATACTTCTCCAACTGAGTACCCCATATTTAGTTGGATTCACATATTCTTCTTGTCACGCGGTGGTTCTGTATAACTGGTTAATTTCCTCTAGGTCTAAACAAGTGGGTTTTACAAACCTTTCTCCTTCTGATGGATCTAGTGGTGTAACAAATATGTACTCTCCTAATTTGAATGTCATATTCCTCATCTTCAGATTGATTATGGCCTGATTTTCTAACACCCAATCCAAGCCAAGAAACTTTAGATAAGGTGTTGTGCCATCCACTATTTCTGTCACTTCGAAATCGACTTTAGTGCGCACTCCATCTAGATCTACTGTCACACCCTTTAGCCTTCCAATTGGAATAACCCTGTGTTGATTTGATAGTTTCAACTGAACATGTGAATATCCTAATGTGGGCTCTCCCATACATTTCCATGTATTCTTGGGTAGCACATTCACTTCGGAGCCTAAATCCAATATAATATCCCCCATGTTGAAATCTCCAATGTTGGCATTCAGTTTGAACTCTCAACTTGTTCTCCTCCTTGTATGTAGATGATTAGCTGTTTTCTTTTCTAGATTTCCCTCTACATCTGTGTTACATCTTTCTAACATATTTTTTAACACTTTCACATATGATGGATCATTTAGTAGTTTAACACAGGATTGCAGAAAATCCTTTATGGTACTTGTCCTAGGGGCTGTGCTTCATTAGTGTGATCCAACGATGAAGGAATCTCGTATGTTGGTATGTCTTGAGTATACTGTGCAGTTGATGTAGATGCAATGTCTGGCTTCAATAATTATTATCTGGATTTCTTGAATATCTCCTTTTCATTTTTCGCATCAAACTGCTTCTGTGGTTCAACATTCTTTTTCACCCATTGGCGTTGTGATGGATCTTGTCTTACTACGTCATCTCCTATCTTAGCTCCTCTGCATGTAACTATGTTGATATTTCTTCCATCATCCCTCAATTTTGTAGAAATCCATTGGACATTTTGATTGTTTTGATTTATCTTTTCCTGGATCTTCCCCAATAGTGTCGGGCAATCTTTCGTGTCATGATCTGATGTGTGACAATACATACATGTCGCAGGTGGAAGTCGAAATTCTCTTGCATAGTTTCCTTGATTCAGATTTTATGAGAGGAATGAAATGAATACAAATTATTAAAATGTATTTAAAACAAAATAACAGAGATACAGTAAAACTGGTTTTCTATTCAATAAGGAAATAAGTTGAAACTGTAAAATGCAGCGGAAACAAGGTTGCTAGAATGGTGGTGGCTTATCTTTGAGAAGAGATGTGATGGCTATTCTCATTCACAAGAAGATGATTACAATGAGGCTCTGAAGGCATTTTACAATAAATAGGAATTCCAAAAACCCTATACATTCAAAAACCTAACCTTAGGATATGAAGTGCCAAAAGTCATGTGGGCTCTATTTGGGTAAGTTAGTACATTAACTTCCCGGGGTCGTAACTTTTTCATACAATCTATGTTTTAGGCATGTGATAGCCCGTTGGAAAGGTATCTTCGAGGATATTCATTTTGGTTGCTCAATAACTTTATATGATATCATTGATAGGATCCATCCCGAAAAACCATTATTTAGGCCCTCAAAATGCCCCCAAAAGTTAAAACTACTAAAAATAGTAAATTGCCAAAATTACCAGAAAAATATTTTGAGCCAGTTGGAGAAGTTGGGTGGCCACTGATATCCACCTAGACAAATCCTCAATCCTTAGGAAGGAATGGTCTCCATTTCATTGAGGTCCCCCATCAGATGAGGAAATTTCTGCTGAATTTGGCCCGAGTGCAGGAGCTGCCCTACTTTGACGACTCGATAAAGCTGGATCCTTTGTTGTCGAGTGCCCTTGATATGTGTGTCCACAATCTAATCATTGGATTCATTTTGTATGCATTCAGGGTTGAGCTCAGTTGGTGTCAGTTGTTGTTCTACTTTTGAGGTGTCCAATAATGGTGGGAAATAAGGGTGAAGGAGATCCACATTGAACATTGGGTGCAGGCCAAGGAAAGGAGGAATGTTGAGATAAAAAGAATTATCCCCCATGACCTTGGTGATGGTGTATGACCCATAAAGGAGTGGGTAAATCTTCCGATGGGGTCCTGTAAGGTGTTCTTTCTACAAGTGCAACCAAACTTTTTCACCCACTTGAAACTTATGTGGCACTCGATGTTGATCATGGCACTGTTTGTACTTGTCATTGGACTTCTGTAGGATATCCTGAACCTGTTGGAGGATGTGCTGGATCTGCTCAATGAACCATGTGTCTTTGTCAGCTTCATTTGGAGCAGGAGATGATTTGGTCGAGGTGACTGCAAGGGGAAGTGCAACATCTATGGGACCCAATGGTTGGAATCCCAACCCCACCTGAAAGGGGCTATGGTCGGTTGAGATATGCAAGGCTCGGTTGTAGCTATGCTGGACATAGGGAAGGCTCTGGACATAGGTGAAGTCTGGGTCTGTCTCATAGAGTTGGGGCCATCCAGAGGTCTCATGGCTGTAAGATTCTAGCACTGTGGTGAGTGTCGTGAATGGCGGTCTGTTAAGGCAATCAACAACGTGATTGGTGCTTCCTGTTTTATACTTGATGTTGAGGTTGAATTGATGCAAATATGTGGACCACTTTTGATGACGGTCATTTTTCAATTTTCCTTGTGTCTGTATGAACTGTAGTGGCTTATGATCAGTCTGGATGACTATCTCCTTCTCAAGAATGTAGTGTCTCCACTGGAAATAGGCTTGCACAATGGATTACATTTATTTGTTGTAACTAGGGTACTTACGAACAACATCTGATAGTGTCTCACTATGATAGGCCACAGGGTGGCCATGATGAGTGAGAACAATGCCCACAACATAGTCAGAAGCATCTGTCTCAATGTCAAAGGGATGTTGCAGGTTTGGGAGTGAAAGTACTGGGGATGATCACAAGAGTTGCTTCAAATCATTGAATGCTTGTTGTTGGGACCGACCCCATGCAAATTTTTCCTTACGACCACCCCTGGTTATTTGGTTGAGGGCCCATGCAATATGGGAGAATCCCAACACGAACCTGTGGTAGAAATTGGCAAGGCCCAAGAAGCTCCGGAGATCAATGAGTGTGGTTGGGGATGGCCAGTCACAGATGAATTGGATCTTGGTGGGATCCACATGTATGGCATGTTGATCAATGATGTATCCCAAGTAATGGACCTTGTCCATGTCGAAGGAGAATTTTTCCAAGTTGGCGTATAGATTGTGTTGTCGTAGGGTGTGTAGAACCTGATGAATATGCTACAAGTGTTCGGCCCAAGTGTTGTTGTAAATGATAATGTCATCTGGATACACCACTACAAAATTATTGGTAAATGGTCACAGGATATTGTCCATCAACCTCATGAAAGTGGTTGGTGCTTCAAACCAAAGGGAATGACCAACCATTCAAAAAGGCCTTCCTTTGACTTGAAGGCAGTCTTCCATACATCTTTCTGTTCTATCGGGACCTAATGGTAGCCGGACTTTAGATCAATCTTACTGAAGTATTTGGCCACCGTGAGTTGATCAAGGAGGTCATCGATTCAGGGAATTGGGTATCAGTTTCTGACTGTGATTTTATTCAGAGCCCGGTAATCAATGCAGAGTCACCAAGTTCCATCTTTCTTCTATACTAGCATGATTGGGCTCCCGCAAGGTGATGAGTTGGGACGGATGTGCCCCAGTTCTTAGATATGTCGCTTGATATCCTCATTCTCTAATAGAGAGTGGCGATAGACTAGCCCATTGGGTAGTGGTGCGTTGGGGGTTAGATCGATGGGGTGCTTGACCTGACAGTGCAGAGGTACCCCTGTAGGTGAGGAGAAGATATCCGTGTATTCTTCCACGACCTTATCTACTTTCTTCTATTATGTGGAGAGGTCAGCCGCATAGACCTTGGATGTTGCTGTGATCTTTCACTTATTCTGAGAGAGAATCATGAAGAATACAAACTTCCCCATCTGAGAGATGACCTTCCTGGACTGCTTAGAAGAGATCAAGGAAATAACACTAGGTGGGATTTCCTCGGGTATCCTGTACAATTTCCTATTCAAAGTAATAATAACACTATGAGGCCTAGACTCATATACAACATGACGTTTCCATAAATAAGGTTGTCCCAAAATAACATCAAAAACTTCAAGAGGAGCAACATCACACAATACCTCATCTTTGAAGGGCTTGATGCCGTACAATAGTCGACACTGTTGGCTGACGTGAAGATCGCTTCCTTGGAGAAGCCATCCAATGGTGTAGGGTTGTGGGTACAGTGTTGTCGACAGGGCTAGCCGCTTGATGACCTCTACTGATATGAGGTTATTATAGCTACCACTATCAATGATGAAGTGCAATGGGGTGCCTTTTACCCACATCTGTGAATGGAAGATACACTCTCCTTCTTTTGGCTTGTCTGGTTCACCGGGCTAGAGCTTGGTGGTAGCGATGGTGGCACCGGGTTCCACTTTAATGATCCGTCTTTCCCTTTCTATTTCTGGCTCAGAGTCAGAACCCACATCTAATTCAGAGGCTTTCACTTCGGCCACTAGTGACTACTTTGAGCAGAAGCCAACAGTGTTATGCCAAGGGCTCTTATGGAAGTCACACCACTTCCCAATATCTTTCTTTGTCTTTCCGATGTCCTTCTTTTCTTGCGGCTTGGATTGGTTGTCTTGATACTGTCCATCTTTTCTCTATCCTTTGTTCAGTGGGTTGGGGCTACCCTTTCCTGGATTTTGTTGTGCGGGGTTCCCAGGCCCAAATTGTTGTGTCTTTTGTTTGAGCTTCTGCTTGATTTTGACGACATATCGATAGGCCGCACCCAAGGATGAGATGTCCAAAAATTCCATTTTGGTCTAGATGTATCTATGTAGAGAACTGTGATACTTGAGCACTAGATGTCACTATGAATATTTGATACCCAGCTTGGTGTGCAAGGTATGGAAGATATTTGTGAAATCTGGCACTGCTTGGTCTCTTTCTTGCCATAGTGTGGTCCATTTGGTATACAAATCGTCATAACTTCCGACAGTGTAGTATTGTTCCTTAATAGCATCCTTGGAGGATTCCCAGGTGGCCGTGACTGTAAATAATGAGGGTTCCTCTGTTTCCTTTTTCTCACAGAAGGTTTCCCACCAATATTTGACATGGGGAATGACTTTGAGGAGCACAAACATAATATTTTCTCTATTCGAAAAGTTATGGACAGAAAAATACCCTTCTAGTAGATTCAACCACTTGTCTACAACATCTGCATCTATCTGACCTTCAAATATAAGAATATCAAAGTTTATTTGTACCTTGAAGGGGGTGATGCCTCCGCTCAAAGAAGATGCGTCGCCTTTTGGTAGCCGCCGAAGGATTTGCATGAAACTATCCATCATCTCGTTCCTCTGTTGCGTGAGGGCTTCCTCAGTCAACAGTTTGAAAGGATCTCTTGTCCCATCATCTTTCTTTTCTCCTGCCATGAGAGGTCACTTGGGCGTGCGAGAGATTTTTTCCTCAAGAGAAACAAGGTTGATATTAGAATATAGAATATGGTTTGCTCATTTTCCCATTGACGATACCCTCGTCACCCAACCATAGGCCGAAGCCTCCCTCCGAGCACCTTAAACTTGACTGGGAATTCCTTCAGAAGTGAACCCTAGGCTAGATATCCAAACAAAGGGTAGCACACCTTTCCCCAAGGATAGTGCAACACAAAAGACTGATCAGATAGTCCAAACCCTCGCCAATAGATAGTCCAAGACAACACTAAAACTAGCTGCTGCTGCGGCTGTACCTGCAATCCTCCTCCACACGTGCACACTAAACTGGAGCTGCAGTGTGCACCAAAAGTGGGAACTGGAATTCTGAGATATCACAAATGAGAACTGACGCCCCGTATTATTGGTGGTTCTGCCAGTTTTGCTGGGGCCGACTTCTCCTTCTGGATAAGTGTCTGTTCAGTATATTATTATTATTTCTGGCCGACTTCTTCTCTTGGAGGCTAATAACCTAATATAAATTATCTTCTTGAGTTGACAAGGCTTCTAGGGTTATTAGCCAACTCATTAGGGTTTCTCTTGCTTCTCGGAGTCTTCTATTCTCATCAAGTTCACATGCAGAGGTAAATACCTCCCGCAGCTACCATAATATTAACACTCCCTCCTAGCTAGAGAGGTATTTACAGGTAATGGACTTGAGCACAAAACATACCATTTACCTGGTAGCATCAATATAGTCATCTAGACTATTTCATGACTATATCATGAGCATCACCATCACTATCAGCTGCATCATCTCTCGAAACCATACTTAATCTGAGTAATTAGATATGATGTTAGATAAGTCACTCTCACCATAGAGTGATACAAGAGGAGTAAAAGCTCTGAACTGTTTTCCATCTGGAAAATATCTGTTCATCATTCATCTGAATGATCATTATCTCCAATAAACTGCTGATAGTCTTCAAGGTAATTAGAACAAGAATAGAACACAACTGTGTCTATCCATAGTAGTACATAACTACAATCCAGTGGTTCACTACCACACCAAGTAACACACAAGTACTTGATCAACAACGTAATGGTTGCGAACAGTGGAACATATCCACCACAGTAGTCCTCATCTACTGTCATACAATCTTCATAACAAACATCTGATAGAAATCTGCATAGAAACAACGTTATGATATATACTGAATTATTTGGGCCAATCTTTCACTCACATCTGTGAGCTCTGAAAGAATATCTGCCTCATGAACAGTGGAGCACATCCACCACAATAGTCTATATCTATTGTCTTCATAACATACATCTGATAGCAACCTGCACAAAAAAAAAAGTTATGATATAAATTAATTTGTCTGGGCCAATCTTTCTCTCACATCTGTGAGCTCTAAAATAATATCTGCCTCAAAATAGTGAAACATATTCACCATCATCTGATGCCATCCTGCACAGAAAAATATTGTTAAAGATAAACTAAATCATCTGGGCCAATCTTTCACTCACGTTTGTGAGATCTGAAAGAATATTTTCCCTCATCAGCAATGACCTATCTTCCCTATTCTTCACAAACAAGGAAGAAGGATTGTCTCTGATTTTTGAGCCTAGACCATTTCTCACCCTGGGCCATTCTTCCTACACTAATCAAAGTGCATCCTGGAAAAAATGTATAAACCCTAAGAAATGTTTGGACCATTCCTCCTACACTAATTAAAGTTCACCCTGGAGAGAATGTATAAACCCTAAGGAATGACTTTCCCTGATTGCTGAGGCTGGACTATTCCCCACCCTAGGCCATTCCTCCTACACTTATCAAAGTGCACCTTGGAGAGAATGTATAACTCTAATGAATAACTGTCCGGAGCATTCCCCACCCTGGGCCATTTCTCCTACACTAATCAAAGTGCTCCATGGAGAGAATGTATAACCCTAAGGAATTTCTGTCCTACATCAACCTACAAAACGGACCATTCTTCAAGACTGCTCACAACTGTGAACTTCGAAAGAATGACTGCCCGACGAGGTAGATCATTCTACTTGACCACTACTCAGAGTGACTGCCAAGAAGAATGACTGTCCTAGACCACTCCCCATGTTAACCACAATGGGAAGTCACTGTCTATGATACATCAACAATCATTCTGCCTCCCATGTTAACTACAATGGGAAGTCACTATCCATTAGAAGTCTCAATCCACTTTCCGAACAGGAAAGCATCTGTCTATTCTGGATTATTTTTCAATTACAAAGATAAATAATATTTTCAGTGCTCTCTTCTAACTTGAAGAGTCATTTCTTCCTTTTCCAATAAGAAGGAAGTTGTTTCCATGAGCTCTAGCTTGAGTACGCAAACTCTTTCATCTTGGATAGAAGCTTTACTAAAATGTCTGCTTATCTGCTCATCTGTGGAGATATGTATTGAAGAAAACATTTTCTCCTTTCCGGACTTCATCATGGATAATGTAATGCTTGTACTTTAGTTTGGAACACTATGAAGGCTTCATATAGATCTGAAAAATAGAGTATATCATAGTTGGAGAACTGGAGCATATCTATGTGGTGCTTCTTCTATCATCATGAGATCTGATCTACTGAGTAGTCATCTTGATTTTATAGAAAATCTTCACCACGCTTCTACTGTGCACTAGAGGTTCTCCACTAAGTTGTCTTCTTCTTATCTGCATACAGGAGTCTCTTTCTGGTATGCTTCAAAGTCTTGAAATTGCTCTTCATATGATCTTTATTCAATTTCTCTGGAGAACATTCTTTGTATTCATTTGATGTAGAACTCCAACTCATGGATGTTGCAGATGATATAATGACTCATGCAGTGATATGTCTGGTGTACTAGAACAAGTAATCATCATAGTCTTCTCCCTTCATCTGAGAGAACCTCTGGTTCTAGATCTCACAATGATTTCATTCATAAGTATTCCATACACTGTTCTTCATCACGACTTTCAGTTCTTTGGCTTGATTGCTTTCATTGACTTCATATCAGGCTGGTAATCTTGCGATTCTTGATACAATGACTAGTTTTTCTCTTTCTTTCATGGAATCCTCATGTTCTTATTCATGTTTTTCTTTAGCTCTTGGGTCCATGGAGTTTCTTATGGATTCCATGCCTTAGAGATTCCACTTCTTCCTTTCATCATAGGATCATGGATATGGATGGACAACCAGGAATTCTTTAAGGCGTCTGAGGAAGTCTTCTTCTGCAGTTGAACTGAACACGTACTGTCTTTTCATGGTTGCTACCATGGATATACATTTCATCATCTTCAATGGATCATAGGATTAGCTCCCTCCTAACCCTTGCTTCATGTAAGAGTGCATATAATCAGTTCCCTCCGTCTGATAGAGTCCATACTTCCATCTGCATCCTTATTGTCTTCTGCAATATATAATTGGCTCTTCTATCTGATAGAGTCCAAACTTCTATCTTAGTTGTCATCATAAGTCTTTCTCCAATTCCTCTTGATGTCTGACTTCTAAGTCTCTTCATGATTGATTCGGCTTATCTTGCAGTATCTTCCACATGATTTGTATTTCATCCCTTCATGTGTATTATCTAATGATATTCATTCTTATCTTGTTGTTCTTCCATAGGTATAGTTCTTCTTGGAACACATTAAGAGATAGATATACAAGATATGTACAGAGACGGTGAAAACAAGATATATATAGAAAATAAGAAGAATGTTGTTACCATTTAGTAGAAGAAGTCTCTTCCATCCAGCTTAGTCTTCTTTGTAGGTTCCTTTTCTTCGGCAACTGATGATTCATGTTTCTCTTTTCTTTTCTTTAGCTCGGGACACTGGTTCCTTTAGTGACCGTACTTTTGATAGTTGAAGCACTGTATTTCTGAAATATCTTTTCTTTGTTTTGGCTTCCTTCTTGAATTGAACTTTCTGAAGTTCTTGAATCTTGCTATGAAGTATTGATCATCATACTTCTTTTGAGGTTTCTCTTTTGCATTGATCCTTGATTCTTCTTCAGCACAACAAGTCCAAATTTCTTCGAATGTCGGGTACTCCTTCCTTGTGTTCATGCTTGCGGCAAATGCATCCCATGTCTTAGGAAGAACATTGAGTACTATGTTTACCAATTCCTTTTCTTATATGATATCTTCAATAGCTTGTAGTTGATCTCTTAACTGGGAGATTCTTACAAAGTATGATGTTATGTTGTCGTCATCATTCATCTTCATGTTACGGAGTTCATTCTTCAGACTCATCACTTGTCCAATGTTTCTGACTGAGAAGAGATTTTTTAGGGCATCGTACATCTTCTTTGATGAGTCAAGATGGGAGATGTAGGCTATCGAGTGGTATTTTATAGAATCCACTATGATACTCATGCCATTTATGTCAACATCCTTGAACTTATCCATAGCTGCAACGCTCTGCGGTTCCTTCTCTTCTCCTTCTTCAAACTCTGGCTTCATGATCTTTCCTTTCACAATATCCAGTACTTTATTCTTAGCAAGGATGAGGTCAATTCTTGTCTTCCATGCTCTGATGTTAGAGGCTCCATCTATCTTATTCTCAGACTTCATAGAGCTCGTCATGGCTTGCTTGACTTAGTCAAACCCTAGATTTGACCAGAAATCCAAACTTCACGTCTTGGCCTTCTGAGAGTACCAGGAGATCCACTAGGCTAGGGTGCACTAATATATTCGAAGATTAGGTCAATCTCGTCACTTAAGGTGCCTCGATAATAGGTTTAGGGTTTCTGCAACTGCTTCTGCTAGTAACCCTAGCTGCAGTGTCATGGAAGCTGCTTCTGCTAGTAACCCTAGCGATAGTTCCTCAATGAGCTCAATATCTAGCAGCTATGTTTCCTTCCAGCATTTTAGGCTGACTGAAGGGTGTGTGGGCCCAAAACCTATTAGAATATAGAAGATGGTGTGCTCATTTTACCATTGACGATACCCTTGTCACCCAACCATAGGCCGAAGCCTCCCTTTGAGCACCTTAACCTTGACTGAGAATTCCTCCGAAAGCAAACCCTAGGCTAGATATCCAAACAAAGGGTAGCACACCCTTCCCCAAGGATAACACAACACAAAAGACTGATCAGATAGTCCAAACCCTCACCAATAGATTGTCCAAGCCAACATTGAAACTAGCTGCTACTGCAGCTGTACTTGCAGTCCTCCTCCACACGTGCGCACTAAATTGGAGCTGCAGTGCGCACCAAAACTGTGAACTGCAATTCTGAGATATCACAAATGAGAACTGACACCCTGTATTTATAGTGGTTCTGCTAGTTTTGCTGGGGCCGACTTCTCCTTCTGGGTAAGTGTCTTTTCAGTATATTATTATTATTTCTAGCCGACTTCTTCTCTTGGAGGCTAATAACCTAATATAAATTATCTTCTTGAGTCGACAAGGCTTCTAGGGTTATTATCCAACTCATTAGGGTTTCTCTTACTTCCCGAAGTCTTCTATTCTCCTCAGGTTCACATGTGGAGGTAAATACCTCCCGCAGCTACCATAATATTAACACTTGAGACCCAACTCTTTGTACTTTGAACTCGTCGGGGACATGCACTAAGACGACAAGGAGAAGACCGCTTTGATACCACTGATCCAGATTTTATGAGCAGAACAAAATGAATACAAATTATTAAAATGTACTTAACACGAAATAATAGAGATATAGTAAAACTGATTTTCTATTCAATAAGGAAATACGCTGAAACTATAAAATGCAGCGGAAACAAGCTTGCTGTAATGGTGGCGGCTTATCTCTGAGAAGAGATGTGATGGTTGTGCTCATTCACAAGAAGATGATTAAAATGAGGCTCTGAAGGCCTTTTTACAATAAACAGTAATGCCAAAAACCCTAGACATCCAAAAACCTAACCCTAGGAGATGAAGTGCGAAAAGTCATGTGGGCCCCGTTTGGGTAAGTTAGTACATTAACTTTTCGAGGTCGTAACTTTTGCATACGATCTCCATTTTAGGCGTGTGATAGCCCGTTGGAAAGGTATCGTCAAGGAGATTCATTTTTGGGGCTCAATAATGTTGTAGGAAAACATTGAGAATATCTATTCCGAAAAACCTTCATTTAGGCCCTCAAAATGGCCTTGGAAGTTAAAACTGCTAAAAATAGTAAATTTCCAAAATTGCCAACAAACTATTTTGAGCCAGTTGGAGAAGGTGGGTGGCCACCGATATCCACCTGGATCAAGCCACCCTCAGAAATATGGTCAAACTGAGGTTGTAAATCGAATGATTGTGCATATCATTCGCATGTATAATTCACATCACCCTCGAACATGGGATGAGAGCCTTCCCTATGTCCAACATAACTACAACCGAGCCCTGCATAACTCAATTGGCCACAACCCCTTTCAGGTGGGGTTGGGATTCCAACCATTGGGTCCCATAGATGTTGCACTTCCCCTTGCGGTCACCTCGACCAAATCATCTCCTCCAACTAAAGATGACAAAGCCACCGAGTTCATTGAGCGGATCCAACACATCCACCAATAGGTTCAGGATATCCTACAGAAGTCCAATGACAAGTACAAACAATGCCATGATCAACATCGTGTACCACATAATTTTCAGGTGGGAGACAAAGTTTGGTTGCATTTGCAGAAAGAACGCCTTACAAGACCCCATCGGAAGCTTCGCCCACTCCGTTATGGGCCGTACACCATCACAAATGCCATGGGGGATAATTATTTTCATCTCAACATTCCCCCTTTCCTTGGCCTGCACCCAATGTTCAACGTGGATCTCCTTTTCCCTTTTTTCCCACCATTATTGGACACCTCAAAAGTAGAAGAAAAACTGACACCAACATAGCTCAACCCTGACTGCATAAAAAAGGCATCCAATGATCAGATTTTGGACACACAGATCAAGGGAAATCGACAGAAAAGGATCCATCTTTATTAATTCGTAAAAGCAGGGTAGCTCCTGCACCAAGGCAAGTGGCTCACCTGGGGCCAAATTCAGCAAAAATTTCCTCATCTGACGGGGGACCTAAACACAATGGAGACCATTTCTTCCTAAGGAGGGAGGATTGATCTAGGTGGATATCGGTGGCCACCGAACTTCTCCAACTGGCTCATAACGGTTTTATGGCAATTTTGGCAATTACTGTTTTTAACAGTTTTAACTTCCGGGGCCATTTTGAGGGCCTAAATGAAGGTTTTTCAGGATAAAGCTTGTCAATGATAGCCTATGGCATGATTGAGCCCCCAAAATGAATCTCCTAGACGTACCTTTCCAACAGGCTATCACACACCTAATACAGGTATTATATGCAAAAGTTACGACCCCGGGAAGTTAATGTACTAACTTACCCAAACAGGGCCCACATGACTTTTGGCGCTTCATCTCCTAGGGTTAGATTTTTGGATGTCTAGGGTTTTTGGCATTCCTTTTTGTTGTAAAAGGGCCTTCAGAGCCTCATTGTAATCATCTGGTTGTTGATAGTTATAGAATACCACCGGTCCTCTACCTCTTCCAAAGCCTCCTCTACCTCATCCTCCACCTCTGTAGCCAACTCGATCTCATCGTGGTGCGTTGTACTGAGGAACCTATTTATACTATGCGAGATTATACTATGGTTGAACAATATTGTATTATGATTGCGCAATGTTATATTGTTGTGGTGCAGTGTTATATGGGGATGGTACTTGGTTAAACTGTGGTGCTGCTTGCCATGTCATCATCTGTGCTTGCACCCTATAGGTGTCTGGTGTTCTTTCCCTCATCAACTCCATTATCCTGCAATGTTTTTCATCATGTCCAATGACTTGCAAAAGTTTCAATATGAGATATTAGGCACTGTCTGGTATTTCTACATCATTGGAAAATGATATGGATCATGCCCTTGTGTATTATAGATCTCACACCATAATCCTCCTGATGGAAAAGGATTTGGCAGTCCTGTTTCCATGTATTGCGTGAATGTTGGGAATTCATTCTTGTGATGTCCTTATATCCTACATGTGGTACACCAAACAACTTATCTTTTTTCCTTACTCTTGTTCTAGTTCAGTTGAAATGTTAGATTCTTCATGTCCTCTTTGAGCTCCTCTATTGTTGAATATGTCTTCTGATATTGGTTCTCTTCTAGTTGCAAGAATTCCTATAGAGCTTCTACCTGAGTTTGAAACTTCTACTGTCTCAAAGGGTATTTCAAGTGTGGTAGCAGTGAATTCACAAACAAATGACTATGATGCAAATCTGTCATGACATAATTCATCTTTCTCTTCAATCGTTTGAATCTCTAGTCTATCTCCTAGACATATTCTCTCGGCTTCTGTCTAATCTCTATCATCTCATTCATGTACTGATCCTATGAGCTAGGCTTCTGGAATTCATTTATCAACAACTTCTTGATATCCATAATCATTCTGGATGTTCCTGGTGGACTATTTTTAGCTAAGCTCATGTGCCAATCCAGTGTGCAGTCTCTTAGTGTGATGGATAACTGCGCAAATATGGTATCCTCATATTTGATATGCTTTTCTTCCCATATCTTTTCACAGATGAACAAGTGCTTCTTAGGTCCTCCGATGCCTCTCCCTTGAATTATGGTAACCTAATGGTGGGATTAGTCCTACCATTCTGAATGCTAAACAAATACCTCTAGGCGGTGTAGATCCTTTACTAATACTTTCTAAACTGGCTCCCCTAGTTGTTTCTCCCCATGTCAATGTACTTCCTGCTACATTTCTTCCACTGAAATTTGGTTGTCTAAATGGTGGTGTTCTTTTTGGTTTATTAGTCGCACATGGGTTTATGGGTTCCACATTGACACTGATATGGATAGGAGTTCTACCTCCAGTTTCTTCTCTTGGACCTCTTGTCTTCCTTTCATATGTTGCACGCAGGATTTCCTCAATATGCTCCTCATCCCAGAGATCCTCTACCTCTTCTTCATCACTTGCCAAGCCTTCCCTTATGACTATGGCTCTCTTCTTATTGTTCATATTATATTGGTAGGGTACTCCACTGTGCATTCTTACCACTATTTCCATGATCTTCTTGATCTGGTATTCTTCCATCATGATTGGATCCAAGGCCTCCTCCTTCTTTCCTTTATTCATCTTTTCCTCCATTTCTCTGTCTCTTGTTAGTTCTTCCCCCCTTCCCCCATTCATGCAGGGAAGTTTAGATGTCTGAGGCCATTTCCATTACACCTTTGTTATAAAATAACATCTTAATGAAAATATACAACGATATGATATACCTACCTCAAGGTCCCTTTAGGAACTCTTGCTCTACTGCAAATTCTGTGGTAAATCCTGCAACAATGTTGTCTAACCAGAAATCTACTACACACGTAAATTTATTATCAACTTGTTGTAACTGCACGATCTCCACAAAATTCTACTCTAACTTCCTGATCTGATTTGTAGGGTGGTTGTATTTAAACCTCAATATCCACTCGTGCAACACATGCAGGAAATCACAGAAAAATACTTCATGCAAGTCGCTAAATATGTACTTGTCCAAATATTTGAGCAATGATAACTTCGAGTTTTTGTTATCTCTCTATGAAAATTCTATCTCCTTCATTTTCAACCAAATCTCGATCTTTTCCTTCATTGGGTTCCATGGTCTCAACATCCCCTTTTATATTCTCATTCTTTTAACATTGTGTCACCAAATCTGACATTCTTTTCACACTTCTTCAGTAGATATCATTCACTCAATCCATTTTTGTTCCACCCGACAATGGAACCATTTGTTGGTTAGGATTAACTCTTGCTACCTTTCTTGGGCTAACCTAGGTTTAGGTCTACCATGGTTTCCAACAAAACCCTCCCAGAACTATCGACCCTCCTGGTAAACTAGAAGGCAACACAATGCATAGGATGCACTGCTCAGTCTCACCCAAGATAGTTCTTATGGGTGACTGAAATGCTCAGGTGCTTGCAACTTGGGAAATGAGTGGGGATATGCGATTAACTATGTTATCTTCATTTGTTTTGTTGGCCTATGGCTTACCTTTACCAATCACTAAGTCTAAATTGTCACCTATATTTGTATTATTCATTTAGGATATTAGTAATATATCCTCAAGTGATGACTAATGAGTTAGTTAAGATTGCCTAGCCTAGTCATCATGCATGAATTTAGGATCTAGAGAAAATCTCTGTATGAGGTGGAATCACCCATTGTACTATAAATATGTGCCATTGGTATGAATACATGAAGTGTTGGCTAATATGCCTTTTCCTCCATGTTGTTATTCTTGTTTATGTTTTATCAATTGGTATCAGAGCCATGGTGAAAAGATGATGAAAGTATCAAAACTCTTATAGTTCTTAAGGCCCTGGTAATATTGAGATCCATTGTAGTTTTCCATGGAAGGTGAAGTGTAGCAAGAGCGTGCAACGAAATATGTGCAAATTGGCACATGAGCTACATGATAGAGGAAACCAATGATTACTCAAATTACTCAGCGATTATTATTGATAATGAGGCTAGGTGAAAATCAAATTGGATGGTTGCAACACTGATCAAGGGAAATGGAAGAAAGCAACATTGATCAAACTTAATTCAGAGGATCCTTGAGAGGTTTATCTCTGATCTGGTGTGTTCTATTTATTAACATTGGTAGCACATTGTTTTCTGTGAGAAATTTGTAGAGTTTTCTTTACTTCCAGATCTATTTTAAATTATTTGGGTTCTAGCTCTATTTGTGAAAATCCAGATCTGAAATCAAAAGGCTCTCAAATCTATTGTAAAATTGTACAAATAATCATATAGATCCGGAAATTATTCTAAGCTATTGTATTGAGATATGTACACCAAGCATCGGTGGCAGTGAAGTTTGAGATCTGTACACTTCAATTTGCAATATCAGATCCACATTTTTCGATAGAAGTAGGTCCACGATGAAGGGAAAAAATTGCGCAAATAGGTTACATGTGCCTCTTCTCGTCCTTGAGAGCCCAAGAGTGGAAGAGAGTTCAGAAAAGATGGCCAATAAAATGAAAATCCGTCTAGGGAAAAGTAGGAGGTAGACTTGATTTGTGAGAGAAGATTATACAATTTAATTTAATGGAAATTGCACTGTATGTGTTCATGATGTTTCTGTGTTTCACTACGTTCTTGTGTTGATAATGAGTGAGATATGGGTGCAGATTCCTCCAAAATAGTAATTCTATATGAGGAGTGAAATTGATGGGTGTGTTTTCTTTCTGCAAGACTTAATGAAAATTGAGTCACAAGGTTGAATAAATTAAGAGCGATCTTTGCCAATTTGAGTGGGACCGAATGCCTATGGAATGAGTTTCATGATGCGAGGATTGAGATAGTCTGTGGTTTATTATAAATTTCTATTGTCTTGGAGCACATTCACCTACATAGAGAATAGAAATTTTGTCAATGCATAAGGGATGTATTTTTCATATGCTTCTATTCTCAGGAGCTGCGTGAATGTGGTTGTGGCATCCGTATTGATGCATGTTGTTTGCTTTGTGTGAGGGCGCAAACTGGAGCTGATGTTCTCTGTTATATTGCTGAGTGCATGGAAGTTGTGTGCATGTGATCTGGGTTTTTCCATTGTTTAATTTCTCTCATTTTAATTTTTTGTGTGCGAGTCGCCATCAAAGCAAACATGACAGATCCGAGGAAGGAGAACACCATGGGTGAAGGAGAAGACCATCAATTTGGTATGGAACTTAGATATTAGAAAATCTAGTTCAATTATCCCATTATTACGTCAATGATCTGTGAGGGCATTCTCCATCTGCTTGAATCTGAGTGAGAAATACGTTTGATTAAAAAAAAAAAAAAACAACATATTTTGCTAGATGAGAGGCATGGTGGCGACATCTGTAGCGATGCATCGACACTGTAATCCCATTTATTGGTGCTAACCTTTTTATCCCTACCATTTCACTGTCAATGAATCATTACCGAGGTTGGATTCGCTCCAATGACAGTCAACAGAATCAATATCGTGCAACATAAGTGAGGAGAGTCGCTTGTCATTGTCAAAGGAGAAAAACCACTCTAAGAGCTCAAAATTTGGTGGGGATTCTTCATATTTGCAGTGGTTGTGAATTATAAGATTGGGTCCATGACGATTTTTCAATTGGGTGTCTGTGGTGAAGCTAGGATGCCTAACTGCAAATTGGTGAACTCGATGTGAAGGATTTAGATGAAAGTGATTGTTGCCCTGGCAACTTCGTGGTGGCAGACGTCTGCACAATCAGAACTTTTTAATGTTGCTTGGTTGTAGGTTATTGCGTCTTCTCGGATCCACTTTGAAAGCTATGACATGGGCATTTATAGATTGCTCTTCAATAGTGCAAGCGTATGAGATTTGGAGAATCTCGGAGGCAGAGTCATACAACTCACCATGCCCTCTATATATTCGATATAGAGATTTCACTAGACTAGGAGAAGGATGTGCTTTAGCCATTCTTGGTTTTTTGTTGGACTACCACAAGGCATAATGATCCAATTTCCACATCACCATGTGGATTTTGTTAAATATTCGATAAGGGGAAGCCACCACACCAAGACTATCCTCATTGAGAAGCTAGCACACTATCCCACGATGAGGTGAATGATGTAGAGCTGGTTGTGGCCTTGATAAGAGGACCCAAATGATGATGCAGATCCCTAGTCAGGGATTCAGGGATCCACAATGGTATATGCTCCACTTTGCAAGAAATTTTACACCCGTATCATATGTAAAATGAGTTGTTTGAAGTTTTGATTATGTTCATGGGTGATCACCACTAAAATGACATTCATCAAAACCAAAGTGATCGGTTTTTTCTCTATGTTAGAGATATAAGTTGAGGATTTGTGAAAGTAAAATTGAAGGAGCTTGAAGTGTAGTTTTGAAATTGGTGAGGATGTGTATTAATTAATTGAAATGGGTTTATAAGGAGGAAAATGTTGTGAGTGTAAGAGTCTCATTAAAATCATTTTTAAGGAGAAAGTAGGTTGAAGACTTCTCAATGTATTTGGACACATTTTTGTGTTCACATGAAGGATATCCTATAATAAAATCAACATTTTTTCTCTCCTTGTCCTAGACCACCCTGAAATTGAATAAGGGGGTCTAAGAAAATTTATCCTTGTGTGTGATTGTTCATATTTCCTTTGATTCTTATGTTGTCTAGTGTGACACATATTTAATATTGCTAATCAAGCACATATAACCGAGCATATATGATTGAACATTGACAAGAAATCAAATCACATCAATGAAGGCAATGCAATAAAACTAATCAAAGGAGCAATTCAAATCGTTCAAAAAATGGACACATCAAGCACCTAATATTCAAAGTCTCAAAACGTCATCAAAGAAGTCAACTTTGAAGATCACTTCAACTTCAACATCAACTACAAGTAATGTACTTGCAATAGTTCTTTTTGTAAGTGTCAAAAGAAAAATTTAGTTGAATTGAATTTGTCATAAGGTACATTCTCGGTTGAACTTGACACCCACGACTTGATTGTATCATTCTATTCCCAAGTCATTTTAATTTTGAGTCAAAATTGACAAGGATGATTACTTGAAACTCAAATCATTGTAAACATCAAGTTTTTGGGTGCATTTTCGGTAGTATTCGACACCCTCAACTTCTTGAAAGAAAGCAAGTAAGCGAGCGAGTACAAGTGAGCGTGAAACAAAATCAACCAAGCATGAAGTTCAAGCGAGTGATTCAAGTGAGCGAGTTGCAGATAAGCCTTCTTCTGTCGAGTCAAAATTGTAATAAGGATATACCTGCACAAGGAGATCTCTTTTAGTGTTTTGAAAATGGCTCGAAGTCTCGAATTATTAGAGTTACTGAACACTCTAATAAACACCACTTAAGACAACATAGTGAAATTGAACAAAGAAACTCTTCAATCAGTGCTAACTTGTTTGCAAGTGACACAAGATAAAGTTAGACTTCTTCAATCTCTATCCCAACTATTGAATGATGAGTTGATAAATCTAAAAAATCAACAACTAGTGAATTGTTCCGAACTAGTTTTTGTTCAGAACAACCCTCTCTATGATGATAATGATGATGATGATGATGATGATGATGATGTTTTTAATCAACAATCAGTGAAGGAACACCACAGTGATACAACTTCAAAATCAGTTTCAAACGAAGTTGAATCTATTCATTAACCTATATTTCAAGAGTTTTCTTTTGATTTCAGTGAAGAAAACCTTTCAATGATGCATCGACATGCAGTAAATCCACTTCCACGGATTTCAAAGCAACAGGTTCAAAATACTCTTTCCAAGCCCATCATCAGACCTTGGGAAGAAATAATCTACAACAAGAATAGAACAAGACTTGGATATGACAAGAAAGTTACCTTTCATATTCCCGATTATTCCAGACCAATCAAGTTCCAAAGTGTTGGATTCCTTCAAGAAGCTTCAACTTCACTTGTTCAACTTCAGCATCAGAATGATAAGTGCCAACATTGTAATTGAGTTGGTCACAAGGAGAATCAGTGTTTTGATCTCCATCCTTGCTAGCATTGTGGCAAGCATAACCATTCTTCAGACAGATGTTCAACATTGAAGAAACCTACAAGATTGAAGATTCACTATGAGTGGGTTGATCCTTGGAAATGGTCATCAACAACCAAACGATTATATAAGTCTTACCATAGAATTCAATCTTGAGTAAAGACCAATCTTGTATCACATAACATTTTTGTACCTCACATAAGTGGTCCCCTTATGGCATAGATTTCGAGAATGGCCCTCACGGGATGAGATAACATGTGGTTTTCTCCGCATGCCCACTTTGTGTTGTACTCAAATGGAACAAGTATGGTACTCTTTTGAGCCTAGAAGGGGGGAATACAATGATGTAACTCTCATGCACCTTAAGGGGGAGGGGGGGAGTTCAAAATTCCAATGATGATGGTTCATGAAACCACTTGTGGTCTCTCCTTTCAGCTGACAAAGGGGAGAATTGATGATTGAATATGGTTGTCAGACAGAAAGTTTCGACAATGAAAAACATCAAGTATGCCAGATGGGCATGAAATTTTCCAAATGGGAAATTGCGGTCTGTAGATGACAGACTTTGGCAGAATTATGGTTCAGTAAGTTTAAGTTGAATCATACATAATTGGGATGCTGATTTTGATTTTGAGAGAAATGGTGTGGACATTTGGTTCACATAGATGGTCATTCAACCTAGCAGAGGACAAGAGGATCCTTCTGCATTGTAGCTTGGCATTTGTTTGAGTTGTCGGGCATTTTTAGGGATGTGTCAGACTAGAATTTGATTCACTTCTCTTGGTTCTCTCTCATTATATTGGAGTTTACATTAAGTGAACAAATTGCATGCATCCTGGCTCACATGATTACATAGTGAGATTTTCTAGAGATGGCATACTTTGGCAATATTATGGTTCAATGACTTGCAATTGAATCATACACATGATACACTAGGATGCTATTGGACACCTAAAAGTCTGAAGATTGGTTAGTGGTATCCAAAAAACCATCAGATACATGGTATCAATTGGTTAGTGGTCATCCCAAACAACAAATTTAGAGAGCACTTCAATGATACACTGATATTAGAGTGGTGATACTACATGTTCACCAATTAGCAGAAGACATCAGATTATTCTAGCTCAAATACTGGCAAAATGATCAAATTGTCAAGCAATCAGGAAATGTTCAGATATTGCAATTGTTCACTTCCATATCTCAACTCTCTTCCAGTTCATTTCAAATGAACATGTTCAACATCTAGATTGGCGGTTTTTCAGGCAGTTCTTCATTGAGGCTCAACATAGGAGTTTTAGTACGAAGACTTGGAATTGAAACCAGTTTATGCTTTATTGTTGGTATTATTGATCGGACTTGTGATTGAGGGGGGGATTGTTAGCCTATGGCTTACCTTTACCAATCACTAAGTTTAAATTGTCACCTATATTTTTATTATTCATTTAGGATATTAGTAATATACCCTCAAGTGATGACTAATGATTTAGTTAAGAATGCCTAGCCTAGTCATCATGCATGATTTTAGGATCTAGAGAAAATTGATCTATGAGGTGGCATCACCCATTGTACTAGAAATATGTAACATTGGAGTGAATACATGAAGTGTTGGCTAATATGCCTTTTCCACCATGTTGTTATTCTTGTTTATGTTTTATCAATTGGTATTAGAGCCATGTTACAATGATTATGTTGATTAATCTATCATTGTTACTCAACATAATCTAACATTCAGATTATGTTGATTAATCTATCATTCTTACTCATGCATTGACGCAGTAAGAGACACAACAACCACCTCGTGCTCTCCTGCTCACACGATCGTTCCAATTCCCCTTTGAGACGAATTAGCTCATTAGATTCCCTGCTGGAATCTCTGATGAAAACTTGATCCATAGGTCCTACCTTTTCCCTTTCACGGCCTCTACACGTGCTTATGACCTTTCCTCGATTCAATTTCGGGTTTCAGGGTTTCCTAATGCCCGATGTTGAGAACCTCTGTCCCCGCGATCTCCCGATCATTGATTCGTCGATGCACTCCTTTCGGCCTTAGCCCCTCCTGGCTATGCCCTGGTCCATGTGACCGCTTTTCATAAGACCACAGCCTTATGTCTTTCGGGGTTTCGGACATCGCAATGCCGAAATGCATAAAACTTGTGCCCACGGGATTCCCGATATCTCGATCTCCGATATGACTTCAACTAACAATCCTTGTCCGCCTTTAGCACGATCAATGACTGTGATCGCCTATGAAACCGACGGCTCCAGATCTTCCTCAGGGTTTCGTGACTTCAAATGCCAAAGTGATTTTTCCCTTGATTTCCCCGATCTCTCGAAAGTCAATTCTCTGTTATGCTGATAGCTGGCCCCACAAATGGCACTTCCCTCCATTCGGGGTTTTGGACTTTGTGATTCCGAATTGCAAGGACTTCTTGTCCACGGGATTCCTGATTTTCTGATTCCCGTAATGTCGATGGACGACCTTCCTTTTGGGAAATCTCCCGAGTGCTCTGATCTCCTCCACGCATCCTCCTCTGATGGATGGTCCTGATCGCTTCTCGCAATTTCAGGAATTTCATTACCCCGATGACATAAATCTTCTGTCAACTCAAAACCCCGGTAGCCGATGTACTGACGGGTCTCCGATCTCCGCCACGTGTATCCACAAACAGACGGTCCAGATCGCTCCCGAGACTTTTACCCTGGAAATCCATGATCTCTTGTCCTCGTGACTCCCGATTTCACGAATGTCGATATCCCGATGCTTGTCGAAACTTCTGCCTGGCGTGAGAAGTGTTAAACCCCGTGCACCTCCTGTCCGATCCGAGGATTGACGGGATTTCTGAATGAGATCCAACGGCTCACGATATCCCCCTTTTGTGCGCTTCTCCTGCCTCCTTCCTGGGCGTAAAAACCTTCCAACGATCCAGATATTTTCAGCTATTCCAATGGCCGATGTTGCTCCCTCCTGAGCTTGCAAGATTTCTTTTGGTTCTTGGAAGAATTCCAAGTTCTCAAAGGCCTCGACCTTTGTTTTTCTCTGCGAGCTCTTCGACTTTAAGCCTCGCTTTCATTCTCAATAGCGTTGCTCCTCCTGAGCTTTCACTTCCGAATCCCCAAGGTATTCTTGGACTTCTGTGCCTCTGCAGAGTCTCCACACACACACAGTGCTATCTCTCCTGAGCTTCTCAAACACTCAGACCCCTAAGGGATTTTATCCTTCCTTCATTCTCTCCCAAAAATGGAGAAATATGGATGCCCTCCTGGATATCCTCTCTCAAGAAACCTCTTGCTGAGTGCTGCAGGGTATTCAACAACCCTGTGAAGATCCCTCATTGGACTATTCCTTCAGAATACAGAACTCAAAGAGTTCTCTTCTCTCCTCTGTTCCTGTCTACACACTAACTCAAATGCCCTCCTGGCAGAGTATCTTCTCCCAGAACTTCCAACAGTTCTGTACTTCTTATGTGCACCTATGCACCTGCTCAATGCCCACCTGGCAGAGCTCTCAGAATCCTCAGTGATTCTGGCTTCTTTGAACTCACAACATAGTTCTTCTCAATGCACCACTGTGCATATGCTCAATGCCCACCTGGCAGATCTCTACAAAACTCCTCAGAGCTTCTGTCTGCAACTGTGTATCTCCCACACAACCTTGCCTCCA
Source organism: Picea glauca (assembly GCA_000966675.3). Taxonomy (NCBI): domain Eukaryota; kingdom Viridiplantae; phylum Streptophyta; class Pinopsida; order Pinales; family Pinaceae; genus Picea; species Picea glauca. Next base: position 402,980 of record JZKD02S1772075.1, read on the forward strand.
AGGTGTTCAACAAACTTGAGGTCTTCCCTGAGTTTTTGATTCCATTTCTTGTGCCGCAGCACGTCTTTGTCTGAACCCGCAGTATTCAAAAGTGCTTCAGTGCACTGGTATTCAGAGACCGAAGTACTATGTCACGCCCTCCTGGAATGAAACCACAAAGAACCTCAAACCTGGAAATCAAACACTCTCCTGCAAATGCCTAACATGCATCTACAACATACATTCATATCATCTGAAGAACACTCATAGACATCCACATAGCACATAAATACATGCAGGAAAAACTGCTTCTGTTTATATTAAAATGGAAAATGCATGTATTTACAAGATGTTCCTGATCACGGCCTATAACAAGGTCTCAGCTCTCTCTCTCTCTCTCTCTCTCTCTCTCTCTCTCTCTCTCTCTTCTGCTCTCTACTTGCAGATTCTAACTCAACTATTCTATCCACTTCAACTCATACAAAATGAGATCCTCAATCTCTTTTACCTGAGGGGGCTCTTGGAGCGCTTCCCCCAATCTATCTACCCTATTCAATTACATTGAATAGGCTGTCTAGTCCAGAATCTGGATCTAGATCTCAGCCATTCAAACATTAATGGCCGATCTACCTAACGCTTGCACAAAGGCACGACTTCACAGCTCACCAACTTTAAACATTACATTACATTAAATTACAAATTAAAAGATGAGGGTTGCGCCTCTCTTCATCTTGAATGCACATGCTTGACATGGCTGGCTGGATGACGTGGAGAGATGCTCCTGCATCATGCATGTAAATTAACAGATCTAACTAAGTCATTCATACATGTTTCTAACATCTAATCATTAACATCAAATGAGATACACAACATTTAATCACATAACACATGATATACCATGGTTCACCCCTCTTGAGATAAGTCCACAAAGATTTGGCTTCTCTTCTCTTTTATTATTATGTTTCCAAAACTACAGTGCCTCGCGCATTACACCTCTCCATCATAACAGGTCGAGATCTACAATGAGGCAGACTAGATCGCACCAGGCTCCTTAGCCTGCGATCTAACCCTTAAGATCTACCTTAGTTCCTCTCCTTAGCTCAACAACTTACAAAATAGATAGGATTCTATAGACATTCAATCTTCGAACAACATGGTAACAATGACCAACAAAATGACATCCAACTCCAAAATCAAGAACAACAACCCTGACCTAGACCTCCTAGATACCTATTTATACATGTTCTTGGCTTACTAGCCATTACATATTCTTACCAAAACCCTAACCCTAGTGTTGGGGTGAGAAAAAGGTATAAATATTCTCCTTGTTACTTTGGTTTATGATATATTCTTTGTTGAATTTTCTATTAGTTTGAAGTAATTAGGGAAGAAAATGGTTAAAAATCTCTTCGGAAATAATATTAAATGATATTAGATATTTTCTGAACTTTGGTTTGAATTGTTTTGATTTTATGCAGAAATGGACAATTGCTATTAACTAAAGATAATTAAGAAGATAATGAAGATGAAAAGACCATTGAAGATCAAAGAAATCAGACACAAAATGGTTCAAAGGAAGATTGACTTTTTATCTTGCAATCTTAATAAATAGTAAAAGAGATCCCGAGGATCTCTCGATCCTCACGATAGCTTAATTTACTTATCTCATTGTAATATATAAAGAAGAGTGAACGATAGAGAGGGATACCAGAATTCATATCTCTTAATTGTTGACACTCTGTACAACAATCCCATTGTCAATAACTTATCAATTGTGGAATTAATGGAAGATTCAAGCGTTTGGATAATTTCCGCGTACTGAGTTTTTCATAACAATATCTTCTGAAGACCGTGGGCCCAGTCGACAGGAGATATTGTCTTATCTGTAATCTTATCAATTCTGTTATAATTCTATGATTTGATATTCCCTTCAATAATTCGAATAGGTTCATAGATGTGTAATTTTTATGAATTGGGTGTGTTATTCCATTTGCAGAGAATAGATTATAGATTGTTGTTCCAATACTGATTGTTGTCAATTTATCGCTTGTGGATTCCTTTTGTTTAATTCACATTTGTTGTTCCTTTCGTTTAATCTGCATTTGTTGTTCCTTCTTAAATATTTAGTAGATTGTTGTTCCTTTCCAATAGATTAATTAATCATTGAGAGATTGATTCATTAAGTGTTTTTGTAGATTAAATTGTTGTTTCTTGAATAGAAGAACGAGTTCAGTAATTAATTGATGTTTTTCTTCATGGCGTGTTATTTTCCAGAATATATTTTCTATTGATTAAGTTATTAGTTTCAGAATTTGTAGTTAATGTGTGAAGAATTTGATTATTGCAGTAATTTAGATAGACTCAGATTTGCTGTAAATGAATTATCTACATGATTTAAACCTCTGCAAATATCTACATAGACTTTGCTGACAATCTTGAGAGAAAAGGAAAATCCTTGGTTGATAAAATTAATGTCATACTAAGTTTGTTTTTAGGACATCTTTAGAGCCCAACATTTTGGTGCCATTTCCAGGGAGAATGTCAAAGATAGTATAGGTTGCATCTATGAAAGGATGAGGTTTTGAAACCGGAATGTAAGAACCTATGTAGGAAACAAGTAAAATGCTTGTGCCAACACCTACCTTCAGCTGATGCATATAGGTTACATAGGTTCATAGATTTTTTTTTGGTGTGTATGACTAAGAAGAAAGAACCTGAAAAAAAAAGCCTTACCAAAAAATACAAAAGCCCAGGGCCTGGTGCCCCCTGAAAGGAGCACTTTTATAGACAAAATTATCTGAAAAGTTGAATCTCAATCCTCGGTTGGGCCTCGAAAAGGTTCTACCCGAGTCCCTCAAGCAAAAAATTCACCAACTGCATCCCACGTTGAGGTTCATAGAGGAAGTGAAGGAACTGAACATAGTTTTCAAAATACACACACTCCACTTTTCAGTCCTTTAAGCGGCAAGAATTCTTGTAATTTTAGAGAAGGAGAAGGGAAGACTAGTGGAATTGCTGAAGAAAACCCATAATCACCTAAACCTGGATCTTCTGTGATTTTGGAAGGAGAAGGAACACCTGAAATCCTAGATATAGGTAGCACGACCAAATCTCCTAAGGAACCAAGTAATCAACCACCCCGAGTAGAAAACCCAGACCAAGAAATACCTGAATATTATTGGTACATTTTTGACTAAATGGCACAACAAAATTAGTCGTGACCCCATACTTCCACTTTGGAATGTCTTATAGTTGATCCGGTTGCTAATGCCCCAATGAAATCCATTCCACTACAAAATCTTCCAACCTTCATTGGATTGATCTCAGAAGACCCTAATTCTTTCCTATTTGAATTTGATGTCCTGTGTAGAGGCTATGACTATACCTCTGAACCCCAGAAACTAAATCTATTTCCTTCCACTTTGAAAGGAACAAATTTACAATTGTTTATGGGATTAGGGGGAGGAACTATAAATTCATGGGAACTACGCAATTGGATGTTCTGCAGGCTAAACAGAAACAAGCGGAAGCATAATAGTCATTGGATGCATTTTGTCCATGGTGCAGGAAGAAACATAGTTCAAGGGAGTGTCCCTTGAACATGGTTCAGACCTACGCTATTTGTGCCAAAGACCATGCGACAGAGAAATGTCCATCACTCCTAGGACTAAAGGTCATCTTTAAAGAAGAAGAATAAGAAACAAAACTGGTATATCTGATGGCTCAACATCTCCAATGGAAGGCCTGCCCCCCAGGTACACAACAAGATCCTTCTTCTTTCTTTCTTGGACAATATGATCAACAACATACTCCTGGAAACACATGGTAGGGGCAATCATTTTCTAACCCCACTTGGCAGTCCCAACAATATCCTACTGCACCCTGGCCAAATCAACTAGTTCCCACTCCTACTTGGCCTAATTTTCAATACTCTACCTTGTTTTGGAAGAATTCAAATAACAACCCATATCCTTCATAGTGGTCTAACACAGCTGCCCAAACCCCCAATTGGACTCAAAATTGATAGCGCCCCATGGGAATAACAAAACAAACTATGGGAATGGTTCCTAAAGCTCAGCCCACATTACAGGCTCCAATTCAATTGCCCCAAAATCCCCAACCTCAAATGCGCTCTCAACTACCAGCTCAACCCAACCCGAATCCTAATAAGAAACCAATCCAACTCATGCAAATTGTTGAGAGTTTGGAGGGTGAAACAAACTCTGTAGGATGCAATGAACTTCGGTTGAGGTCAGGGCATGTAATTTATCTTGAGGAAAGTAACATTCATCAAGAACAGGAGAATGAGAATGATAGAAAACCAACAATAAAACCATCAACTATGGTCATAACAGAAGAAACAGAACAAGGGGAAAATATAGTCAAGGAACAAAATCCTGAAAATGATGTAATTTCTCCTCCCTTGTTTCCCAAAATGATAATGATAGAAAAACCAAATATATATCCCAACTTTGATATCGTCGGGGAATTAAAAAATCTATGTGTTAAAATCCTACTCCTACAGGCTTTACAAGACATCCCAATTTATACGAAAACAATTAAATAATTATGTGGGAAGAAGCCCAAAAGGAAAACTAACAATCTGTCAACTGTTCACGTGGTAGGAACTTTGTCCGATATTATTCTAGGCAAGCACGATCCATTTACATACGCAGACCTAGGAAATATTGTGGTAATAGTTCAGATACAAGGTTTCTTTTTTCCAAATACACTGGTGGATTTGGGAGCAACCATCAATATCCTGATCACCGAGACCTGTAATATAACCTTAAATGAAGCATAAAATGAAGCAATCTAAATAACTCACAGGTCTTGTATTCACTAACAATAAATACAAAGGAAAATATGTTTTCTATCAGATAACTAAATAAAATATAACCACAATATATTTTTTACTAAATTGCGATTAGGCATTCATCAAGGAAATATATAAAAGATGATGGAATGTGGAAAGACAAAATAACACATAACTCAAAATGGACAAAATGTGGAATCTCTGGTCTGGACTTGTATTAATTCTCAATGAGGAGATTTTTCTCAATTACAACTGGCAAGAAGTAGCCTCTGTTCATTCTTTTGAATATGAATTTATACAAAGATTCACAGCCCTAAGTGGTTGGAATCCCCTTATTTCTAAAAAGTAACAGTTACAAAATGAGAAAGGTGGAACTCTTTGTTTAGTTCTCCTTTGTCTCTTTCTCGTGTTGGCAAAGACATTTTCCTTCCTTGTTTTCCATCTCAGACACAAATAGTCTCTAATTGTGACATGTACAGATGAAGCGTATAGGTTACCTCATTAGTTCTTTGAAGCACTTCCTTTTCCTCGTCCAATACATTCGACAAGCCTTCTTACAAATTGTGTTATCGGTCTGGAGGGTTCTGTCACATCTTTTGCCTCAAAAATATACAATTTATTTTCCAATAGTGGCAATCTGTCTTCCATTCTTTTATCTTCTACAGTCATTGATTGTAGCTGCATATTAGGTTTCACCAACCATCTATCTATCTGAGCATATTCTAACTCAACTATTCTATCCACCTCAACTCCTACAAAATGAGATCCTCAATCTCTTTTACCTGAGGGGGCTCTTAGAGAACTTCCCCCAATCTATCTACTTTATTCAATTACATTGAATGTGCTCTCTAGTCCAGAATCTGGATCTAGATCTCAGCCATTCAAAGATTAATGGACGATCTGCCTAACGCCTGCACAAAGGCACGTCTTCACATCTCACCAACTTTAAACATTAAATTACATTCAATTACAAATTAAAATATGAGGGCTGCACCTCTCTTCATCTTGAATGCATGTGCTTGACACGACTGGTTGACTGGCTGGCTGACGTGGAGAGATGCTCCTGCATCATGCATGTAAATTAACAGATCTAACTAAGTCATTCATACATGTTTCTAACATCTAATAATTCACATCAAATGAGATACACAACATTCAATCACATAACACATGATATACCATGGTTCACCCCTCTTGGGATACGTCAACAAAGATTTAGATGCTCTTCTCTTTTATTATTATGTTTCCAAAACTACAGTGCCTCACACATTACACCTCTCCATCATAACAGGTCGAGATCTACAATGAGGTAGACTAGATCGCACCAGGCTCCTTATCCTGCAATCTAACCCTTAAGATCTACCTTAGTTCCTCTCCTCAACTCAACAACTTACAAAATAGATAGGATTCTATAGACATTCAATCTTCGAACAACATGGTAACAATGACCAACAACATTACGTCCAACTCCAAACTCAAGAACAACAACCCTGACCTAGACCTCCTAGGTACTTATTTATACATGTTCTTGGCTTACTAGCCATTACATATTCTTACCAAAACCCTAACCCTAGTGTTGGGGTGAGAAAAAGGTATAAATATTCTCCTTGTTACTTTGGTTTATGATATATTCTTTGTTTAATTTTCTATTAGTTTGAAGTAATTAGGGAAGAAAATGGTTAACAATATCTTAGGAAATAATATTAAATGATATTAGATATTTTATGAACTTTGGTTTGAATTGTTTTGATTTTATGCAGAAATGGACAATTGTTGTTAACTAAAGATAATTAAGAAGATAATGAATATGCATAGACCATTGAAGATCGAAGAAATCAGTCACAAAATGGTTCAAAGGAAGATTGACTTTTTATCTTGCAATCTTCATAAATAGTAAAAGAAATCCTGAGGATCTCTCGATCCTCACGATAGCTTAATTTACTTATCTCATTGTAATATATAAAGAAGAGTGAACGATAGAGAGGGATACAAGAATTCATACTCTTAATTGTTGACACTCTGTACAACAATCCCATTGTAAATAAATTATCAATTATGGAATTAATGGAAGATTCAAGCGTTTGGATAATTTCCGCGTACTGAGTTTTTCATAACAATATCTTCAGAAGACCATGGGCCCAGTCGACAAGAGATATTGTCTTATCAGTAATCTTATCAATTATGTTATAATTCTATGATTTGATATTCCCTTCAATAATTAGAATAGGTTCATAGATGTGTAATTTTTATGAATTGGGTGTGTTATTCCATTTGCAAGGAATAGATTATAGATTGTTGTTCCAATACTGATTGCTGTCAATTTATCGCTTGTGGATTCCTTTCGTTTAATTCACATTTACTATTCCTTTTATTTAATCCACATTTGTTGTTCCTTCTTAAATATTTAGTAGATTGTTGTTCCTTTCCAATAGATTAATTAATTATTGAGAGATTGATTCATTAAGTGTTTTTGTAGATTAAATTGTTGTTTCTTGAATAGATGAACGAGTTCAGTAATTAATTGATGTTTTTCTTCATGGAGTGTTATTTTCTAGAATATATTTTCTGTTGATTAAGTTATTAGTTTCAGAATTTGTAGTTAATGTGTGAAGAAATTGATTATTGCAGTAATTTAAATAGACTCAGATTTGTTGTAAATGAACTATCTACACGATTTAAACCTTTGCAAATATCTGCATAGACTTTGCTGACAATATTGAGAGAAAAGGCGAATCCTTGGTTGGTAAAATTATTGTCATACTAAGTTTGTTTTTAGGACATCTTTAGAGCCCAACATTTTGGCGCCATTTCCGGGGAGAATGTCAAAGATAGTATAGGTTGCATCTCTGAAAGGATGAGGTATTGAAACCGGAAGGTAAGAACCTATGTAGGAAACAAGTAAAATGCTTGTGCCAACACCTACCTTCAGCTGATGCATATAGGTTACAGAGGTTCATAGAATTTTTGTTGGTGTGTATGGCTAAGAAGAAAGAACCTGAAAAAAAAAAAAACCCTTACCAAAAACTACAAAATCCCAGGGCCTGGTGCCCCCTGGAAGGAGCACTTTTATAGATGAAATTATATGAAAAGTTGAATATCAAGGCTAGGTTGGGCCTCGAAAAGGTTCTACTCAAGTCCCTGTTATAACCCTAAAATGCACCATACAGGTTTACCTGGCATCAGGCCAACTCATGCCTCTTCCTAGCCAAAGCCATGCTGAGTAATTCCTCAAAAATCACTTGAAAACAAGC